>OV725080.1:137447475-138023135 GCA_928085145.1 Nezara viridula
GTTTTTTTTTCTATTGTATAATCTACAAGCAAAATGGTTCCTGAAAAATTATTAGATCTGAAGATTGCTCACAGGACATTGGGTTTTCGAATCAAACTTCATAGCTTGGGTGTTCTTCATGTGTGGGAGTTTCTGAATCTGGGTAAATGCAGCAAGAATGATCATTTATAAATGTGGGTTTATAATTATTTTAAGTTATGAATTTTCTACCCACAATAGGAATTTATAGCATTTAGGCCAAGGATTGAAGGATTGAGCATCATGGATACCTCCTCCTGCGAAAAAATATGGTTTAGTATACAAAAGGCAATACTAAGCAGGTTTTCGGAAAAAAAAACTTGGGCATTAATAAGAACTCGAGCAAATAGAAAACTAATATCAGAAAATAAAATGTATGAATGGAACCTTCGGTGAAGACATGGAAAAAAGGAATCATCAAAGGAAATTACTTGCTCACGTTTGGAAGTCAAGTTAAACTTCCTGGATTACGGAGTCTCGCAATTCTATTTAGGACATGTAGTATTTTGAGCCAAGGTACTTGGAAAGGACTTCGACTTCTTTGATCCAGCTGTAGTGATCAGCAGTCTTTTTGATTCACTGTGGGCCAAATTCCTGAGATTATTAACTCCCTAAGGTCTCCCAGAGAAACATTTTCCTCAGGCAATATAAAATATTATAACAGCTACTACAGAGAGAATGTGTACTGATGAAAAGCTTCAGTGCCCACTTTAATTTCACAAGAAGAGTAGGCCAGGGGATACTGGAAGGACATCGAGACGACTCCTTTGGTAATGGCGATACTGAACGAATATATTTCTGCATAAAGTCAAACAGTGAAGATAGGTATATCAATCATTTGATAATAACTAAAATTTGTATTTAATACTTTTACATTTATTTCCCTTTTGGAATTAAAAGTTATATTGGTACCCAAAGGCCAAGCTTATCATAGACTCGATTTTCAGTGCATTTTTGGATGAGTGTGTTAATAAAATAAAAGCACGATTGCGTTACACAATTGTACATTTTGCTTCCTCACTACCGATGGTGCGAGAGGTCCAACGTGCGGTCCAACGTCCAACGTGCGAGAGGTTAAAAAAAATTTTGTGCTCAGAATCGAAATTTTCCACTCGCGTTTTAAGTTTTAGACATCAAGGATCGAATTTGGCTCGGTGTTTGTCTGTCTGTAGTCAAAAATAAAGAAAATATATTTTATACACAATTATACTTGTATGTATTGTAAATCTTATTACTGTATGAATATAGAAAAAAAATGAAGTTATATTTCATATTATGAATTCTGGCTTGTCGATGTTTTCACTATGATCTTAAGCAGACTGTAGTTTTTTTCTTTTTTTTTTTTATGACGAAGGTTTTTAAGTTCGTCTGAATATATTCTATCGAAAATGGAGTTCATTAGGGGAATACATTAGTGGACTGATTTGTCGACTTTCTCACTGAAGCACGATGTTTAATTGGACATAATGCTATAAAAAATGTAATTCTCTTATAATCATCAACCGTACATTAAATATATTTCTGACTTCCAACTAATGTAATAAGATATTACTGAAACAGTACCGTAGCTCTTCTTATCTAGGCTAATCCAAGTATATCTATATGATACCTTGATAAGGTTAGTACTCATTTCTTGTTTGGGAAATAGATTAATTCATAGAAATGCAAGCGAGATCTAGTTATAAAGGAAGTATTTATAGAGAGGTCTGAGTCTTCGGATAGTAAACATGCACCAAAGAGCTAGAGACCATATACCCTTAACACAACGTTATCCATGTTATAAGAACAACGAGGCTCCTCCGCCATGTTTGTAATAGTCCCATTTCTCCCCAAAAATATTTTGAATAGTCCTGTCAAAGCATAAAATAACTCAAAATCGTATAAATTTGCATTACAAACGCTTAACAATAAATAAACTCACTATTATTATAATAGGCACGTATAGTATTCCTTTGTTTATGTTTTTTTATTTTTATTTAAGCCAGGTAAACACAACAGTCAAATTATGCGACGACATGGTTGTGATTGGTTCGTGTATGTTTTCCTGTGTTTGGAGCCAATCCGTAAATACAGAGAGACATCAAATAGAGCATGCAGAGAGCGCCACTTAAGAGCTTGTATTGCTCGATATTTATCATATATATAATTCTATAAGAGAACTAACAACAAAACATGAAAATATAATATAGCTGTATTATTAGAATTGACGTTGTTATAATATTATGAAAACTTTACTAGTTTCTTACTCTATTTTGGTTTGATGGAGAAACTTTCCAATCAAAATACTTGCATCATGCTCGTACGCGTTCGTGATAGAGATTGACCGGTCTTCAAAAGACGTTAATACTATATAAATTTTTTTTTTTTAATTTTCCTCTATAGAGAAGCGTAATTGAAATTTCATGAATAATATAGTCTCCAACCCACCTAATAAATGAGACAGAACACCACCCAAACAACAACAACAAACTAACCACCATGATTGAAGCAAAACTTTTTAAACTTGGAGATTGACCGACTGGATGCATATGTTGATGGATATGTTTTAAGGATGAGAGAAGAGTTACAGACAGAAGACACAGTTACACATCACGAATCATAATGAAATACTGGAGAAGATTTTTGTCGAATACATTTTCACTGCGGATATGGCCTTTTCAGCAAGTGATTTTCTTTTAATTTTTTCTATATTTCCATTTTTTTTTCTATTGCGTGTTTATTCTAAATTATTTATTTGTCTGAGAAACAAATGATATTTTTCCATTGTTTAAAAAATAGGCTCTTAAACTGTAATCCGACTGGCATTAACTTTACAGTCTTCAACTTTTCGTTTTTATTCAAATTAATCCTTTAATAAACATCCTCTATGGTAAAGACTTTTGTGTTTGTTTTGGTTCAATCAAAACATATGTTTCATGGTGGTGATGGAAACAGTGAAATGCAATGTTGTTCAAGAGGTCATTCGCGGATTATATAGGTTTAGGAACCCATGTTATATGAACATGTACTCCTAGTGCAGTTAATGAAATGGCGGAAGCTTTAACAAAATTCAGACAGAGAATGCTTTATAAGAGAAACTGCTTGCAAGAAAGGCCCTACTTTTGGTAAACAATGAATCCTTTTACTTGAGGAAGAGTAGGGTGTCCCAACCGATAAAATATGTAACGGTTGCAGTATGTAAAATATGCAGAATTTAAGATAATATAAAACTAGATGGGTGCCCCTTGTCTGCCTAATTTCGGACTAACCTCCATTTTATAAATTATATAAATAAAAGAAATATATGAAAGAATGAAGAGGATAGTTGAAAACTTATATCCTGAAAACTGTTGAAAACAGTTAGAAAAAATCTTATGTGGATCACGAGATTTGGGCGCAGTATCCGAAAACCTGCACGACGGCAGTGATATGCTGGAATTCCACCTTACATGTAAAATAAAATATTACACGGCCACTAACAACTTTTATATGTAATATTTAAAAAATATATATAATATGCGTAGCAGAATCCCTTAACACTAATCTCTGCAACAGCAAGTTGGCCACGGAAGCGATGTAATTTAACTAAAATCAGACAAACACTGGGATGTACAAAGACACAGGGTGAAAGATGAATATCAAGGAATATGATAAAAAAAAAATCCTAAGTATGTCTAATTTTTATTAATAAATGAGAGAAGTATATTTATAAATATAATTCCTTTGATTATTTTAAAACCCCCACAAACCCGGGGAGGGGGATCTCGGGCAGCGTGGCTTTTCCTGGTGGACGGTCACTCATCCAAGTGCTAACCATGCTCGGCTTTGCTTCACTTGATTACCTATTGCAAGCGCCTTAGCCCGCACGACTACCTTAGCCCCATATATATATACATTATTCATTCGTGTAGATTAATTGTTATTAAATTTCATATTACACCTTCTCCCCACCACCACCCCCATCGATGTCTGCGCATATGATGTGAGGTCAGTATATTATATACGAGGTCAATATTGTTTAAATACAATGATGGGTTTCATAGAACTTATCTATAACTATGGATGTCTATCATTGAAGAAATGCGGGTTCACGTGTTGTTTATGTCTTGCTGTAGAGTAATTATGTAATTATTTTAAAAAATATATATTTTTTACTTAGCTGTCTTAAGCAGTATATTAACGGAAATGAAAGAGAATGATCGATATTGCCTATTCATTCTTAAGAACGTCAATGAATTTCACCTTAAAGATAATAAGAGAATTTGTTATAAACTCTGATAATATTTTAAATTCTAATAGTACTTTTAAATATTATAAGATATACTAGCCTTTGTTTATATGATAATAGTCCTAATGAGCGAAGTGACCTACCTTATTACCTGATAAGTATTTGGAATAATTTTATAATTTGAATATAAAATAATATATTAAAATATAAAACAATTTTTTTTTTCATTTAACTTAAAATAAAAATACAATTATTTTGAGAGAAAAAAAAGATAAACAAATTGAAGATATTTACGTAGCAAACGAAATCCCTTTAATTTACAATTAATTTGTTTTTGGATTCTTGGTTTTATAAAATTAGAAATGTTTGAGATAAAAATACAAGTGATAAATAAAAATTAATAAATAATTTGAAGCACTCGGAGAAGCAATCGATCAGTTGAAACTCGGACTGTCGACCTTTATCAATGAACTACAATTCCTCTTTGCATAGGTATCAGTTAGGTTCATTATCTTCTCTTCAAGGCGGTTTATTTTAGTACTTCAATGAAGAATTAATACCTATAGTATATATATATATACCTATATTTAGTAATATATTAGTTACGAAAACACATAGGTCTCAATTAAGACATAGCTGTTTGTTTTGTTTTTTTGTGCTTTTTTTTGTTTATAAATGAGAATATATGAGTGGTCTCATATCAAAGACGGACATCTTTGCGGTGGAAGAGCGAGTTAATGCGCCTTTGACAAATTTGTATCTTGATTTCAAACATCGTTCGCGGGATTTAATAACAAAAAAATTCCCATTTAATCCACCAAGATGCTTCAGTAGATCTGAAAGTCCGGTTATTGTAAACCATTTGCTTTCTGAATATCGTCAAGAGAACGAAACGATCGCAACTGTCTCCAAAATCTTATAGCTGCTAGAAGACTAATGGCTGAAGTCAAAGAAGTCAAGAGTTCTAAATAAAAAAATGTTTGTCATGTATTGACAATTTACACACACACACACACACATATATATGTATATATATATATATATATATATATATATACATATATTTTTTTTTTTTTTTTTTTTTTTTCCCTACGTGGTAACCTCACACAAGGATCGTTTATTTGATTTTCCTTCATGCTCCATGCCTTAAAGACATACTACATGAATTACATTTGTTTACAATTTTTTTTTTTATCTATTTTTACATGATATACATTTTTAGTTCAAATTTATATACATTAACAAACAAAAATACAAAGAATAAACACACATAAATTAAATCGGAAAATTAAACATTAAACACACAAAGTCAATCCAACAAAACCAAAAAGAAATCACCCACGCTGCCCATCTCTGGTTAGTAAGTCGAAGTCGATCGATCTAATAAATCTAAGAAAGTCTGTCTTGAATTCAGTAAATAACTTTTGTTCCGTCTCAGGCCAATTTCCACTTTTGATGATTATGCTTTTTATTAACTCAAATCGCTGTCTGTCAAATCGTTTACATTCATATACTATATGTATAAAATTTTGAACCTGTCCGTCTTCATCGCATAAGTCTGTTTGTATAATGTTGAATCTTTTAAGATATTGTTTTGTATTCCCATGTTCCGTAAGTACTTGCGTAAGTTTGTAGTCATTACTGTGAATGTGTTTGTAATTGTGAATTGAAATGTGTGGTATAAATCTGTGTAAGCTTGGTGACTTAGCTGAGGTCACCCATATGTGATCCCATCTTTTGATGAAATCCAACTTTAAATTCATCTTAATATACGATAAAGGAGCTTGATGATACGATGGCGGCAAATCGCTTTTAGCTGCTTCTTTTGCAAGGCAATCGGCTCGTTCATTGCCCTCAATCCCACAATGTGCTTTTACCCATTTTAGAGTCACTACTTTCCCTACAGTTCTCATTATTAACAATTTGTTTCTAATTTGGTCAGTCAAGTAATCATGAATGTCCCAATTATTAACAGAGTCTAGTAGAACTTTGTTGTCTGTATTTATAGTAACGTGAGTGTTCGTTTGTAGAGGGTATTATATATATATACAATATGAAATATGACGAACTTACACATGTTATGATGTAACTAAAAATATCAAACAAAAATTGAGATATTGATAATATGTTTCATGAATTAAAAATATATAGTCAAATTAGTTCAAACAAAATTTGAGTATTATCAACACAAATATTGTAGTTAGGCTAGGATCAGGGTTTTGATTAGCTACTGGATCTCACCGATCTGATCTAGTGATTGATTGGCAATCCGCTTAGTGGTTAAATAAAAAGATAAACATAGACAAAAATCAAAAGAACCAGAAACCTCTTCCCAAATTCGAAAGAATGGCTCTTCCTTTAAAATAAATAAAATTCCGGTCAATAGGAAAGGCTGAAAAATAAGTGGGGGGAGTGGGTGAAGAGAATTCTTGGAGGCAGATTGCTCAGTGTAAGTGGTCGAAAGAAAGGTTGGAAGCAATGCCTAGCGACAAAGTATGTGCATCGTTAAAAAAGGATACAAACTCTATACTTTCAACAATAAAGACATACAACAATTTGTCATTATTTTTAGCTCAAATTGTTTCAATTTACTCGCGAGATCTCACTAAATAATCACACTTACCAACCACACATAATCACACCAAGCCAACCAACTTTAAATTAGATCCAGACGTTCCTTCAAAAAATCGTTACATTCTTATAAGCGGTCCTGATAGGTAAAATCAACGAGATCTCATGGCAAGCGTGGCATCTAGGTGGCTATCGCAAAATTGACTGGTTCGATAAGATTCGTGAAAAACTTATGTTCGCTTTGAAAATCTTTAAAATACAATTGGTTCTTTCTTAATTCGTTAGCTTAGTACCGTAGTAGTTTTGAAAACTCCTACTTTCTTCAATAACTTTTATTGAAGTTGTACTAATCGAAAATGGGCTTCGAAGTTCATTTTCTATACACATTGTTTGTCAAAATCCATCGTTGCTTAAAGACGGAAAAAAAAAAAAAAAATAAATAAAATATATTCTAAAGTATTTTACCGTAGCAGAGCATCAATGTGTATTAACCAATATGATATGGCATAACTTTATAAACAACAGATCACTGCTAACAAGACTTTTCTAAGATGTCTGTGGTTACCTCGATCCTAGTAAGAACTCAATGTTGCTTTACAGGTGAAGGTCAGCTTTTTAGTCTTCTCACTTCACTCTTTAACAACAGAATCAACAACACATCTCCATCACAGACGGGAGTTCCTGTAAGTACCATCCGACCTCCTTATCAAAGCAGACCCACGAAAACCCCAAGAACAACAACAACTATCAGCCCCCCGCTGGGAAACGACAGCGAAACACTGGTCGGTGCACAAGCTACGACGCTCAACGGCTTCGTCGATTGCGTGCGGCGCTGCGATGGTCGACCTAGGACCTGCTATTTTAGGCTACATGTCGAGAGATATTCTGTTCTTGGAGGGTTAGTACTGTTCAATTATTATTTATCATAGTGTATTTATGTGTAACAAACCTCTTTGAATTGTATTGATTACTAAACATAAAGGCATCGGTATCTATAGGTAAATGTACCCTTTAATGTTTGAAATGGCCTCATTTCTCCCTAACAATATTTGGAATAGTCCGTATGTTTATGGTACGGGCGTAAAATAACTTAAAACTTTACATAAATGCATTACCAAATGACGATAAGTTCATCATTATTTTTGCAAATATTCGTGTTGATAGTAACGTCTGAAGCTTTATAAAATAATTTTTTTATTTCTCTCGTACCTGCGTTTTTATAACTTTTAATTATGCGGATAATACGCAAATACTATTTTTTTTTACGAGTACTTAACTTAAATGGACGCGATTAAAGCTATAATGCCTACCAAAGAACACAATTCCCAGAACATATATAATTGAACTATACTGTTATGAATTGAATTGATATTTGATGACTGGTTTCCTGGTTTCCGTTACAAAAAAAATAATTAATTTGAAACTTCTCAATTCTGTCCGCTTCTGTTATAGAGGGCGTCCGGTGCGAGGAAGACCTCAATAATATTACATTATTCAAAATTTGATGTTTTTTTTTAGAAATGTCCGCTACAGGGGATTGTATTGTAAGAGAAATTTTACTATATATCATGATAAACTCCAATAATTAGGACAGAACCACGTCTATGATTAATAAAAATTTTTTGAGGGGTCATAAGTTATATTAATTACTGCATTAATATTATTAATATAAATGGATTAAAATTTCAGAGCTTGCCGGAGATGTGCTTTCGGTAATCCTTCAGACTGTTTGAGGCCGCAATGCGTCACTGCCAATGGAGCTTTCAGGGCACTGGTCGCAGTCAACAGGCAATTGCCTGCTCCACCCATTCAGGTGAGCAAAGCAGGTAAGCTATTCTTAGCGAATAGCAATAGTTATAGAATCAGATTCGATATAATTATACTATTCTTCTTTAAACTGTCAGGAGAATGTTCCCCATTCGCCGATGAGGCGAGCGAATGAACGCTCTTTATTATATAGGAGATTCTAAAAAAAAAAACTGCTGGGTCGTTGTAAAGGACGGGATTGGGTCGTGGAGTATTCTAGCTGCCATTGACAATCCATACCCAAGGAATTCTATAAAAAGAGAAATAATAACGTATGGTGGGAGATAAAAAATATGGTTATGTCAGTAGTCTTGGGTACCACTCCACAGCGACATTTTGGAAAATTAAATAGCTGAACATGCGACCCATTTAGCTAGAAGTAAAGAAGAAACGAGTGTGACTATATTGAAAGAGGTTACTTTTGAAGACTGAATATACCACACGAAGACACTACAACACAATAAACATAATGAGAAAAAGAACGGAAAAAACAAAAAGTGTAAAATTACAGAAGTAAACCTAATTGTGGTGAATTGCGCAGTTCGAGAGAAGAAATTATGCTGTGCCGCCTTAGAATCGGTTACTTCCAGTTTACATATGGTTACCTTCCGCGAGATCTCGAAGCGCCCACGTGCGAAAAATACAATAATACGTCGTAAACAGTGAAGAATGCTCTACTGGAAGAATTCTCCCAAATTTGTAAATTACAGAAAAAAAAATGGGCCTAGAAAAACATTAAGAGAAATGTTGCATGGTAGTCAAGAACAAGGGTAGTGTATAAAGTAACTACAACAGATTGTAAACTTTAGTATAAAGCCAATGACCCTTTAGGGTAGAGGTAAGAAAGAAAGAAAAAAATATACTATTCGATTTTAATTATATATTATGATTCATCCATTTTCCATGGTAGTAACACTATTCTGTTGTTTTGCAAGTTATTTCATTATTGTACATGAGGTGGTTATCGTATAAATGTATGGAATAATTATTTTGTAATTTGCGAACATGAAATATATTTATAATATTCGCAGGTGTGCAGAGGCGACCGAATCGTGGCCGACGTGGTCAACGCAATGCCGGATGAGGCCACTACGATCCATTGGCACGGGCTCAGGATGAACGGACACCAGTACTACGACGGTGTCCCCTACGTCACCCAGTGCCCCATTCAACCGGGCAACACCTTCAGGTACATATTCACAGCTGATGAAGCGGGAACATTTTTCTACCATTCCCACGTAGGTTCGTACTCTCCGTTTAATCAATGTATTATTGTTCCTTTGTAGTTATTCTACATTTTAAATGAAAATAACATCGATACAGGCATACAAAAGATGGACGGTTTGGCTGGAGCACTCATCGTCAGGGACACATCCGACAGCCAATCGAATCTCTATACTGAAGATCGACCCGACCATGTGATCTTCATTGGCGATTGGACCAATATGCCAGGAGAGGAATATTTGCCTGGCTATAACAATGATAATATCGTACAAGTTCCAGACAGTATGTTGATCAACGGCAGGGGTATGCATTGGGTAAGTGAACGGTTACTATAAAGTTACATATTCAGAAATATTCTTACTAAAATGGAACCCACATACCAGACTTAAAAGACAAGAGCTTAACCGACGACTTGGCCAGTTATACAGACTACTTAACAGAAAATCTAACCTCTCAATTGAAAACAAACTATTAATATACAAGACCATACTGAAACCCATCTGGACCTACGGATTTGAACTGTGGGGGAGAACAAAATTATCGAACATCAAACGCATCCAATCCTTCCAGTCTAAAATCCTCCGTATAATAGTCAATGCTCCTTACTATGTTACGAACAAAACCTTACATCATGACCTTAACATCCCTTATGTCCTTGACGTTATTCCATCCCGATTTTCAAATTTTCATCAGAACCTAACCTATCATCCTAATCCCTTAGCACAATCCTTATCTAGTTCCAGTCATCCCTACAATCCTCCTCGGTTGAAGCGGCAGTGGCCTCGAGATCTTTTGTAAAGACGTCATTGGAGTCCTGGCAATGGCCAGCTTCTCCACTCAAGTCATAAGCGTATGTGGCTTAAGTGCCCTGTCTCAGTCTCCACTGGATTCCCATCCTAGTGATGCGGCTGAGAGAGAAGCGCTGGGATCTCTTGGAGTCTTGCCTTGTCCTCCACACGTGGGGGAAAAGGCCCGACTCGGAGCTCCCTTGCCTGACTGTAAATATTGTAAATAAGTTTGAATGTGTTTTTATTTATTATTTTTTATTTATTTATTTTTTTTATTTTAGTTTTTATTTAATGTTATACCAGTTTGATTTATTCTGTTACTCCAAGTTTTATTTTATTTTATTTTCTTATAATCTTGTTGTTCTTTTATTGTATATATGGTATGATTGTACTTCATTCATCATAAATACGCAATGCCCTTAATTGAGGCAAAATGTATTTTTTTTCTCAATAAAAAAAAAAATAAATAATAATAATATTCTTACTACGGTGACTGGATCTGGTTTCAGTTTCATAGCTCTTTTTCTTAGATTAGATTTTTTCTAAACAATGCGATACATTCATTAAAAAGATTTTAATTAGTTATGGTCCATTCATTATAACTTTTATGTACCATTTCCACCTTAAAACGTCTAAATTACTCCCGTCACCTATTTCCCCATGAAACCCATAGGCTCATAGTCACTTCCTTAATTTTTCCCCACTTTGACTATTGCTGTACGGTATATTGGGGCGTCTCTGGGGATCTCGAAACGAAACTAAAACGCTTGATAAATTGCTTTGTACGATTCATCTTCGGGATCCCAAGGGACGTCTCTGTTTCCCGTTTTTATTTAGAGTTGAACTGGCTTTATCCTTCCTACCGTCGTAAGTATTTCCTGGCATCCTTCCTCTTTCAAGTCATCCAATCCCACCGACCTTCATACATATCCGAGTTCATACAATTCAAATCCTCTGTTCGCTCCCGCGAAACCCGTTCCAGGTCTTCTGATTTATACATAACGGCCCACCGAACTTCTGCTTTCGACAGATCTGTCATTATCCGATTCTCATCCCTATGGAACTCCATCCCTCCCGACTTTCATCAATCCAAAACCCTTCCTACCTTTAAAACCCTCCTGTTCAATCATTTTTTATCCATGCAGTCTCCATAAAATTGTAAATAGACACCATTGTAAATATGAATATAAATTTTTAGATTGTTTTTCATTATTTTTATTTTATTTTCAAATTTTTATTATCAGCTATTATAAGTTAGAAAGTAACTTATAATTTTTTAATATGACTATTTCATTACTCAGTTTTTTTATATATATATATCTCTGAGGGTCCTTAGTCCACATTACTGTCCTTCTATATTATTCTAAAGGGACTCGTCCCAGAATAAATAAAGTATTATTATTATTATCATTTCGCTTGAGGAGAAGGTTTGTATCAAGACATATTATATTGACAAATTATATTAATTGTTCCACCATTGTTTCAGAACGGAAGCTTCAATTTACCCCTTTCGGAGTTCAGAGTGACCAGAGGTCAAAGATACAGATTCCGCATCATCGGTGGTACCTGCATGACCTGCGCGGTAGCCGTCAGGTTCCAGGGGCACCGGGTCATAGCCATTTCCGCCGATGGCAACCTCAAGTACAATCCCAGGACTGTAGATTCTGTCATAGTTAATTCAGGTAACTTTTATGTATAAGATAGCACTTCAAAGTGACCAACAATTAATTATCAAACTATAAATTTAAATATACAACATCCTCATCAACTTTAAATCACAAAAGAAATTATGAATTCAGAGAATTTTTAACTAGCAGATAATCATATTTTCCAAATAAAAAAAAAAAAGAAAAAAGACCTGTAGGATTTTTCAGTTTGAAAGTTGCTAAATGAGATGAAATCGGATTAAAAACAACTACTGATTGATTATAATTTTAAATTTGTTCATTTCATTCTTAATATATGACATTGAAGTTGCGTCGAAAATACCTTCTAATATTCGAGATCCCAGGCCTGTCTCTCGGTTTTATGAATAGTTGGTTTTATTCTTACCGTCGTAAGTATTTTCTGCCATCCTTCCTCTTCCAAGTTGACCCATTCGGACGTACGTCATTCAAGTCCGAGCTCCTTCAATCCAACTCTTCAGTGCGTTCCCGCATTACACGTTCCCGGTCTTCATATTTATATGTTACAACAGTTAACGTTTCGAAGGCAGTGAAGTCTTTATAAGTAATATTTTAATTCATAATGCCTGTCACAAATAGCATCTTAAAATACAGAGTGATACAATGAATATATGGGTTGACTACAAGAGTTCACTCCATGTCTCCACTCAGGTTACACTAGTGCGACTTCAAGAGTGTAACTGCAAGAGTGATTTGTCCTGAGGAGCATGGGAGATCCTACTCAGGAATAGTAAGGGGGGTGAAGGAAACGTGGGAAAGAAGTTATTAACTATTAAGATTGATATCCTTATCTTTCAGAATTGATATGAAGTCTGTGAGAAAGAGGCCTTTTGATGAAATCTATTATTGTTCCCTAAGTTTTGGTAATAGGTCTTACGTCCAGTCGGTACATTTTAGATAACTATTTCTAAACTATCAGACCTGGCTATCTAGGGATAGCTTTGTCCTTTTATCCTTTGAGTTATGAGAATTGTCAATACAATACATGATTCATCAATTGCCATATTTAATAAACTCAATTATTAAAATAAAAGTAAAATTTAATATTAATATTATTATTTGTTACGGACTAAGTCCATTACGTAACTCAACGACACACTAAACCGCGGATTTCGAAATATTTTTCATTATTTGATTATCGTTCCTATGCAACTCAAACCCTTAACTCCAATACGCTTCCTATCCTTAAATCCTGCTTTTTCAATCACTTCCAACCGATCCAGTTAACAAAATATTGTAATTTGGTGCTTCTGCAAGTATGTATATAAATTACTAGCTCATTAATAATTGATATTATTTCATTTTTCTTTCATTTATTTTCGCTAAATTGATTATTGTATAAGTTAATTTATATATTTTTTTTATATTTGTGTATACGTTTTTATATAACTGTAAAGCTATAAAACCCATTATTCTGTTATTGTAAGGAACTTGTCACAGAATAATTAAAGTACATTACTATTATAAAGAAACGTAGAACAGGGCCTTTCGGTCATTCGGTGCCCAATATTGCAAATTGGGGAACGTCTAGTGTTTCCCAAATGCGAGACCGTTACATGTCTTGGTCTTGCAAACTCAGTCTTGGTCTTGCGCAAGACTCTCGTAACAGTCGTACAGTTGCCTATTGACTGACTACTAGAGAGATATTGCTGTATTTTTTTAGATTTAAGAAACCTAACTGAGTCTTATTGAAAAATTGGAAGAGTTAATTAGGGTTACACCAATTCTTTACATATAGTAACCATTTGTCGAGTATTATTAACTATTTTACCTCAATTTTTATTCAAGAAATCGATTTTTTTACCAGCCTTGGTCTTGTTCTCGCAACAGATAGGCGGTGTTGGTCTTGGTCTTGCACTTTGCAAGACTAAGACTGATTTTGGGCAAAACTATGAACGTCATTCGGCGCCCTCGGGCAATGACGTCATCTTCCCCTCTCCTAAGAAAAAATAATTTATTTCTTAAGCTGCTTTATATTATTTAATATTTAAATTGTATTTCATTCAATATTTTTAATATACAGTTGCTTTATTAATAGGCTAAAATCAACTATTTTAATAAGTTATGTGGCAAGAGCCCCTTATGAACAGCACCTCAGGGCGAATGCTCTATGTTAGCTCCCTCTTAGTTTATTTCAAACTTGGAATGAAGCCTAACTATTTAATTGTGATTTAATAAAAGAAAAAGGAAAAAGAAATAAAGTGGACTGTATCTTCAAACATTTATTTTGGAACATTTACGAAATCTAATATTGAAAACATAAAAACAAAATTAATCAATTTTACACTTGTTAGATAGGTAAAAAAATAACAAACTTCTAGCATAAAATAAAGACCAGCTGAACAAACAATTGTGACAATAATAATGAAACATTTTAATGCTTGATCATAAATTAATACTATTTCTATGGCCCAAATTATAATAAAAAAAACAAAACAACTTCTCTAAAGTCCCAATATGAAATATATATATATATATATATATATATATAACAAATAATTAGATTTTACAACGTTACGTGGACGAAGCAGGACGTTCGTAAACCTCTGTCTCTCTGCAGAAACCAATTGTAACTCTTCAATGAGCGTGCTCAAAACGAACTGCAAATGGGCAGCGGCGAGCACGACGAGAAAAGTACGTCTCTTCAGAGTAGAACTGCAATGGGCAGTGTAGAAGTTGGCGGTACTCAACTCAGTGGCGGGCGGAGTCAGACCGTCTCTTGTCAATTCTACCGCCTTCTGACTTGAACCTAGCACTTGTTTATAGCTAGTGCTACTACAATCCATAACAAAGTAGTCCAAGTATAAACTATTGATCTATTTAATATGAACAATATAAGCTATGGGCCTATAATACTTAATATACACCTATCTTATACATAAATATACATATTATTAATTGATTTCACTTTGCTAAAATAAAACAAATCAACAATTAATCAAACTAGTTATGTGTAAAATAAATTGAATTAACGCTGTGGCGTTTTTAACTGTAAAAATAAAATAAGTTAACGCTGTGGCCTCTAGTTGTCCCACCCTAAGGCCTGCACTGCCTTAGAATATGCGTTCTATCCTTAATTATCTCATCTTCTTGCAGCTGACCGTTTTGATGTGATACTGGAAGCGAACCAAAACGTCGGTACTTATTACATTTACGCCCAAACTTTCCAGGACTTCTGTAACGGCATATACCAAGCTGCCATTCTCAGGTACGAAGGTTCCAACAGCGTCGCCAACCCAAGACCCCCACCACTCTCTTCGAATCTTGGTGTGGTGAGTACATATCCTTCCGGTATCTTACGACACAAGTGACATCGTGATATTGATAACTTATATCTTTATTTTATTACAGCAACTTAACTCAATCAATTCGACTTGTAGCGCCACGAACGGAAACGAGCTCTGTATCAGCAATTTGCAAGGTGTGACTAACGCTCCAGCAATCGGTAATGCTTTTTACGCCTACCTCTTTATTGGTTTTGACTTCTATATCTACAATGATGACGACCTTTTTAGACCGGGGACGTATCAACATTACGATGGTAAGTAATTGAGTAGTATTACAATTACACACAAACATATATATGTTTTAGGTGTATGTCAACCTGTATTAAGAACTTTTACTAGTCAAAAAAATCTTAATCAGGCTGGAAGAAGTTCCTAAGTGCAGTTAAGACTTCTCATTGTGGTGCTACAAAATATATATTTTAAAAATTGATTTGTTCTTGTAGCTGTTGTGATATACAATTTTTTTTTTTCTTTTTTATAATATTATTCGCTAACAATTTATAGCATAGTTCTAAGAGTACTATATAAGTAGATATAAGAATTTCACTTGAGCATGACGATTATCCTTAAATAAATAATAATAATAATAATATACTATATTTCTTTTGTTTTTTACAGAGCCTGTTAGGGGTAGAAGAGTAAAATCATTAATTAACAACGTTTCTTTCGCCTTTCCGCCGAGCCCCATGATATCTCAATTCAACGACATACCGCAAAGTTCTTTCTGTTCATCTGAGTGTTACTCACAAAATATTCAGAAGGCATGCAGCTGTACCAACTTCTACAATCTTCCATATAACACCATCGTCAATATGATTATCTATGACTTTGGTAAGTATATTTAAAGTAATTAATATGATGAAATTTCATTTTAATTGAAGAGTCAAGAAAATAAATATAGTGATATTATGGAAATAATGGAATTAAGCTAAATACCAATATTATACATTTCTAGTCATCATCAAACGATAGTACTATTCTATACTGTGAACTTCACTAGGGATATTACAATATCTTCCGGCTCTTAATGCCACTGACCTCATCTATCGTTTTTTATTATTATTATTATTATTTTTTATTGGAATATAATTAAATCTGTACCTCCAGCATTTGACAATGATGAGTCTACATATAAATCATTATTTAAAGACACTGATATTTTATATTGTCAGCTTTGTCTTTTCTTTGTTAGCAGAAACACACCTCATTTTAAAGAAGAACTCAATGTATTTTTTATTATTTTATTTTTCAAAATAGTATTATTATAATTTTTCCTACTGTACATAGTCTTAAGTTTTGTATCACATAGTTTTAAGTGTTTTGTATATAGATTTTTTTTTTGTATATAGCTTGTTTAACTAATGTTTTCTTTACTTTCTCTTTTTTATTATTGTTTTATTTTGGCCAAATGTAATATTTTAATTATGTTCTATTTTGTTATTCTAAAGGGACTTTGTCCCAGAATAAAGTTATTTTCTATTATTATTATTATTATATTGGGCACATGCGAATTATTTCAGTAAATTATGATAAATATTATGAGAAGGAGTTAGTCGAGGGTGCAGTCAAATAAATAAAAAAAAAATTAAAATATATAAATAATTTGATATAAATTATTTATATATTTTAATTTTTTTTTTAATTTTTTTTTATTTTTTTTTTATTTATTTGACCGCACCCTCGACTAACTCCTTCTCATATCATATCAACGGTCAACCATCTCTACATCATTATGATAAATATTGCTCTTTTTATTGAGTGGAAACAGAACTTTAAACCTCTCATGGGTTTTTAATGCTTCTTCATACCATTTACATAATTAAGTAATTAAAGTAATCATTTGCAGGGGACATTGACGGGTTTGCTCACCCGTTCCACCTACACGGCTACAACTTCTACGTGATCTCGATGGGAAGGTTACCGTCAACAGACCCGAACCAGAGGCAACAGTTTCTAAACCGACAGATGGATCAACTCAACAACGACAATATAGACCTCCGGACCCGGCCCCAAAGGGACACAGTCTCCGTCCCCCCAAGAGGATATGTCCTTATAAGATTCGTCACCGACAACCCAGGTATATTACCTTTGTCTTCCCTTACAATAAGCACAGGTAATCATTAACTTAAGCATTGATATTTATTGAAATAAATTATCATATCGTTTAGACTGAATGGGGTAAATAACAGGCGGTACAATGCGGCGCATTGGTGTGAAATGCATTACAGATCTGGAGCCAGGTGGCTTACTTACGAAAATGTATGTTATTTTAAGTAAAATAAATCGTGTCTGACTTTTCAGAGCAGATACTTTAAAAAATGGCGGCTGATAAAAAAAAATATTAGACCAGTAACTTGAAGAGCGAATCGGAAAATATACTACAAAAAATGTGGGAAAAGTTTTTATTTTTTTTACTTGAATATATGGGTTTAAACATGTAAAAAACAAAATTGCGAACGCAGTCCCCCAAGAGAAAACTTTACAGCCAAAAGAGTTGAAAACGGTTTCAATAAAATGAAGCGATTCACGAATTTTAGGTCAATGTTAATAGTTAGATTAAAATTCTGCGGATTATATTCAAACCGATGACATACCATTATTAACATGCTCAAAATATATCTGTACATCGGAGATAAAGAACACTATGTCCATTTTTGTATTTATTCAGGGAAGCCAATTTTCCATAACCTTGAGCTATTGAAATTTCTTAGTTTATTTAATGAAAAAATGGACATGGTATCCTTTACTTGCAGTGCACAACAGATATTAATATGTATTTCTCTTTGTGATGTTGATTTTTGTTTCCAGGGTATTGGTTCCTGCATTGCCATTTCGTTTTCCACTTGGAGGCGGGGATGAATGCAGTGCTGAGGGTAGGGGAGCAGTCCAACTTGCCCCCCGTTCCACCCAATTTTCCTCGCTGTGGCAACTACTTATCTTCATTTTGAATGCCGTGATTGAAGCGTGTCTGTTGAAATTTACAATAAACTACTTCCCCATAAAAATTGGCTTTTTATGAATACCTGTTACATGATGTAATTTTACCATTATATATATTTTTTTCATATATGTATAAATAACTTAATTCGGGGAAGAAGTACCCTAAGAATAACAAAATGTTACAGAAAAAAAGATATACTTCTGGCCAGAAGAAATAAATTAAATAAAAAGAGTTATATTAAATAAAACCTCATGAAAACAACAAAATATACAAAACTGAACTGAAGAAACTATATATATATATATATATATATATATATATATATATATATATATATATATATATAGATACATAGAAGTCCTTCATAATAATTTAAAAAGAAAGTAAATCGTCGTTTTATTGCAGTATGTTTCATAACCTTAAGTCACTAAGAACGAAAAACCGGATGCTTTTTGTAACTTTACTGTTCACAAATGAATAGGGATATTGTTTATTACGTATGATTTATCTTCTCTAGAATTTTATTTTATTTTTATGCATTGAAAATTAATACAAGAAAATTGTATTTTACCTGGGGAAATTTCATTAAAGATATTTAAAAAAAAAAACGTTTGCCTAGTATGGTCAGTATAGATTCCTCACCGCTTTCATTGGCTAAACAATATGTATATTTCAAGGTCTACAATTTTACCTATAAGTATAAAATCAACGAGAGAATCCGTTTTTATGAAAATAGAGTGATTGATCAGGGAATAATAAATTGCGAAAGAGTTTCTCATTTGCAAATCGCATATTTCATGAATTGTGATTAAAAAAGAAATATCCCAGTACATACTAAAGATGTATATCGCTATTGTTAGTGCAAAAGGCCATATGTAAAAATTGAGTGTTTTACAGGAGAATATAAAAACTAATTATTTCTTTATGATTTATTGGTGAAATTACATATTTTATTTTTCTCTGTTATTTTCCATGCTACCTATTTCAGTTGTATACAACGAAATTTCAGTTTTAGAACCAATATAATATAAATGGTCAATGTTCACATACGACCTTTTGAACTAACAATAGTGACATATACTTAATATGTATGTTTTCACTAGTAAACTGAATGGAACAAAAAATTGGAAAAATTAAATTTTTTGTTTGTTCGGAGTTAACAAGACCAATATTTTTATTCTAGTTGAATTTCAATAGAAACAAACAAATCGCAAATAACACTTTTTTTTTTACAAAAACTAAGAAAAGTAACAATTAATTAAAATTTACTGAAAATTACATGAAATCCAAGTGAAGGTAGTAAATTTCACGCCAGTAACGTTTGTTATCGACCAAACAACACAGTCTAAATTAACTCTTTGAATAAAGCCTAAAATGTTATAAACTCATAAAAATATTGTATTAACCTAATCCCTATTCCATGTAATCAACGCCTTTGACATTTCACAGCCATTATATTGTAAATAGTTATTTATATTAATTTCAATTTTTAAATGGAATTAAATGAAATTGGTACTAGACAATTTCTGAACTATTCTTCAAATTATCTCCAAGTTTGGGTCAAATCGTCTTTTTTTCGAGAATAGAATTTGATAAAATTGATACTTACTTAATTATCTGTTAACTAACTTCCTTCCAAATTTGAGCCAAATCGAACTAACGGTTTTAGAGATATAGACGTATCAAGGCAAACGCGTCTTAATATATATAAGAGAAAGTAGAAGAACGAATTTAGTAAAATTGGTACAGAGTAATTTTTTCCCAGAACCTACTCTTAATTCAACTTTGAGCTAAATCGAACGAACTGTTTCAGAAATATTGGTATGTCTATGGAAATAAATACGCATTCGCAAAAGGAAGTTCGGGATGGAAATTGATAAAATTGATATGTGACCATCTAGGCACCAACCCGCAAAATCCCTAAAAATTTCATGAAGATCGGAAGAATGATAGTAGGTGATATGCCCGTCATATCGATTTGACAACAGACAGACAGACACCGAACCAAATTTGATCCTTGATATCTGAAACGTAACACGCGAGAGAAAATTTTCGATTCTGAGCACAATTTTTTTTAGCCCCTGTCGCACGAATACAATGCTTCCCTACCTGCGGTAGTGAACAAGCAAAAATAATGAAATTAAAAGTTCTTGTAATTTTGCTTTTATGATTGCGAATAGTAAAAATTTTGTAAAATTTAATAACTTGTGTAATATTCCTTGTTACGCACTACTTTTGTGTGTCCTGAATTTTCCCGATATGCAGAGATGGAATAGGGTTGTTAAAGCGGCAAAAAATCGACAAGGTCTGTAATACCAACAGAAAAAAAGGGGAGGGGAGAAGACGACGTCATTGCCCGGAGTTGCCAAATGTCTAAGGCTGATATTGATCTCAGTAGGTGATGGTTAAGAAGCTGCAAATTGTAGTCAACAAGTCTTCTGTGCAATGTATCTCACATGTGCTCAATAGATATGAGATATGGAGACAATACGAGAAGGGGTAAAGATTGTCGTCAAGAAAATGGAAACCTGTACCCATTATGGTCCTGGTTGGAGGAATGTTCTCCTCTATGATTCCTGTAACATAATGAACAACAATGAGATTACCTTCACAATATGGAGTTGGGTCCGTCCTCCTGAGTTGATGCCGTAACATAAAATCACACCCATCCCACCAACTCTAGGCTGCATCGAAGGAAGCACAAACTGAGCACCCATTCCCTGTTCTCTGAAGACTGTTCGGCAACTACGATCGCTATAAATAGAGAAACGCGACTCGTCTGTAAACATAACATATTCCAATTTGAAAGAGTGTCCATTCTCCCCACGGTCGATGGCGCATGAACCTTCATACATTACTCCTAAGTTATTACTTTCCTCTTCTTAAAAAACAGTGCAAGCGAAATTAGAAGGTAAAAAATTGTAGATTATAGAATTACGCATCCTGCAGTCCAGTCCGTACTTCTCCTTGCCTTCTTTTCATTTCGAAAATTCAAAACCCGTCAAAATGTGCCCCCCTCAAACATTTTGACAGCGCTACTTGCACAATGAAACCCCCTTTCTGGGTACCCCTACCAATTTTTGCCTTTTTCTACGAGCTCACTGTGCCATCATCTGCGGAGTTATCGATGGTGGTCTGTTGCTGCAGGTTAAAGGGGACTAAGATGTTAGACCAACTTCTCACAAACGATTACGAATTGTTTGAGTCGATATGGGCCTTGGCAGAAAATTAAACATTTCATTTTGTCTGTGTCGGGCACTTTTTTTTTTTTTTTTGTTCTTCCCTACCTCGCCGTTTAGGCTATACGGGATTTTCCCGGACCGGGGAATTTAAAATCCCCTCTGGCACCGGGATGCGAACTCGTACTTTTCTTGTCTCTCAAATCTTCATATATCTGGTTGCCAGGCGACTCGCGGTGCAGTGCACACGCTTTAGCCTATTCGGCCACCCCGCCCCTCTGTGTCGGGCACTATGAACAGGATTGCTTCTTGCAGTAATAACAACATTTCCGTTATCGCTTGGTGTCGTAATGCGCTGAGATCCAATAACAGGTCTCCTGTTGGAACTTCCGGTTTCTATATCTGGTCGAATCCAACTATATCGGCTTTCGACAATGACGTTCTATACAAAATTTTTAATATGATTTTTATATTTCCTTTTTTTTTTGCTACCTCACTCTGTTTCCGAGATATCCGTCCTCAACTATGGCTAACACTAACGGTACCACTCATTCCCAAGATAATATTATGAAAATCTGTTCAATGATGTCTTTCCATCGTTAACCAAAATATTACTGGATTAAAGTTGATAGAGGTCGAAAACAACTATTGGTTTAAACAAAGAGTATTCTTCATGTTGACTATCCTTTAATGAATAATTTATTAAAAATAAAGATTCCATATTGTCTACTTTTTAAGTTTACTAACAAACAAGAGAATTACTCACATAAAAAAAAAAACATATTTTAATTAAAACGATTCAAATAGAGATATCCCTATTCATTTAGGATCAGTTTATATTTAATGCAAAATGGTTTCTGTCATTTTAGTGCAGTTACTTTTTATCGATAAATAAAGTCGAAATTCACAAAGAAGTTTTCAAAAATATATTTTGTGACTTTTTCCTGTTAACCGACGATGTTATAATTTGTTATTTGAGTTGGCTAAGATCGCTCTGTAAATAACGCACTGAAAGTTAGTTTTAAATAACTTGTTTTTGGCGGGAATAGGCGAATAGCTTCCGTTTATATATCGGGGACCTTAGGTTATTTACACTCCTGAATATTAAAACAAATCCCAGGCACTGGATATAGACTTTTGAGGGTGTTTAACTGTCGTTGGGAATTCGGGAATCTAATACCATATGTGACACTGAGTGAGAAGAAACGATAAGAATATATATATGAAATGTGGGACTTAGTATATACTCTTTGAATGAATTGACTCACCTGGCTTGTTATTCTTCAATCGTGAGGCATATAGGACAACTAAATAAAATGACTTTCACTCCTGTATAATAAAACAATTTATTTTATAACTGTAATAAATGAATGTATAAAAGTCTTGTAACTGTAGCCTTGATATTCTTGGTCTTCAATGTGGTAGGCCTCTCTTCCCAGATGACCTCCTCTCGCCTCCGTCCTTTTGCCTCAAGTGGCTGGCGTCCTCTTCCATCTGCTGCTACCTGATCGCACCTTTTTCCTTCTTTTCGATTGTTTATCGATATGAGATTTTCCAATGAGCAATTTGTACACTGCACCATTGAGTACAATTCACAGTGCAACCTCACATTCCTATGTATTATATATTCCTTCTTTTTCCCTCACACATTGTCATCTAAAGGAGTAAATACAGGGGGATGTCTACTACAGCTCATAAAAATCTTATTTTGGAGAGACAGCTTCAGTCCGAAAGGCCTTCCTTCAAATCGCTAGTGTTTTTATCTCTAGTGTTACGCAAATGCGAGACCGAGGTGATTTTTGGTCTTGCCATTTCAGTCTTGGTCTTCCGCAAATGTCTCGTGTCAGTCTTGCAGTTACCTATAACAATGTGCAAGACCAAGACCGATTTTGAGCAACACTATTTATCTCCTGGTTCCGCTTCAATATTTTTTTTTCTCATTTTTAACCTCATTACTTGTCTTTTAAAAAATATAATATATAACTATAAAAATATATATAATATGTATATTATATATATATAGGCAACTCTTCTTCGTTTCAGCATTTATTAATTAGTTTTATGAAGAGATAACCGAACACATGTCGAAATATTACCTTGGTTTTTTTTTATCTTCACCTTTCAGTTTCGTTTAATAGCTTAATGTCTAGGACCCCAAATACTGTTAATTGCTTCAGAGATTAGTTTATTAGTACGTCACTCTACAAAGAGATAGCATACGCCATGAGGATTTGATGTGCCAATAAGAAAATTAATGTAACTACATTTCTAAATATTGATGCGGAGTACAAATAATTACAGTTGTTTAAAATACTTGTTAACAAATAATTTATTCATATCATATTATGATTTTCTTGGATGCATTTTTAGTAACACATCAGTTCTATTATAATTTTCACGAAAAATCCGAAACCATTAAGACCGCATTTTTATTCAATAAACATATGTCAAAATAATATATAATAATATTATATACCGAAATATTTAATTTTTTCTTAAGTTATTTGTATGTAGTATTAAGTAATATTTGAATCATATTTCATCAAATATGTCTCGGATTCAGTTTCTTTTGTTAATAAAATAAAATAAATTATTCTCTTAGATTAATTAATTATACTTTTAGATTTTTTTTTGATTCAAACAAGTTACGGAAGCTCCTTTCAGGGTGGCACTCGGGGCATTTGCCAGGCTCTGGGGTCGGCATATACATAAGAAGAGAGAGAGAGACAGAGAGAATAGATTAGAAAAAAAAAACGTTATTGTGGGATGTAATTTCTTAAGAATGATAAAGTTGTACAGAAAAAAAGAATTAATTCTGATCAGAAGATCAGTAGATAAATAAAAAAACAGGAAGTAAACTAACAATCTATACAGTAAAAAACGAAACAAAATTATATCTACTTGGAAATGTAGATAAAAGGAGAACCAAAATAAATTGAAGTCCTCTAGTAGACTCAATTAAAAAAATACTTAGGTGTGCGTTTTAGACCACACGATAGAAGTGAAATCATCAACAAGACAAGATTAATAATATGAAGTATGGCTCCATATACCGTACAGCAATAGTCCAATTGGGGAAATATTAAGGAGGTGACCAGGAGTCTACGGATTTTAAAAGGAAAAAGGTGTCGCAGGCTATTTAAGTGTTTTAGGTCACATTTACTTAGTTTTTTTGTCTCTTGAAAATTTTTAGTTTATTAGATAATGTTAACATAAGAACAATTTTTAGTTTTTTAATTGTATAACATATTTTTATATGTTAATATGGTACATATACATGAAATAAAGACCATGAAGATTAATAGATTCTAGATTAGTAAAAATTAAATCATATATGAACCAAAAATAATAAAAATATAAACAGATATTCTCATGAAAAGTTCGGAATTCTTGTGATGTACGTAACGAAAAACGAACGATCATGTTATGAAAAGTAATATGAAATATATTTACAAGATCATAAATAATATATATTTACCCAATAACATTTGTATATACTACTCTACAACAGAGTAGCTTAATGTCTTTTCTAATGGACGGTGCTGAGGCTGTCGGTGTGTACCCGGCCTCAGGCATCAAGGCACTGTTTTAAAACATTGAAAAGGATCCCATTGTTAGGATAATAAAAAAACGGGATCGAAACGTCGAACAAACAACAGGGTCAATGAACATTTTGTAGTTTATTGAGTAGTAATTAAGTGATCTAATTCCCAATTTAAATAATTATGTTTATATATATATATATATATATATATATATATATTGGCTAACTGAGTAAATGCCCAGTTGCTCCGGATTTAATTTCACTATTTTTTTTTTCAATAACTTATCACTGTGGGTACTATTTTGTTTCTATTTATTTTATATTTTTTGTACATATAGTGTGAATGGTATCCTACCACTCTATAACCAATGTCCAAGAGACAGATTGTTGTGATACTCAATAAATAAATAAAAAAAATAAAAATTACTGTGGAAAACAAAGGAGAAAAGCTACCTGCATGAAGTTACGTGTAAGTGGTCTTTAAAGAACTGGTTATTAACAAATAAAAAATTCTATTACAGTAACAATGATTTTTTAGATATACCGTTAGATGGGGTAACTTTAGGGCTGGATGGGTAAAATTTAGTTTGAGTTGATTCCGTGGTGGGTAGAGTGTGTTAGTTCAGTCTACAAAAACATGCTTTGTATTGACATGTACTGTGCTACTACCTCGCGACAGCTTGAGAACTCTTCAAGTCAAAATTCTTGTTTTCATGAAACTTTTGCTTGTGACTCAAACAGCAGTATGCCACAAGGTAGTAGCGTAGTACATGCTGGCAGAATCAACACAGTATATCCACCACAAACCACTCGCGGATCCAGGATTTAATTTTGGGGAGGCTTCAGCCAGAAAGCTTTTTTTTTCCATAAAAATCACGATAATTACTTTGAAAAAAAATACAGAAACTAACTACCTATATGAAATGGTGTTTAAGTGATTCCTTAAGTCCTTTTAAATGTAATTACACGAACAATAATACTTTAAGAGGTATTTTTTAATTTTGTTTCCCATAAAACATGTTTATATTTTACCATTTGGGGGAAGGGTATGGTATGAATTTAATACATTAATACAAATAAGTGTTGTTTTATATATGTTTAAATAATTAGCCTTCATGATCAGTAACCATCGCGTTGACCTGGATGGTGATTGAAAACATCAGCCAATCACTTCGAAGCAGCGTCAATCGCTTGAATAAGGAATAATAAATGAGAATGAGGAGAAAACATCTTTTAGAAAACCTGATCGTGCCTTGAAAAGAGAGGGAGAGGAAAACCAAGTAAGCAAAACGGATTGCCATTTGATGTTCTAGGATTAAATGTAGATTATGAATATATTAAAATATTATAATCGTTTTTATAAGTTTAATTAAGGCACTAGCAAATCCACGATTTAATTTTTTTTTGGGGGGAGAGAGAGGAGAGCTTCAGCCCGAATTTTTTTTTTCATATATATAACAATAATTAATTAGAAAAAAAAGAAAGAAATTAACTACCTATATGAAATGGTGTTTAAGTGGTTCTTGAAGTCCTATTAAATGTAATTACGCGAACAAGAATACTTTAAGAGATAGTTTTTAATATTTTTTTCTGTAAAACATGGTTATATTTTGGGGAGGGCTTCAGCCCGAAAGCCCCTTCCCCCCGCAGATTTGCCTGTGAAGTAAGGTATCATTCATTAATAAATAAAGTCTACAGTAAAGATTCCAGTTTACAACCGGATATATCATCTTAGTACGGCACAAGAAGTTGGAAAACGAAGCAACAATAACTTATCGTCACACGTTTCCTCTTCACTTGTTCTATCATTATTGTCAATCATTTGGGCGATTATAATTGACACGATCATGACAAGTGAATGCGTACGGGTTAGCAGCGATAGCAGACATATTATAAATACTTGAACCACCAAATCTGGCTCCTGTTCCCTCTCGTAGCCAGCAAAGGGATGATTCCAGTCTGCCAACTGCTACTGATCCTGTATGTTGGCTTCGTTGGAGCTGGTGAGCAGCAAAAACATTTACTAGACCATGTTAAAATTTAAGCTATATAATAAGTCAAAGGCAATGAATTTTTAAGTTTCAGTTTAACTGCCCATATATAAAAATATCTATGTAAAACTCGAGACCAGTGCTTAAGACAGCCGTAAAAAACGCCACAATAACTGTCCAGATTTTTTATGGTATTACTATACAAGTATCAGTTCAGTTAGACGGATGGGCCAAGATCTCATGGTCACTCACTCGGGATTCCGAGAAAAGCTGAAGATTGTAAATCTCTTGGACAGCAGAAGGACCAATGATATGGGATTTATTTGAATAAGTTTATTTATTATAGATTTATTTGAAGTTGAAATAAAATTCTGAAAAGTTAGAAAACAGAAAAAGACTGAAGATTGATGTATTCGCTGTTTAATCTTCTTTTATTTAGATTGCGATTTACGATTTCGACAAATTCCCTACTGGTACTTTTCAGTTAATTCGGAGCGTTCATTAGCTTTAATTATATTGCGGCTTTAGACTTACTTAAGAAATAAAAAAAAAAAAAACCAACGTGTCCTTTTCATTTAGGTCTGTCCTTACCCATTAGCAGATCCAGGATTTAATTTTGGGGGGAGGGGCTTCAGCCCGAACCTTTTTTTTTTTCATACATATAGCGATAATTAATTTGAAAAAAAAAAGATAGAAACTAGCTACCTATACGACATGGTGTTTAAATAATTCTTGAAATCTTATTAAGTGTAATTACTGTGAGATATAGTTTTTAATATTTTTTTCTGTAAAACATGGTTATATTTTACCATTTTTGGGGGGAGCTTCAGCCCGAAAGCCCTCCCCTCTCCTGTAGAACCGCCTGTGTCCTTACCTGACAGTTAGGTCACACTTGCCCGTTTTTCCGATTCCATTTATAATGTGATAATGAATTCTTGTATCACTCATCAAAAAGGGAGCGACATTTGTATTGTAGTATCTACAGATCTAATGAATATTTTCTTTCTCTTAATAGACTCGGAATCTCCCAGCAATGTTTCATCACTGAGCTACAACTACACTACATCCAATGATTCCCAAACCATCGTCGGTGCTCAAGCCATCCTCAATGGATTTAGATTCTGTGTTAGAAGATGTGATGGCCGACCAAGGACCTGTTACTTCAAGCTTAATGTCCAGCTATATTCAGTGCTTGGAGGGTGAATATTAATTATAAATTCTTTTTTGATAGTTGGCTAACTCTATCAATTTAATCAATAGATCTTTGATGGTGGTTCAAGTACCATTATTTCTATAGAACATGAAGTAAAACTTAATTCATACGTATTTTACTTTAAACAAGAAATGATGCTTTGAACAGCTAGAATGACTAGCATGACTCCCTCTAATTTCTATAACATTTATTTTTACTTTTATTTAGTTTTAAATACCGGTTTAAAATATAAGAAGAAATAAATAAATAAAAAAGAACTAGAGAATAAATAAACAAAAATTATATTATATAAAATGTTTTATAAAGGTGATTTGCTATTCTTAAAATTGTATACACTTATATGAATATTCAGATTAAATTTCATAAGAATGACTTTTAAATGATAAATAATTCAACATTTTAATAAGCACTAATTTCAGTGCTTGCCGGAATTGTGCATTTGGCACTCCTTCAGACTGCATGAGGCCACAATGTATAACTGCAAATGGATGGTACAGAGGTTTGATTACTGTGAACAGGCAACTACCTGCACCGCCTATACAGGTAAATTATTCTAATTGTTCCTGAATATATATATATATATATATATATATATATATATATATATATATATATATCATTTGAAAAAGAACATAAATTCTCTCAATTATCTACTGAAGGAATCATTAGAGTATTAATTTTTAGATCCGATAATGAATTTTTCCATCTTGTCAGTTGGCCAAAATCAGAATAATTATAAAATTTTCATGAAAAAAAGTTAGTGCCATTATGAGACAGTAAGCATAGGACTACAAATAATTTGAAAAACAAATTTACCTTGAAGCCATGTTGGCCAAGATTGTTAAGATGTCACCTTAGTGACTTTAAGTCAAGCTATACCAGTTGAATCCTGTCTGGGACACATTCAGGATGAATCTCAACCTTTCCACTCAGGCTAGAATAATTTGGTAACCTGTAGGATAACCTACCCTTCCTGCATTAGTTGCAGTGTATAATGATGCTAACCCCAAATAAGCTTTAAATATGTGTATAAAAATAATATTGAAAGTAAAATAAAAGAATATCTCAGTTCTCTAGAAATACAGGATCGTGATATCAAAGAACTCAATACTAGAGCAATAGGAGATGAAATGGTTTGCTAGAGTATAATTAAAATACTATTATGACAATCAAAAAATTTTATTATAGTATAAGATGTGAATTACTTATCACCAAATGAAAATTAAAATTGACTACTAACACTAGAGTAATGTGAAAATAACAAGGATGATGATATTTTACAATAATACTGTCTAAAGCCCACCTTACACGATCAATATTATTGAGTCAATATAGAATATATTGACCGTCTATGGGATATATTGTAACAATTATATTGACATTTGTACTATGTATACAACGTTCAGGAATATTGCTTTCAATAATATTGACCGTGTAAGGTGGGCTTAAGTTTCCAATAATTATAAATCCTATATCATCATTACCCTGGTAATTGGAGAGGATTAAGTTTAATTAATTACAAATAGGAATCACTTATAAAAAATAGTTGTCTGGATTAATACTTTTAATTTTTTAAATTTTAATTGAAGAAGACTTATTTAGGTTTCTAAAGTAGCCCAGTCATATTAGACATGTTACTTTGAAAAAGGTTGGGTAATTTAAATTTCGTTTTTATATTGTTAGGTGTGCAGTGAATGTAAAAAATCCAAGTTTCTACCCATGAATGACTTGTGGGTTCACTGCAGTGCTAAAAAAAACCATTGAAATTTCTTTGAAATTCATTGAATTTTTTTTTGGTTTATGCTAAATATCTTCTGTTTAGAGATACATATATAAAAATGGTTACATTCAATCTTAAACAGCTTAAAATTATCTGACATTTTTACATAATATTTTTTTCTAAACCCAACAGCAAGCGAACCATTGAGCTTTAAAAATTTATCCATTTCAATTTCTTCACAATAGTGCTCTTTCAGTTTTGAATGGAAGAATTATGTAACTTCATTTTGACCTTGTTCAGAGAATTTGGAGGTATTTCTTGAAGATTAATGAAGACTGGAACGGTAGACAGTAGTCGGGAGGTATTTTGAAAAGTATGTTACACGGTGGGCCAGACTCCTTTACTGTTGACCTCGAACATCCCATTAAATTGCATATAGTTGTGCTTTGTGATTATTTATTAAATAAAAACCAATTTTCTACAAAAAAAAAGTGGATGCACTGTCCCAAAATGGCGTTTAAACATAGCAGATATTGATGTCTTAGAGTTAACTTAGTTTTTCGGTCACTAAGTTCCAGAATTTGGCTTAATTTTGTTAAAATTGGCCTTATATTAAAGCTGGATAGTTAGAAAATAGTAAAACATGAACAAATATTAAAAAATAATTGGCCTGGGCAATAAAAATACCAGTAAAGTCAAGGTGTTTAAACTATAGTTAAAAATCAAGCGCCTTTTGTAAATAAACGGCCAACAATAATGAAAAACACTCAGAAATAAAACATCTGAAGAATACATTTCTCTTTCTAAAACACTGATTACTTTTTAAAATATTTGAAGCAGTTACTTAGAAAATACACTTGATCGACAGAAAAATGGCACTGGTATAGGTGTCTAGAGTACTCTGCCAAATCATTAAGTACTCATAAATGTTTAAGTTATAGTATGTTATTATGATTGTATTAATATTTGATTTATTAATGAACAAATATTAATACAATAATTTAATTGTCATTTTTTTTTCAAAACTTTACTCATTTTGAAAGCACGATAGTTCGCTTACTGTTGGGTTTATAAAAAAATGTTATGTATAAAAATGTTAGATAATTTTAAGCTGTTTAAGATCGGATATAACCAATTTTCATCTATGTCACTTTAAAAAGGAGATATTTAGCATAAATGAAAAAAGTTCTAAATTTCATTGGTTTTTGTAGCACTGCAGAGAACCCACTAGGCTTTTGAGAGTGGAAACTTGGATTTTTTAAAGTCACTGTATACCTAACAATATAAAAAAGGAATTTCAATTACCCCACCTTTCCAAGCTAGACCCCTTTATTTTCCCTAATTTGATTGGAATAAAATGTGATCAGGGAATGCAGATATAAAAAATAATGATACAACATTTACTCTTTTCATTCTTTTTATTAAAACAGTATTAAAATCTTGGTTTTAAACCTCTAAATATTTGTTTATCTTTTATTTAAATTTATAATTAATAATTTATTTTAGGTTTGCAGAGGTGACAGGATAATTGCAGATGTTGAAAATGCAATGCCAGATGCTACAGTTACCATTCATTGGCATGGTATAAGACAAAAGGGTTACCAGTATTATGATGGTGTCCCATATGTGACTCAGTGTCCTATACAACCAGGCACTACATTTAGGTATAATTTTGTAGTAGACGAAGCAGGAACATTTTTTTACCATTCTCACACAGGTTCGTATACAACCTTTGACATCTATTATTTGTTTTAAATATTGATAAAAAATTCCATTACTAAAAATTTTATCACTCAGGTCTACAGAAAATGGATGGTGTTTCTGGAGCACTTATTGTCAGAGATGTCTATGACAGTCAGTCACATTTTTATGATGATGATCGGCCTGATCATGTGATGTTCATTAGTGACTGGACAAATAGACCAGCAGTAGAATACCTACCAGGATTCAATCATCCTGATATCAGCCAAATTCCAGACACGTTCTTGATAAATGGAAAAGGAATGCACTGGGTTAGTATGACAAAAAATGTTTGTGATTCATAATACATAAAAAAAAATATATTAAAATAATAAAAGAGGTGGCTGTTCTTGTTGAAGAAGCATTTAAGCAAGCATCTCTAATCTAAATGTAGTACAGGTTCAAATTCTTGCAAAACTTAAAATTTATTTTATTTCATTTTAATGAAGTCAACATTTTCACTTTGTATACAATAAGTGGTAGCCTTGATTCATCCAGAGTTTTAGTGCCATGAATGTTGATGATATATACTTAACTTAAGATTCCTATAAAATTGAAGGCTCAAAAAACATTTGACTTAATATTTACATAATACTTATTTATATCTTCTTTCTAGGAATTAAGAATATTGAAACTAGATTATAATGTTTCTTTAGGCTAACAACAGAAGCATTGACTTACCTCTAGCTGAATTTATGGTTAGTCGTGGCCAACGATACAGATTTCGTTTGATTGGTGGTACATGTATGTCTTGTGCAGTAGCCATAAGATTCCAAGGTCATAGAGTCTTAGCAATCACTGCAGACGGAAACTTAAAATTTGTTCCGAGACTTGTAGACACAGTCATTCTCAACTCAGGTAAATATTTTCAACAAAATAAATAATTAGCTTTGGATTGTCCTTATCTTAAATAAACATTTATTTATTTTTTATGAGCACAAATTGCCATTTATCTCTTGTTGTATTGGATTATTTACTATAAACAAATCACAAAAAAATGAATTATTAGTTATTAGAATTAAATTAGCATTTAACCAATTGGGCAAATGTCACCAGTATAGAATGTCATCAGTATTATGCATGATTTTAATAATTCCTGATGAATAGAGGAAATGTAATAAATATTTAATGTTTATTTTTCTAGTAATTATATACTCGCTATGATTGGAAGTAATTTATAATGCAATGTTGTATGGGTAATAATTATTAAAACATCTTGAATAGATTATCCAGAAATATTTCATGGTTTATATTATATTTCCTTATTTTCATATTATATTTCCTTTATTTGTATATTATATTTCTATTTGATACTTCTTCAAAGTATAAATGTCATACTTAATGTTATGCATTCGTGGAATATTAAATCAAAAACAGTCGAGATTCAATATTACATCAATTGACGCCACAAACCAACAGAGCCAAGGCAAGCAAGCCCAAGTTGCTCTTTGGTTTGACCCAGTGTTGACGTTATTATTGTTACATTTATTTATACTTTAACAAGCTTTATCTTTTTTTTTTTCTGTTGGCATTACATACCATGTTGATCTTTTGTCGCCTTAAAAGCCTGCTCCATCTCTTCCTATCTTGGACTATTTCTTTCGGGAACATCTTGAGGTCCCATTGAAAAATCTGACAAAGCATTGTTCTCTCCAGTGTGTCGCCAAGACCCACTGAGAGACCTCCGGACACCACACAGCTGTAGTCAAAGTGGGGAAAGATGAGGGTAAGATTGGGAAGAAGATGGCAGAAGCGATGTAATAATTTGAAATTGGAAATTGATCATTGAGCAATGTGGAAAATATGGTAATTCCTGGAAAGGGTTAGATCAATGAAAATTTACTCCTCAATGAAAAGTTTTTCACAGAGGAGTAAATGGTAATGGGTTACTCATTTAGATATAGTGTGGGAAAAGTTAGAATTGAATTGAAGAAAGGGCTTGGAACCAATGAAAATGGCCTGAGTTTTTGCAGATTTTGCAACATTTAACCTTGTCCAGACATTGATTCGATCTAGGTCATCTTGAATTTTGGAAAATGCTGCAGTTATCTCAGAAGGAGACAATGATAAATAGATTTGGGAATCGATGTCAGAAAGGTGATGGGAACAGCTAAAGATTGATTATATAGACACTAAAAAGAAACTGTGGGCAGGGTGGCCGAATGGGCTAACGCGTGTGCACTGCACCGCCGTTGCCCGGCAACCTGATACATAAGACTTTGATAAAAAAAAATAGTCACGAGTTCGCGTCCCGGTGCCCGGAGGAGTTTTTAAATCCCCGCCCACACTCCCTGGCTCGGGAAAATCCCCTTATAGCCTTAAAGGCGAGGTAGAGGAGGACAAAAAAAAAGAAAGAAAAAAAGACACTAAAAACAAGAGAAGATATGCTAGAATCCTGGGGAACTCCTGAAGACAGATAAATATAGGAAAAAAGCAGTTTACTAGAAATGGAAACTGCCTAGGAATGTTGAAATAGGAAAGATAGAAACCATGAGATGGAACTGTTGGAAAAGGATATTGATTTTAATTTTGAAAGGAGAATTAAATGGTCGATGGTGTCAAAGGCTTTGTAGAAGTCTAGGAGGACAAGGATAGATAATTATTTTTGTCAGTATCAGACATCACTGATAATTTTAATTAGGGCTGATTGTGTGGAGTAACCATGGCGGAAACCAGATTGGAGAAGATCGAGTTGGTTGGATTGGATTCTTCAAGAAAGTTGGAGACTTGGGATTGCATTAGATTGGACGGAAATCTTCAGGAAAGGATGTATTAGAATTTTTATTTAAAGGAAGGAAAAAGGCTTTTTTCCCGAGAGGTAGGGAATACTGAGTTCTGTAGGGAGAAATTGTAGATGAAAAGGAAAACTGGAAGGATTTCAGAGAGATGTAATTTCATTAATTTTGCAGGAATGCCATCTGGACCTGTGGAATTGATGTGGGCTTTCATTATAGCAGATTTAATGATGTCCCAGGAGAGTTTGAGGTAGCAGACATAAAATGTGTTGAAATCATCAGGTGATACTTGAAAGGCTAATCAGGTTGGGGATTTAAGAGGTTTACGAAGGGAAAGTTTGTGAAGGATTGACCATTTAATTTTGATATCAGGAACTAATGCGATGACTTCATGTAATTAAGAGGATTTCACTTGTTGGATCATTGATTCTGTCAAGCTGCGGAGCACCCTAGATGCTTGGAAGTCATCTGCAAGACTAGTGCGTCTAGCGCGTCTACGGGCAGCATCGCGTCTCTTCTGAGTAGTATTGATAGGTTTAGTTAGATATTGGTCATTATCTTGTAGGTAACCGGAAGGAGTGCTATGCCTCTGTAATTAGTACACTCATACATGGAGCCTTTCTTTAGGATAGGATCGATTAAGCCCATATTCCAAGGCTCAGGTAACCTTTCTTCTTCCCATACTTTCTGGATTAGTTGTAGTAGTAGTAGTTGTAGTTGTAGTAGCTTGGCTCTTAAGTCGTCTCCCCATCTTTACATTAGATACAGCTATAACCCCAGCATCTTTATATCAGATATAATAATTATTTATGTTTGCATCTATCTTTACGTATATCCAACTCCCATTTAAATATTTTTTAAAATGACCATTTTAGAAACTTTTTAAGATAGGCAAAATTCGAAACAATCCCGGCCCAATTCGAGACGAATATTGGAACCCAGGAACGTGACCGCAGCCAACGTGTTAAATAGTTCTGATGGTAGGTTGTCTATTTCTACATCCGGTATATCTGGTTTTTCAACATTTATACAAATAATAAAGCGGTTTTTACCAACGCTTAATTTTTAATTAGTGTAACAATCTATATTTTTAGCTGACCGATTCGATGTGATCCTTGAAGCAAATCAATATATTGGTACTTATTTTATTTTTGCTGAAAGTATTCAGGAACGCTGCAATGGTGTACGCCAAGTAGCTCTTCTGAAGTATCAAGGTTCTAATGCTTACGTGAGACTACCACCTCCTACTCCATCTAGGAACCTGGGTATAGTAAGTATTAATTAAATTTGCTTATTGGAATTTAAAAATGTCAAAGAAATATATATTATCCTTGATTTACCCATTGTACTTGGCATAAAATTCTACCTTAATAGGAATTTAATGCTGTTGAATCACGCTGTGATGGTTCAAACAGTAATAAGATCTGTATTGGACACTTACAAGGTCTAACGGATGCACCAGCTATTGGAAATCAGTACTATGCATTTCTATTTATAGGATTTGATTTTTACATGTTTGATGATGAAGACTTATATTCTCCAGGCACATATCAACATTATGATGGTAAAAACTTTTATCACTATTTGAATACCTACATTAATGAGGCAAAAATTAATTTAAAGTCAATCAACTGAAGTTTTAAACAAAAAATAAAAAAAAATAATTTTTTTATTTAGTAAAATTATTTCTGTGTATTCTGTTAGCTATTTACTCTATCATTGAAACACACTCCTTGATCTATCAATTTCAGCCTCTAAATTTCCAGGCCTGAGGAAATGCTGAATTGTTTGTATTGCTGAGTTTGCTTTTGTTTTATTTTGTTCTTTTTGACACTGATCATTGTCATTTATAGACCATAGATTTCATTTCAATGATTGACATTCAAATTAATCTAAAAGTTTATGTTTGTCCAGCTTATGTGACCTCTCGTTTTTATGGTACAGTTCAAACTTAGCGGTACAAAAATTAAAAATGCATTATTCAGAAAGATGTTTGAGTAATACCCTTTAGATAAGTAGAACAATTAATTAATTATTTAATTGCAAAAAATCTAGTCTTGACTTACTATATATTATTTCGTAAATTTAGTTTATTTTTATGCATTTATTATTTATTGCATGTTCTTTTTCAGAACCGTTTATGGGAAGAAGGGTTAAAGCGTTGGTAAACAACATTTCCTTCACGTTTCCACCAAGTAATATGCTGACTCAGTTCAATGAAATACCAAGACAAAATTTATGCAACTCTCAATGTTATTCCTCAAACATTCAGAAGTCTTGCAGCTGTACTAATTTCTATAATCTACCATTTAACACTGTTGTAAATGTGATTATTTATGATAATGGTAAATTTATAGTATTTTAATTCCTACATTATTTTAACTTTAGTAGAGAAGTATAAATAAAATGATCGGATCTAGTACTCACAATTTCAATGGAAAATATTTTATCTTATTATCGAGTTTACTTATTATCTTCGCTAATTCTATTTGCTCTTTTCTTATCAAGGCAGGTGATTTTCGAGATAATGTTGCTATAATAGTTTGAGCCTGCTCTATGTTTTGGTCGTGCTCATCCACTGTAGCATGGATAGGTGGCCGAGATAATATATTGGCTATGACATTGACTTTACCAGGAGTATATTTGATTTCAAGATCAAAGTCTTGCAAGTGAAGAGCCCACCTTGCAAGCCTTCCTGAAGGACATTTTAGGAGTTGGTGATCCGATCCAATTGATACTTTTGATCTTTAAATGTAATCTCTGAATTTTTCAGTAGCCCAGACAACTGCTAGAGCTTCACGTTTAGTAACATTATAGTTCTTTTCAGCAGTAGTGAGCAAGCGGCTAGCATATTCGATAGGGTGTTCTTCACCATCATGTGACTGGAGAAGTATGGCACTGAGTGCGTAATCGCTGGTGTCCGTCCTTAAGGTAAATGGTTTGTCCTCATCTATTTGTTTAAGGATGGGCACAGATGTCAATAGATTTTTCAATTGGTTAAATTTTTCTGCTCTATTTTTCATTGCCAAGGAGCAGCTTTTTTTGTTAATCTTGTCAGTGGTTCGGCTATTGCTGCGAAGTTCCTTATAAATTTTCTAAGGTTGACATGTATTTTAATACTTTTGCTGAATGCAGGATGTCATTAATGAGAGGCATTGGGTATCTATTGGGGGTAGTTATGGCATTGAGTTTGCGGTAATTAATGCATACCCTAACCCTACCATTAGGTTTAGGAACCAGAATGATGGGCAGCGCATTCTTCGATAATATTGTTTGATAACATATTATCAATTTCTGTGCTAAGAATAACTTTTTTTGCACGACTCATTTTGTAGGGAGGCACCGCCGGAGGAGTATGACCTTCCTCAAGTTGTAATGAGTGCTCGATAAAAGGTGTTGGGTCTTCCCCTTCTCCGAAGATGTTTATACTTGTTTAGAGTATTTGAAAGAAGGTTTCTTTGGATGTGAACAAGCAATCTAGGAAACTTCCTTTCAGGCGACTCACTTCATTAATGCTTTTAATAGCTCCATAAGAGGTTGCCATAGTAGATGAAAGTATCTCTTTGAGGTTGTTTTAGGTGAGATGGTACGATTTCTGAGACTGTGTGTTTTTAGGTGCCATATTGACTATCGTTTGTACTTCTTTCCTTAGTTAAACACCAAGTAATAGGCAGGGTTCTAAAAGAAGTATTTTTGTGAAATAAACTGAAGAAGCAATCACAATATATTTTAATATCTTTTCAATTAACTATTTTCCTTATGTCATTATTATTACAACTGCTGCATTGTTACAAATAGAATTATCATTTTATAAATCGGATAGTTTTTAAATTGATTGTACTGGTTTAAAGTTCTTCTATCCATTCATAGTTTGTTAATATTATACTATGACATTGATGCAATAAAACACGTTTTTCAGAAAATTTAGCATAATAAAACATTTTTCCAAAATTTTACATTTGCGTCATTGTTCCACTGGAGGAGCGATATTTTCTTGAACATTAGCATATGAACAATAACAATGGATTAAAATAAACATTTTGTTATTTTGGGGGGTCATTCTAACAGAAAGTGACAATTTTGAATCAGATTTTTCAAAATAATTGAACAGGCTCCAAACTGTCTGAAAAATGAATTATACCTAGCTAACCATTAAAAATTAAAATCCATGCTACCCCAAACAAGAGAGGTATTTATTTTGGAGATAAAAAATAAAATTATAAAAGAAAAGATAAAACATCTATATCCTAGCCAATTATGAAGATAGCAAAAAAAACATAGTGTAATCTTCCTATAGCCTAAAAAACACAATTATAAATAAATAAAATTGGAAATAATAATTCATAGTGTAATGACAAAAATCCTATTTTACTCTCCAAGTTACTAAAAAGGTTTAAAATTAAATAAAAATTCAACGGAACAAGAATGGATGGGGATGATGAGAAAATTAGTATTTCTTTACTTATTCCAATTCTCTACACATTATATAGAAATCAAAACCATACTGGATATCAAATTATTGCTTAATATTAGAGTGCCTGTGTCCTTATTTGTTTGAAGTGTTAATAATTAGTTTACAAATATATTTGCATCATGGGGATAAGTACCATAATTTGCAATATCAACTACGTTCAAAGTGTATAATTAATTTTCTTTTCTTTATGGATGTAATTTTGTTTATTTCTGAAAATGTATACTCAGTAGCAGTGTTGACACTTGCAAGATAGTAATATGAATTGCCTGATGCAGAACAATATTTTATACACCTCGAACCAGTACTGTCCCACCTAATGTGAAAATGTAAACTTTAGGGATAAAAAAATTATTAATAATCACTGTAATGCTTTGCATCAAGTAAAATGTAAGATAAATGTTTTTATGTGGAAAGGAAGCATTCATAATGAGTCAAAATTTACTTTATATTTATTTATAACGAAAAAACGTATATATTGTATTTTGTCTAATCAGATTAAATGTTGATTGGTACTTACAATGGGCTTAATGTTGCTTAATAGGCTAATTTTAAGACTTATTTTAACTGATTTAATTAGGAAAACCTCTTATATTATTGGGAACATCCACACAAATGAATATTTTTTTAAAATAAATTTTTTTTTTCTTATTATACTTACTTATTATTTTAATTTTTTTATACATATTGTTCCCCCAATAATAATTGACTAATTTTGAAGTTGGGGAGATAATTTTAAGCTGAACTTAAGTATAAAATAGAAAATTTAATTTCTTTCTTGAACAAAACAAACCTTGATTTTATGTTTATAATAAAAGGGTTGTAATGATCTCTTACCCTAATCTTTCATTTATTTTTATTTTTAGGTGATCGTGTTGGAATACCTCACCCCTATCACCTTCACGGTTTCAACTTCCATGTTCTAGAACAAGGTGTTTTCCCTTCAACTGATCCACAAAATAAGCAGTTGATGCTCAACCGAATGATGCACCAGCTAAATAATGATAATGTCAATCTAAGGTCTAGACCACAAAGAGATACAATCAGTGTTCCTCCTTTGGGCTACGTTCTCACCCGATTTTATACTGACAATCCAGGTACATAGTGGTTACTCATTTTTTACTCCTTCACTTCAACTTTCATTGTTTATGTATTCTATTTTTGTTATAAAAATGACTTTTATGTGTTCTAAACTCAATTATTTTTTTATTTTATTATAAAACTTAGGTACCAAATATAAATGAAAAATTATAATGTTCAACTTTCAGTGGATGATTTTTCTATTGAGTAGAAATATAGTACTACAAAACAAAAGAAATAAAAGCTTATTAGTTTTATGTTTGTATGTTCTAATGTCATTAAGTTTCAATAAAAATCACTTATAACAAATTTTACTTTAACAAAAATCAAATAAATTAGTTACAACAAAAAAATAACAAAGTTTTTTTGTAAATAATGCTCAATTGTCATAAAGAATGAAACAAACTTGGGAACAGTTAAGAAAAAATATATCTAATAAATAAAAAAATACTAAATCAATCCATTCACTTCAACAAACAGTATTCCTTGTACAGTGTCAGGTCTAAATTTATGCTCACAAAGAAAGATTGTCTGCAAATTATTTAATAAATAAAAATTAAAATATTATACTTGTAGGCATTTCACTACTAAATTTGAACTAAGTGTTGAATATGTTCTTTCTAACAAATAAAATAAAAATCACCCCTACTTATAAGTTTTAAAATATTTATTTATCACCAAATATCAGTTTCTATAGGAGTTAAAAATTTGTTGCTATATTTTAAAAATTTGAAACCACTTAATCCGAGATGTTTAAAAAATAAAACTCTTTAAGTAACAATTTGTATTCAATCATTTTTAAAAAAATGCTATTAAGTAATCTGTTTAAATAAAAATGCTGCTGCGAAATTTAATATGAATTAAAATAAAAGAATAGAGGAAGAAGATGGCCTGGGTTCTTCCTCTTTAATACAATGGTCAACTATTAAGTATTCGATAAAAAAAATAGAATATATAATAATGATTTCGGACATAGCATAAAATTTTTGTTAAAAAACATAAATTACATAATCTGTCAGTTCTAGTGACGTTTTAAACATTTTTTTTTTTTTTTGTCAAATGAAGGATAATTTCTCATTACATTTGGAATGTAAAGAATTAATAAACAAATATTAATAAACTAGAAAATATTAAATGTGATTGCCTTAAATGTCTGTTGTAATTCTTTTATAGGTTACTGGCTGTTGCATTGCCATTTTGCTTATCATTTGGAGGCAGGAATGGCTGCTGTTTTCAGAGTTGGAGACCAATCACTTCTACCACCTGTTCCTGAAAACTTTCCTCGCTGTGGAAATTTCTTACCTCCACCTTAGCCCCACGTCTTTATAATAAATTATTTCATTACCTCTATTTCCAATTATAATATTCAATTTGTTGTTAATTTTTTCAAATTTTTGTGTTTTATTGATTGTCTTTATAATACTTTATATAAAAATAAACTGATGAACAAAACAAATTACTTTGTTTATCATACAATTACCCTATATCTATATTTTTTAAAGGTGTATTTAAAAGTTATAACAATAAATATAGGTAGTAAGTACTTATTATTCAATCAGACTATGAATAATCCCTGTTTTATCTTTTATCTGAGTAATGAAAGTTGCATTTGTTTTTAACACACTATAATGTCACAGTTAGCATAAGAATTCTTCATAATGCTTCTTAATTTGGTCTTTTGACTTCTTAATGCAGACATAACGGATTACTATTTGGAATCCAAATAGTTCAAAATTATTCAAAATTATTTGGAATGATAGCAAGTCCAATGCCATCCACCACTTAGTCAGCCCCAATCCATCTTACAAATTCATTCTGATTCTCAAGCCTTCTTAGTTTAGTAATAGCTAAAATTCTACAAGTGGAGACATAAATTGATTTAGGAAGAAATACTTATATATTTAAATTTTCAGTAACTAAATATCTTTTATAAATACATTTCATTAGTTTAGAAAATATATTATAGTGTTTGTTGTATCTTCAGAACAATTCTTGGTAATTCTTATTGTCACATTCTACATAATAAATGTGACAATAAATACTATAATAACTACTCAATATTTTGTTTTCATTTCAAGCCTATATTTTAAGTCAAGCAAACCTAAATGTAATGTCAAAATTTCAAAAGTCTACCATTAACCATTGCCGAGCTTATCCCAGACAAAATTTCGTAGGACAATGCGGATACCCAGACAAATAAAACAATGTTGTATAAGTGGATTTGGTGTCTGTAATGTATAAAACGGAAAGATATCATGAAACGTTTGATTCTGTTCAATATATAGATGAAACCTTTATTTTATTTATATTGATGTTCTTTAAACTATAAACATATGTTTATTATTAACATTTATTATCAACATTAACTGAGATCTCTAGTCAAATTACTAAATAATTTATAACTTTGGTTATACTCAATATATTGTTTTCATTTAAAGCCTATGTTTTAAGTCAGGCAAACCTTAACATAATGTTATAATTTCAAAAGTCTATTGCTATCTATCTAAGCCATTGCTGAGCTTGTATGTAGAACCAAACCTTTATTTTACTTACATAGATTGTAAATGTAGTTTAACGTTTTTTTATGTTTAATATGTTAAGGTATTTGGCAGAAATGTTTATTCCCTCTTAATTTTAAAAATTGTAAACATTAACCAAAAATAGGTAATAATTATAAGTTTTATTTGAGTAGATTTTATTAAATAAAATCGATCAGAAGTTAAATATACAAATTTATATTACTTGATTGTAGAAATGGATCTCGCAGATCTTGCACCATTCGTGTTACAGTAGGTGGCACCAATAGTAATTCATATTCGATGAACTGTAGTTCATAAACTATAGTTCTTCAAAAGTGAGACCGGTCCTTATTACAGTCCCTTCTCTTGAATTAGTTTGTTTGAACTAGTTTGTGTATGAGCTACACATTAATATTGGGCCAATAATCTGTAGGTTTATAAATAAATGGAAACAGCAATACACAAGTCGTGATATGTATTGGACAAACAATGAATATATATTGGATAACAAAATTTAAATTCATTGATGTTGTTATGAATGATTAATTTGATTTTTAAAAAATCAAACCTATTACATAAATTTTGTGTTATAAAAGTTTTATGTCATAAAATTTGACATAATGGGATGAATATTATGTTATTCTTACAGGTGTGACAATAAAAGTGTTATTTCTTCTTATAATTTAAACTTGAATTGACCAATTAAAATTAGTGAAGGGTTTTGACAAATAATTTTCCTGCTCTCCCATTGTGTAAATATTGTGTTTATTATGTGCTCTCTCTCATACAAGTGCCTTCTTATTACCCCTAGAATGACATACATAAAAAGGTCAACTCATTCTAACACTCTGGGGTGTGGTTCACTCCAAACTTTAAATTATCATAAAATTTAATTCTCATGCTCTGGAAGACTCAAATACTTTTCAGAAATAAGCTAAACAAGCAGGAAAAAAAAATAAATAAAATAAATTCAAGGTAACCTTAGAGAATATGTTTTATATTCTAACATAAAGTAAAAAGTTAACATTTACGTCGCTAAAAAATCAAAATTTTTCTATTGAAAATACATTAAGTTTATATTATTTTAAATATATATATTTGGAATGTAATATATACACATAATAAAGGAAAAAAATATTTTTTACTTAAAAAGATAATAAAACCTATAGTGGGGGAAATTTATGTGACCACTCACTTACAACAATCCAAGCAAACTGTTGCCCTGTGTTCATTGCAGATAGGTCTCTTACATCACTGATGAACCATTTTTTTCTTTATATCTTTCTCTCTCTTGCAAAACAGTAGTAGTTTATTTTTTAATCCCCAACTTTTTTCTTATGTTGTATCACCGTTTGTTTGTGTGTCTTCCTATATATATATATGCCATAGGAACGTAGAGCACAGACAGACACACAAACAAATGGTGATACAACATAAGAAAAAAGTTGGGAATTAAAAAATAAACTACTACTGTTTTGCAAGAGAGAGAAAGATATAAAGAAAAAAAATGGTTCATCAGTGATGTAAGAGACCTATCTGCAATGAACACAGTTTGTTTGGATTGTTGTAAGTGAGTGGTCACATAAATTTCCCCCACTACATACACAAACTAGTTCAAACAAACTAATTCAAGAGAAGTGACTGTAATAAGGACCGCTCTCACTTTTGAAGAACTATAGTTTATGAACTACAGTTCATCGAATATGAATTACTATTGGTGCCACCTACTGTAACACGAATGGTGAAAGATCTGTGAGATCCATTTCTCCATCAAGTAATATCAATTTGTATATTTAACTTCTGATCGATTTTATTTAATAAAATCTACTCAAATAAAACTTATAATTATTACCTATTTTTGGTTAATGTTTACAATTTTAAAAATTAAGAGGAAATAAACATTTCTGCCAAATGCCTTAACATATTAAACATAAAAAAACACGTTAAACTACATTTACAACCTTTTCCATGCTCAAAAAAGAATATATATTTATATACAAATGATAAATAGAGAAAAATGCAATTTTGATACATGATAAATGGCTACCCAGAGTCTGATTGAATTGTAAGGAGGAATTGGAATAGGAGGGTTTTAAATATGGATCGGGATGGTGCATGGCGGATTTTAAGTGGGATGGAATTCCAAAAGGTAGTGGAGCGGACAATAAAGGAGTGTTGAAAGGAGGCAGATTTGTGGAAAGGGGTAAGGTCAGAAGGACGAGATCTTGTGGAGAGGGAGTAGATAGATGACTTGAATTGAAGGAGATTGAATGCATAGGACGGACGATGATTATGGATTATTTGGTAAAAGAATGTACCTAGGAAATATTGTTTTCTGAAGGAGGAGAAGAGACACCCTAACTCGGCGTAGTAGTGAGATACACGAGAACGTCTCGGGGTTCCATTGACAAATCTTACTAAGCCATTCATGACTTTTCAATCTGTCTCCCAGTTCCGATGAGAGGCCACCGTACACTACGCAGCCGTAGTCAAGGTGGGGGAAGATGAGGGCGGATACTAGGAGTCTACGTGTGGACAAGGGCAGGAGATGGCGGAAGCGATGGAAGAGTTTCAGGGTGGAAATTGAGCGTTGGGATATTTGGGAAATATGGTGATTCCAGGAGAGGGTTTGATCTATGAAAATACCTAAGTTTTTAACTGAAGAGTTGAAGGTGATGGGTTGGTCATTTAGGTAGAGGAGAGGAATGTTGGAATTGGATCTGAGAAGGGGTTTGGAACCAATGACAATGGATTGGGTTTTAGCAGCGTTTAACCTTAATTTATTTTCATTTGCCCAGGCACAGATGCGATTTAGATCTTGTATTTTGGCAAACTCATCATGCCACTCAGAGGGAGCGAAGGAGAGGTAAATTTGGGAATCATCGGCATAAAGGTGATGGGAACAGTGAAGGATTGATTTATGAAGATCGTTAATATATGAACTAAAAAGGAAAGGAGATATACTAGAACCCTATGCCACTCCTGAGGACAGGGTTAGACAGAAAAATAAAGATTGGATAGGAACAGAGACTGCTTGGGTACGTTGAGAGAGGAAAGATTGAAACCAAAGGATAGAGCTGTTGGAAAAGGATAACGATTTTAATTTGGAGAAAAGGATGGAATGGTTAATGGTATCAAAGGCTTTGGAAATGTCAAGGAGTACAAGGACAGTTAGTTTTTTGTCATCTATGGCGGACTGAACATCACTAATGATTTTGATTAGGGCGGACTGCGTGGAGTAATCTGGTCGAAAACCAGACTGGAAAGGATCAAGTTGGTTGGACTGTTCGAGGAAGTTCGAAACTTGGGATTGGACTATTCGTTCCAGGGGTTTTGCAAGGTTAGAAAGGATTGAGATTGGACGATAATCATCAGGGGAAGAAGGGTTAGGATTTTTAAGTAAAGAGCAGACAATGGCTTTTTTCCATGAGGACGGAAATACTGAGTTCAGCATATTCCACGTTTTTTTCATTACCTTTTGTTTTAAGAAATTACCAATCAACGTAATTATTAAAGATCTTGATTACTAATGTTTTCTTTTTTTTCATAAATATATGTATAATTTTCTTCATAAATATTTATATATGTAAATAAATATATAAATATATGTGAATATAATTCATAAATATTCATTTCATTTTCCATGTTAAATTTTTCTTTTTCTTTTTTTATTTCTGAAGGTCATAAAATATTATCGTGTTTTATATTATTTTTGTTACCATTTTTTTTTCATCATTTCGGAGAGATAGCATTTATAGTTTAAACAAAATTATAAATATCATAAATATAAAATGGAAACATTAAGCCAATGACCCTTAGGGGTAGAGGCTAAATAAACAAAAAAAAATATATATATATATATATCATTTAATGTGACATTTAATAACAAACTGTTTATTTTTCTGTCTGATTTCTTAGGTTTAAGAATTCATTAATTTTGGTTGGCATATCCATGATTGAAATTGATTGAATTGCGGTAGATTCATGTTTATATTATTTTATGATGCATTGTCAAGTGGCAATTGAAGGAGTACTAAAAAAGAAATTATCAGCTAACAATAGGCAAGAAGACAACTCATTACTGAAGTACACCTCCTCCTAAGGCGTGTTTCTCGTCTGTAAGATTCAATTGTTCTAAAATTTCAAATAAGTCCATTATGAATTAATCTTTCTTATTTCCGATCCAGGCTCAACTTGTACTAAAATAATTATGAAATTTTAATCAGTGAAGTAGATACAGGCACAATCTACCACTAGACCCGCCTGTTTTGGCAAAAGGATGATTCGATCCTACCATATGCTGGTGATTCTACTAATAGGATTCGTGAAATTTGGTAAGCAGTGTTGTCCATTGGATCATAATATAATTTTAGTTCGTTGTTAGATAAAAATCAATGAGCCAAACTTAAATTGAAGTATATTGAAGTACATCTTAAGTAGAATGAGAGTAATTGACATTTTTGTATTCTTAAAACACTTTTTTATTATTTTTTTAAAACCACTTATTGCAATTTACAACTGCATAAATGATTTAGTAATCAGAATTTGAGAGCTGTTTCTCGTTGTTGTAGTCTTGTATAACGATTCCAAGATGCTTTGCTTCCTCACTACCGAAGATAGGAAAGATAGGCAATGACATTGTGTTCGTGCGAGAGGTTAAAAAAATGTGCACAGAATCGAAAATTTCCGCTCGCGTTTTACGTTTCAGACATTAAGAATCAAATTTGGTTCGATGTGTCTGTCTGTAATCAAATCGATGTGAAGGGCATATCACATAGTACCTTTCATCCAATTTTCATGAAATTTTCAGGGATTGTGCGGATCGGTGCCTAGATGGTCCCGATCATTTTTTCTAATTCCATCCAGCACTTCCACATACAAACGCGCAAATGTACGTTTTTAGATATGCCAATATTTCAGAAAGGGCTCGTTCAATTTGGCTCAGAAGTTGAATAAAAGGTAGGCAATGGTGAAAAAATAATGTAATGCCAATTTTATTTATCCTAGTATGAATTTCATTGAATTCTATTTAATAATTAAAATTAATATAAATAATTGTTAATAACAATATAATGCCAGTGAAATGTGAAAGGCATCGAGCATATGGAGTGAAAGTTAGGTTAAGACGATATTTTTATGGGGTTATAAATTTTTAGGTTTTATTCAGTAACGTACAGAATAGTAATAGCCAACGACTCATAGAATTTTGTATAGAAAATAATTTACTTATAGGAAACTCGTGGTTTAATCATAAAACAATATATAAGATCACTTTCGAAAAAAGAGGAGCTCAGGGTATGAGAAGAAGTATCATTGACTATTTCATCATGGAACGAGACCTCAGGAGGTACATCACAGATATTAAAGTCATAAGGGGTGCAGGACTCAGTACAGATCACAAGCTACTAGTCGCTGATACTAAAGCTATCAAGCCAAGGAAGAAAACTAGCAAAGTATTTAATAGAATTGATGTTAAAAATTGAAAGCAAACAAAAAGAGTACAGAACAATGCTGGAGAGCCGCCTTCAGTTAATAAATGGAGATATTGAATTGGATATTCTTTGGAAAGAAATTAAGAATTGCATCATCGATACAGCTAGTGAAGTATGTGGTATTAAGAAAATGAGGCCGTCTACCAAGAAAACAAAATGGTGGAATGATGAGGTGAAAAGAGCAGTAAAGCTCAAGAAATGAGGCCAAAAGAATAATTAAATCAGCCAAGACGAGGACCTGGGAGCAGTTCGGTCAGGAGTTAGAACAGAATCATAGAGAGTGTTAGATTTACATCCACAATTTTGTATAAATACATAATATTTAGAATTATATTTTCACTTGAATAAATAAGACACGGGGACCCCCGGTCGAGAGAGAGAGGGTGCGAGACCGGCCTCCTCATCAAACTGTACGTAAATCAAATTAATTATTCACAAGTATTCTATCACAAACATTTATTTCTTTTATATTTCTCAAGAAAAGGGGCTCCCGGGTATATGGAATGCACCGGGCCCTCTCCCTCCCTCCCCCCAATATTGAACAGAGAGAATATAAGGAGATTCTGGCATATTGTAAAAGCTCTGAAAGTCAAAAAGTCGAAACCGGTCAGAAGTATAAAAGATGCAAATGGCAAGTTGGTGACTGAAGAGAAAGAGGTATTAGAAGTATGTTCTTTCAGTTCTTCCAGGAAAAATTTAGTATGGAAGAACACCGACGCCATAATCACAGAGACTTCAGAAGAACAGTGATGGTGGAAGAGGTTTACCCGGAAGACTTGGATGACGCAATAGGCGAGGATGAGGTGGAAACGGCAGTAGCCAGAATCAAAATGGGAAAAGCACCAGGACCAGATGAAATAGCTCCAGAATTAATTAAATATAGGGGCAACGAAATGATCAAGATCCTTCAAACTCTTTTCCAAAAGATTTGGGACCTGAAGCTGATACCACGAGAATGGGAGGACAATATCATAGTCCCTATTCACAAGAAAGGAAGCCAAAGCGAATGCGGGAACTAAATGCCAATATGCCTCTCGTCAGTTGTGTACAAGATATACTCAAGAATTCTTGAACAGCGACTAAGGCATATAGTAGTGCAAGATCTAGAGGAAGAGCAAGCCGCTTTCAGACCCGGCAGACAGACCCAAGACCACATATTCTCACTACGGATGATTGTGGAAAAAGCATGGTACCGTGGAAAATTTCTGGATTTTAGGGCCGCATTCGACTCAGTTCTGTGACAAGAGATATGGAAATCACTAATTAGAAGAAGAGTACCTGCAAACTTGGTGAGTGCTATTAAATAGATATACCAATGAAATGGTGTTTTGGAAGGTTATGCGAGGTCTATAGTGTAATTGTCTATAGCTTTTGATTACGAATTTTCTAGTTATTTATAGTGTTTTTTGTGTTAATTGTTCTCTTTTGTGTTATGTTTCTGTTATTTCGTTCATTAATTATGTTATTTTGTCGTTACTGTACCTGTTAATTTCGTTTTATGGGTGTATATAGTTTTGGACTGTTAGGTTAAGTGTTTCTTTTTAAGTGTTATTTCTGTAGTGCGTTTTGTAAAGTTCTTCAGTGGTGAAATATTGGGGTAGACATTGTGGTACTTTAAGGTAAGTGTCAGTGTAAGACTCATCAAGTTTATTTCACTATAACCTTTTGTATCTATTAACATTTTTCCAGAAAATAGTTTTAAAGTATGTTATGGGGAAAATATTCGATTCCTTGGTAGCTAAAACTACCTTAAGCTTCCGTAGGAAGCCCAAAGACTCTTTAGGAAAAGATAAATAAGTTTTCTTTTATTTAAAAGTTAAAGGTGCATGACATGTTAACAAAAGTTATCGTTGAGACTTCTATGCCAGAGGTTTCTATCCCAGATTCAGCACCTCAACAGCTACAGCCTAAGGCAGGATCCTCTGGCTAGTCAAGATATGGATCATTCTTCGGAGGTAACAGAAACATTTGTAACCGTCAACAGTAAGAGAAGGAGAAAAAAAACAAACTAAATCTACTAATAAAGCAATTACTTCGTCAAACAGAGTGATCTCAATAGAACCGAAAGCTCTAGAACAACGGCAAGAGAAACCAATAACCATTGCGGATATTGTGAAATCTTTGCTTACAAAGCCAACTCAAACTGAGAGATCGATTTATATCACTATAAGCGGAACGGGCAAGAGACCAGCAGATATAATCAATGGGTTGCCTTCATCAAACGAAATTGGAGTAAAGGCCTCCATCGTCCATACGACCAAGACTGGCTCTGTGTTGGTCCGCATGGATAATAGTAGTGATGACATGAAGGTGATTGGATGGCAATGGCTAAGAGATAGTGCCCTTCAAGCCAAACTTGCCTTGAGGAAGAAACCTAGATTGGAGGTGCAGGGCGTCCTCCTCTCATGGGATTCAGCGGAGTTGGTGAGATTTTTATGGGAAAGAATACCCGAGAAGTCGGTCCCCACTCCGCTGGTCGTTGATGATATCCGGCCACTTTTTTCCTCAATGGCAAGAAATGGCTTTACAAAAAATTGAATGATAGAAGTGCACCCTACAGCTCGGTTCCTGCTGTTGGAAATAGGAATCTTAGATGGAGGATGGTGGAGTATTACAATCAAAGACTACCTCGATGCTCCTCGATGCAGGAAATGCCAGGGATATGGGGACACTAAGGCCACTTGCATATCAAATGCCGTAGTCTGCATTTGGTAAGCGTCCACTGGCCATGTTATTAAAGATTGCCCTAAGGAAAAAGAGCTGGCTAGCCCGTCATGCATCAACTGTGAGCTCGTGAATGCGCTTGCTAGTCAAAGGAAGCACAAGGCGGGAAGTCGGGAGTACCCTGTGCACCTGAAGTGGACTAAAGAGGTAGCGAAGAGGACCTTTTATGAGTGAGCTTACCATCCTCCAGCTCAACATGGGCCGCCGGCATATAGTGGCAAACGAACTCCGAGCTTTTTCTCCGCGCTACGATGTTATGGTGGTTCAGGAACTGACCTGCCGTGGGAACTTAGTAGCGGGGTTTGGCCTCACATCGAGAGTTATAGCTTTGGGCAGTAGAAAGAGGAGGCACAGAGCTGCTATTGTGATTAATAATCCTAACCTCGATGTGATGGATGTGAGGCAGTATACCACGGCGGATTGTGTGGAATGTCATATCAGGTGGCGTAATATTTCCTTTACGCTAGTTTTATCGTACATGCCTCATGGAAATGACATAGAAAATGACATAACCGCCGTGGAGATGATCACGGCTTGCATTCGGAACGTGATCATCTGCTCAGATACCAACTCTTGGAACACGGTCTGAGGGTCCAATTGAACAAATAGACGAGGCGTCCAGCTCGGTGAATTTATAGCAAGGAGCCAGCTACTAGTCATAAACCATTCCTCCGCTATCCCAACGTTCTTCAGTGGAAGAGACCACAGCAGGATCGATGTGACTTTGGCATCACCGGTGCTGGCAAACCGCATCATCGATTGGACCCTTCGATCTGAGACGAGTTCCGACCATCAGGCGATATCTTTTAGGCTGGTGGAAAGTTCATTAAGTTCCCATGGCATGGGCTTAAGGGTAACTTAACCCCAAGAAAAGATTGGAGCGCCTTCCGGTCGACTCTGGAGGAAAAATTGGTCGATGAGAAATGGGATGAGGTTGATATGGATCAGACTCATGATCTGGATTACAGGGTATCAAGGATCACAACTGTCATCCGTGATGCTGCTGAAGAATCCCCTCCAGCTTCGGAAGGCGAGAGCTCGACCTGTCCCATGGTGGACACCGGCCTTAACTATGATGAAGAGAGAGCTCTACAAGGCCCGACGATCGTATCAGAGGTGTATTTGTGACGAGAGGCGCATTACACTTCGTGACGAGTACAAGTCTAAAGCCAGGGCCTATCAAAATGAGGTGCGCTTACAAAAGGGGAAGTCTTGGGACGAGTTCATTGTTGAGGAGTCATCCAAGAATCCTTGGGGTATTCCTTACAGAGTGGCTCTGGGTAAGTTGACACCACTACAAGTGATTGCTGCGCTCAAGTGCGGAGCTACCCTGGCAACCACTCTGGAAGAGACATCGAAGATGTTTATAGCAGAAATCTATCCCAGAGATGATCCGTCTTAAGATAATGAAGAAGAGGAATTCATAAGGCTCACTACGGTATGTCCACCTGGTACGGACTTGTGCCCACCATGGGACATATGGGATCTCCGTGCTGATGTGGACAGGCAAAGGACTGGTCGTGCTCCCGGTTTAGGCGCAATCGATGCGGCTATGCTAAAGAATAGTATCCCCTATATCGAAGATACATTGTTGGAGTTATGCAGTGATTGCCTCGATAGGGGATACTTTGCACGAAATTGGAAAATTGCCGACATAAGGCTCCTTTACAAGGGAGGAGACAAGGACAAGCAATTAGCCAAGTCTTATAGGCCTATATGTCTCCTCCCTGTTATGAGCAAAGTTTTAGAGAACCTACTCCTGGCGAGCCTACGATCAGTCTTCTCAAGAGCGAGCCATCCACGGCAGTACGGATCCACTAAAGGTAGGGGAACCGCGGATGCCCTGCTGAGAGTACGCAATGACGTCGAAGAGTAGACGGAGAAGTTATATTATGCTCCTCCTGTTTGATATCATCTCCGCCTTCGATAGTTGGGTGGCCTTGCGTACTCCAGCAGTTGCAGAATTATGAAGCTCTCAGCAACTTGTACGAGCTATTACCGAGCTATCTTCAGGACCGAACTTTAAGAATACGGGCTAACTTCTTCGAAGTCCATGGAACTCCATGGAAAGAGGTTGTCCCCAGGGTTCTGTTCTAGGTCCTGCCCAATGGAATTTAGTCTTCAATGAGTTGTTGGGAGTACTGGAAGAGGAATGGTTCCCCGCCACGGTTTATGTAGATGATCTGGCCGTTTTGGTAGCCTCGAACAGCAGAGCCCGACTGAAAGAAGAAGCTGAAAGGTGCACCAACCTAGTAGAAGAGCGGTGCAAGAAGAAGAAATTCAGGATGGCCGCCAAGACTCAGGCCATCCTCTTGAAAGGCACCACTGATAGGGCTCATCCTATAACAATGGTTATACAAGGATCACGACTACTTCCAAGTGAGGTTGTCACCTATCTTGGTATTAGGATTGGAAGAAAGTTCAACGAGACACCTCACTTGGACTATTTGAGAAGTAGGGTAGCCTTACCCTTAACGGACTCAGTCGTATTAAGGGCACATTTTGGGGCCTCAGGTACCCAGCAACTATGACCATTTATAAAGGTGTTATTGTGAGTATCCTGAGGTATGCGTCCCCTGCCTGGAACCAAAATCTCTCGCACAGACAGAAATGTAGGTTGGCCACGATTCAGCGGACGGCTCTGCTTCGAGTCTTGATTGGAGGTGACATCAATCAATCCTTGACATCCTGGAAGAGAAGCAGTTGAAATGGTTCGGGCACATCTGCAGAATGGACGACACCCGAAAGGCCAAGTGGTTTATGGAAGCTAGACCGGAAGGCAGGCGACCTCGTGGCAGGACGAGACACACCATGATTATATTGGAAAACTGGGCACAGCAAGAGGACGCACCATAACTGAGATGAGAAGACTAACCGGGGACAGAGACTAGTGGGCAAGATGGGCTAGGACTGCAGCTCCACGCTTAACGGCGCAAAGGAGGATGTTTTGTACCATCAATTTTTGGAGTGAAAACATGCCGATTAAGTACATATTACTACTAATAATGCAAAAGGTCGTATGTGAGAATTTTCAACTTTTAATTCTATTTGTGCTAAAGGTGACATTTCGTATTCTGCAACTGATATAAGCATTCTGCTACGATGGAAAATAGCAGAGGGTAATAAATTATGAAATTACACTAATAAATCATAACGAAACTATTAGTTTTTGTGCTTTCCTGTAAAACATTTAATGTTGACATACGACCTTTTGCACTAACAGTAGTGATATTCATGTTCAGTAAGCACTGAATTTATTTTAATCACAAATCAGCAAACATGCAATCTATTTTGCGGATCTTTTTCGCATTTTAGAATTCGCTGATAAACATAACTCGTGGATATCAAACCCGTATATGTTGAGGGATTACTGAATTTTCAAAAATGGCTTTTTCCAAAGATTTTATTCTCACGCGAAAAAATTTAGACCTAGTAATATAGATATTTTTTAGCCAATGCAATCGGTGAGTTGGCATATACTGATCTTAATTGGCATACATTGTTGAAATGGAGTTTAAAAAAAGTGTAGCACAGAATGCAGTAGGTGTACGATGTTTATGAAACTGTAATCGTATTATCTGTTATTTATTTTTGGGAGTGGGGTAGTTCAGTGGTAGGGTGCTGAGCTTCCAATGCTAAAAGTTCAGGTTCGAACCCCGGCTCATGGCAGAAAATTTATTTATCTGTTTCATTCGTGGGGGGCGACCCTGGGTCGGCATACCTTCCTTGGGGCACACCCAGCCTCTATAAAGTGGGTGCCCTTCATTAAATAATTAATTAAGGGAGAAAACGGGGAGAAAAGGGGTTGAGCGTGATCTCGGTCAAATCACCTCCTTGCACAACCGTTGACTTAGAAACAGTGCTTTCCCTAAGTAGTACTGAACCCAAGACCCTTCATGGGTTTTAAAGGTACAATTTTTTTAAAAATTTATTTTACTATATCTCTGATGTTGAAGGGTAATCGATACATCTATCAATTCGGCTATGGACCAAATATTGGGTTGTTGTCAATGGAAAGATGAAATATCAATAATATACCAGTTTATTCTTTTATTGTAAGCATTAATGCATTTTATCCTAAAAACGCACTTATAACATTTATCCACTCGATTTAATGAAAACTCTGTTTGTGCATCACACAACATTCACTTACCACCCTTCTTCAAGCAGAAATAGGTATTTTCATAGGTGGTTGGTTATGAAATTATGGGCAATTTTGATGTCCCCAAGATATAAATTAAAAAATCTAGTGATGTTCACACATAACGCAAATTTCACTTACCACCCCTTCTTGGGTAGAAATAGCTATTTACATATAAAGGTTGGTTGGATGGTCGTTTTTATGTTTTCGGCGTAAAACGTCTAGTTAATCAGCGGTCGATTAAGAAAATAATACTTCTATTAAAACATAGCATTTCCAAGTCAATTTCAACATTCTACAAATCAATTTCAACTTTTTCCAAATCAAATTTAACCTTTTCCAAGTCAAATTAAACCTTTTCCATTTCAAATTCAATCTCTTTCATTTAAAATTCAACTTTCGATTTTTTGTAAATTTTCGATTTTTTTCCGAAATAAAGGCCACTTGCTATATTATCGAAGATATAGTTTTAGAAAAACGCAAAAAAAAAATGTGATAAAGCGGTTGCCTATCGATTTATTTTTACTTTTTAGATTTTTTTCAGTATAATATTTTCACATCATATGCAGTTTTCCAAGTCAATCAACTTTCAATCACCTTTTCCAAATCAAATTAAACTTTTTTTAAGCCAAATTCAACCTTTTCTATTTCAAATTAAAGTTTCAATTTTTTGATTTTTTTTTCGAAATAAGGGCCATTTTCCAATATGAGGGTATATTATTATCCTCCCCTAGATAGAGTTTTTCAAAATACTATCGATTTTATGTTAAACTTTCGGATATCGATTTATTGTATCTATTCGGATTTATTCTATATAAGGGTCTACTATTATGTTATCGTGTACCTAGTTTTTGGAAATAATCTTCATTTTAAGATAACGCCACTGAGTTTCGACTTATTTAGGTGTTTGGTACTTATTCGATATAAGGGTATATTCTTATGTTTCCGGAACCGTAGATTTTGAAAATTATCTCCATTTTAAGATTACGCCACTGCGCTTCGAATTTTTAAAAAATTTCGGATTTTTCCTTGTTTTTATGGTGTATTCTTTCTTATGGTTCCGGAGCCGTAGGTTTTGAAAATGACCTCCAAAACATGAACGATTGTTTTTGTACATTTTGTAAATTGTGAATGTCATTTAAATAAACGTACTATTATTATTACTAGAAGCTTTAATTAACCTTTTTTGAGTTAAAAAAAACTTTTTTGCTTAGTTATATTATTTAATTTTCATTTTGTCATATTATTTTCGAAACTACTTTTATTATTATTGAAAGAATAACGACACACTTACCTACTAACAGTTCTACCTACTATTATAGATATATTACATCTATATATTAGCGATATATTTAGTAAGTTTTTACAGAGAAAGAACACATTCTCAATGTAAGCTATATCTAACAAATCATTGTCCAAAATATTCGAATATTACTTTAAACTGATATTAGAGAGAATTTATATTTAATCATCCAGAAAATATTTATCTTAGAAACGCATTGAAATATGAAATGTGAGTTTTTGTGTGTTGCGCGTAATTAAGACTACAAATTTAACATTTAAGACTATTAAAAACAAAAGTTTTTTACTTTTCTGGTACATCCTTTTAAGTTTATATTTAAAATATTCTCTGTATCTTTGTAGAATTGATATCGGCTTTGCACGAGTACAGAGCAACAGAAGAAGATTTATCATTTCTATACTGTAAGAGGGTATGTAATGGTCAACCTAAAAACTGCTACTTCAAGCTGTTCATCGAAAGATATAGTGTTCTTGGAGGGTGAATATTAGCTCAAAAGTATAGTTTAAGATAATTAACATTACAGAAAATGCATGGCAGTTACGCCACATTATCTCATTATCCTCTATAAATTAAATCACTTAAAAAGATGTATAAAATAACAAGACGGTTGGACCAAAAATAACATCGATCTCACGTTAGATCCAATTCCGGGGCCATTTAAGGTGAGATATTTGTTTTTTAATTTAATTTTTCCTATATCCATATCACTTGGCCCATTAGATACGAAGAAATTAAAAAATAAATAAATTAAACACAAGTCTCTAAATCCACAAAATAAGACTGAACATGCTTTTCACAAAATTCATAAAAAGGATCCCTGCTTACTAAGGTTCCGAACTCAACTGAAAATAATCCTCCGTAAGAATCCGTTTACACTTTGGGTGAGAGAGAGTGTGACAATCCATTTTACCACAAAGATTATACCTCTAAGCTTTAACCAAAAATAGAAAAAGTAATGAGCTGGTATTTGCCGCTCTTTAATACAAAAACGTACCGAATCAAAGTGTGGCCGATTGATAATCAAGCGGGACAAAAGTCTTGAAGTCATGTTATTAACAATAAAAATAAAAATTTAATTCAAAAATATTTTGCAGAATATCTTGATTTTTTTATTTAATATTTGCAATTTAACATTTTGTTTTATATATTTACTCATTCTTAGAGGTAATTTAAATTGTATATACTTCTCTGGAAATGAGTCATATTAATATCTGTTTTATAAACTAAAGTAATATATACCTAATCTGAACTACTTTTAATGAATAGGTGATGTATTGCTTAGTAAAATTCATATATCGCTATTAAAAAAACCATTTTTATTTCCTTTATTTTATTCGAAAGTTGGACCATATCATAAAAAATAGGAACTTTTAATATTAAAGTGCATTATTCCCTCTGCACAATAGAAATATGGAAAGGGCGAAGCTATAAGTTCTTCTAGGTAACTGGAACTGATTGTTAGTATTTGGTCTCAAAATGAGGGAAAACGCGAAATTGAACCCAAAAATTGGAAAAATACATTAAGCGAACGACAAAGGAAGTGCAAAAATTTCGGAAAAGAAAACAAGGATCATTATCCATTATATGGCTAAACGAATATATATAGTAGACAAATGAACAGAATATTTCAAGATTCTGCTAAATGGGGGTAAAAATGCTTGATCAGTTTGGATGATATTAAGCAGGTTTATTATGGTGAAGACCATTTCATCAGCAAGAAAAATTTGTTCTAGGCAATTGGCAAGTCAGCTGGTCTGGACAAAGTAACCCGAAACGCTGTGCGTACAAGGCTACAAATGTATTCGAAAATTATATGAAAGGACTGTAGTTTTGTCCCTTTACAGGAAATGAGATACTAGGAATTGTTATTCGTGATTCCTTACTGTTTATAGTACCAAAGAAAGTCTACTCAACAACGTAGAAGCTAAAATTAGAAATATTGTCGATTGCCTGAGCTATATGGATTGAGAAACTCAAGTTGCACATTGGAGCATAAGTTGCAAATTGGGACTGTCTTCACTTTAAGGTAGATTATAGAGAAGTCCACAGAGAAAGAAAAATGGTTCTCTATCTGCTTAGTGCCTCACACTTTGGATTGATCGAATATCTACTAGTCTTTCACAAAAGCTCGTTTTCCTTTCAGATTCATTCAAAAATCTTTTGCAATTGCACTAAAGAAGAGCAGAGCTATTTCCTTTTATCAATAGACCTCTGTATAACCTGTTTCAAAGTGAAGATAGCCCCAATGTACAACTTCAATAGCAATCTAAAATAAAGTGGTTTACACCATTATCAACCTCGTTTACTTCCTCCAGACCTGCTTGCCAATTGCTTAGAGCAAATCTTTCTTGTTGATAAAGTGTTCTTCACCATAATAAACCTGTTTAACATCATCCAAACCCATCAAGCATTTTTACCCTCTTTTAGCAGCATCTTGAAATATTCTGTTCATCTGTCTACTATATATTCGTTTAGCTATATAATGGATAATGATCCTTGTTTTCTTTTCCGAAATTTTTGCACTTCCTTTGTCGTTCGCTTAATGTATTTTTCCAATTTTTGGGTTCAATTTCGCGTTTTCCCTCATTTTGAGACCAAATACTAACAATCAGTTCCAGTTACCTAGAAGAACTTATAGCTTCGCCCTTTCCATATTTCTTTTGTGCAGAGGGAATAATGCACTTTAATATTAAAAGTTCCTATTTTTTATGATATGGTCCAACTTTCGAATAAAATAAAGGAAATAAAAATGGTTTTTTTAATAGCGATATAACAATTTTACTAAACAATCCATCACCTATTCATTAAAAGCAGTTCAGATTAGGTATATATTATTTTAGTTTATAAAACAGATATTAATATGACTCATTTCCGGGGAAGTATATACAATTTAAATTACCTCTAAGAATCACTAAATATATAAAACAAAATGTTAAATTGCAAATATTAAATAAAAAAATCAAGATATTCTGCAAAATATTTTTGAATTAAATTTTTATTTTTATTATTTTATAATAGAGGCCTTCTTAAGCGATCTCTGTATAGAATAAATGAAGTTAAATTAAAAAAATAATAATAAATTTAAAAAAAAATAATTTTTTACAATTAAATTATTTTATTAATAGTTGTTCGTTAATATAATCAATAAAATGTAACAAAAACGTTATTATAGCACTATAACTAAGCCATTTATGAGTACTGAGTGGTGTGGTAGAGGCCTGTAGCCACCCACGCCAGTAGCGCTTTTCTGCCGCTTAAGTACATTTTCTACGGAACTACTTCAAATATTTTAAAAAGTAATCAGTGTTTTAGAAAGAGAAATGTATTCTCCAGATGTTTTATTTCAGCACGTTTTGCATTACTGTTGACCGTTTAATTACAAACGACGCTTGATTTTCAACTTTAAAATTTTTTTGTAAAAAAAATTGAATTTACCAATTTTTTTTAATGCCTAAGCCAATTAGTTTTTAATATTTTTTCATGTTTTATTATTATCTGACTATCCAGCTTTAATAAAAAACCAACTATAATGAAATTAAGCCAAATGCTGATTCTCAGTAACAAAAAAACTAACTAAAGTCAAAGTCGTCAATCCGCCATGTTTGGACGCCATTTTGGGGCAGTTCGTTCACTTTTTTTTGTGGGAACATTGGCTTTTTTTTAATAAATTGTCACAAGGAACACAACTATATGCAATTCATAGGGATGTGGGGGGGGGGAGGGGAGGTGCACGGTAAGGGGGTTTGGCCCACCGTGTATTCCCCTTCCCCTCCTACTCCCTCCCTTCCACCGCTCTCCTCTCTAGGTATGCCAATACCTGTTGCCGGACTTATCCTAAACAATAAAATTTTATTAATATTATGAATTTATAATAACTTCATTATAAGAAGTAAGCATATTAATATTGAAAATAAGTATTATATTTGGCGGATATGATAGTTATGTAATCAATCCAATATTTAAATAAAAATAAATTTTAGTGCTTGCCTAAATTGTACTTTCGGCACTGCTGGGCATTGTCATAAACGACAGTGCGTTACTGCTAATGGGCGTTACAGAGGTATGATTACAGTAAATAGGCAACTACCTGCACCATCTATACAGGTAAATTTTACTCATTATTTTTTAATGTTTGATTAATGAATAAGAACTCATTTTTAGTATTATCTTGAGAAAGCATATACTCTTTTTTATAACTATATGCTGAATAATTTTTAGGAATAACATTTTCAGTATGCGAAAATTATAATAATCTTATATAACATTAAAAAAAACTTAAATTCTTGATAGTTAATTGAAAAAATAGATAATATAAAAAGGATCTTGAATACCTAGGACAAAAATAAAATAATGATAGAGACAGTATTTTACAGCTAATGATTTATAACTGTGTTAAATTCAGCAAAGTGTAAAATAAGTATTCGGTTGAATAAAATAGTTGCAGTTGAGAGTTAAATTTGTAACTATTAGATATTTTTTCATCTGAGAAATTTTTCTATCCTAAAGATCAATTTTTAATTTGCTCATACTACTTATATGAAATATTATGGAAATTAGAAAACTACCAAATCTCAATTTTGACCATGACATGATAATTAGTAAGCATAAAGTATTTCTAGGTATCCTGCATGAATTCACTTATGCCCTTAATACATTATATATTAAATAAAATGTATATATATACATCTTAGAAATACAAACACTTGTGATTGTGACGGACAAACTAAACAAACATTTGAAGTCCCTAATACGTTAATATAATTGAACACACGAATGAAAACGAGCAGGGGAACACTGAACGATTAAAAAAAAAATATTCTGTTCAACAAATATAAGAAGGAGTAGTTCTAATTTGTAAAATCAATAAACTTGAAAATTAAATTGCTGGGCGGAGTGGCCGAATGGGCTAACGTGTGTGCACAGCACCGCAAGTTGCCCGGCAACCCGATAATCATATTTTGAGATTGAAAAAAAAGTACGAGTTCGTGTCTCGGTGCCAGAGAGGATTTTAAATTTACCGCCCTCACCCTCCGGTCCGGGAAAATCCCGTATAACCTAAAAGTCGAGGTAGGGAAGACCAGGAAAAAAACAAATAAATATTACGTTGCTGAAAAGAGAGTAACAAAGTTAGTACCACTGAAATAATGATAACCATAAGAATAAGAAGAAGAATGTAAACTACATTCCAAAACTCAAAGAAAAGAAGAGCTGCTAAATTAAAAGCTCTTAATAATCCTCGCGAAGACAATATTGTATCCTTCCGAACATTAAAGAATAAAACGACTAAATTGCTTGGGATAAAACTTTATTAAAGTATTGGGTGGGCTTTGGCGCAGCATAGAGACATTTGTGTGAGGTTTCGAAGGGATTTACATGTGGTACAATAGTGTGGTAGTCGAGTACGCCTGTAGTGTCTTCTAGTAGCCTGTCTTCTCCTCATTAGTTTTCTTATTTCTGTATTGATCCAAGGAGCGGGAGGACGACTAAGGGTACGTGTTTTTAGAGGTGCATGATGATTGAGGAAATCAAGGAGGTAGGAGAAAAGGCTTTCAACCATGTCATCGATGGAGGTTATTTAATAAATGGGCTGTAGAGAAGCGGAAAGGGAATCGAGAAAAGGATTAATCTTATTTTTCTGTGACAAATCATTTAGCTTGCACCCCCGCCTCTTCCGAAACTTAAAAATTAGAATCTATAAAACGATTATCCTACTTATGGTTCTTTATGGATGCGAAACGTAGCCAACATGAAGGGATGAGGTACTTCTTAAGGTTTTTGAAAACAAAGTATTGCGTAGAATATTCGGAACAAAGAATGATGAGTCAACCAGAGAGTTCAGACGGTTAAACAACGCCGAATTGCGTGAATTATATCCGGTTAATATAATTGAGGTGATTACATCGCGGAGAATTAAATGGGCTTGTAAAATTGTACCTAGCAACGAAAGACGTCCGAGGGATAGACCGAAGCGAAGGTGGGAAGATTGCGTTAAGACTGATCTAATGGGACTGGGTTTGGAAGGCAACCGGTGGAGGGAGGTGTGTAGACAGCGATTGGTGGTGTCGGTATCGAACCTTCGGGTTCGCTAAGCCTTTTATTGTTATTACATAGAGCTTGAATTATTCTTCTTTTGGATAATCAGCTATTGGGACATAGACTTGCGTCAAAATAATCTTCCTGTATTTTCCCTATATTATTAGATATAGAAGCAATCCAACAATTGAAATCCTGGAATTCATTGACCGAGTTTTTTAATTTGCATGTCACATAAAAAACCAACACCGAACCGTCCGTTAATAGTTGCTGTGTGCATGTAGGGGTTTCTATTTTTTCTCTCAATTATAGCTGAATAATTTCTCGCTACTTCAGTAAGTCCAACGATATCCCAAATTATGTTCCCTAATGCTTCTTCAAATTCCACTGAATGCTCTCTTCCCTCAATATTTGAATGCTCTCATGTTTTTCCATGTATAAATGAATATCTCACGTTCCTTAAAAGATCAGTCCAGGTATGTCTTAGTTGCTATTTTCCCTTCAATCCCTGTTCACGTATTCCTACTTCTGTTTTTGGACCACCTCCTACATTACTTTTATCTTCTCCCATCTTTAACTTGCGACTTAAATACTTGTTAAGGTTATGACTTCTCTGTGGAGGTTTTTCTCCTTTTTCTTTTTTTTTTTTGCACTTTGTGACTAGGTTTTTTAATTAAACATTTGTCTCTTTTTTCCCTATCTTCGGGAGAGCTCTCTTCACTTCTTTCTCTCTTATCCATCCACTCCTTTAAAACCTTCAAATCGTCTAAAGTGTAGAACATACCTTCTGTTATTAGCTCATTGAATCCCCTCTTTCCTATTCTGTCTTTGTTTTTCAAGATAAGGAAAGAGTTGTCTTATCGCTCTCACCTTCGGTAACAGGTCCTCTTTGATTCTTATGTCATTATATTCACTACATTTTAACAACTCCTATTTATATCTCAAAATGTCATACTTCATTGCTACTGACGTGAGGGCTATTAAAACCGCTCTTTCTATCATTTTTCTTTATTTAGAAATATTATACGATCCCCAACACATAAATGAACAGAGTACCAGAGTCCAATAGTACCAGCAGTGGATTAAGTAGCTCTCCTGCTGTCGGCCGGTTTGCTAATTTCATTAACAGAACAGTTATACTCCTTTCTTCAAATACCTTCTCTTTCAGTATGAAAACGAGACTTTAAACGCTTATTAATTGTAACTAATATTATATGTGAATTTTTTTCAAGGTGGGTGTACTTATTCCAAACTTACTAATCACGAGCGTAGACTGAGATGTTAACTCTACAGTGGCTAGGGTCGAACTCAATAATAAATAAATAAATAGAATATTATAAATTTATTGAATATTTAATAGTTGATCGTTACATTACAAAGGAAGGAGATGGTCCGGGGTGGCGGTCGTAAATAGGCTAAATAGTGGTAAAACTATTTTATTAAAAGCCAACTTTTCGAAGAAGCAGGTCTTCTTCAGGGCTAGAACGGACAAGATACAAAAAGATAGAAAATTGTGGAAGTTATATAATATTTAGACAAAAAATTATAAACAATGTGAATAAGCTTATTATAATTTATTATTTATTTACAATTTATAATTTATTATAATTTTAATAAGCTTATTCACATTGTTTATAATTTTTGTCTAAATATTATGTATTTAGACAGTGATAAATATTATGTATCTTTACGGCAAATATTAGAGAAAAAATTGGAGTATAACATTATTGTTCACCAGCTGTATATAGATTTAAAAAAGGCTTACGATTCTATTGACCGCCAGAAACTGTATAATACTCTAATCGAGCAGGGGATTCCAAAAAAACTAGTAAATCTAGTCAGGATGTGCTTGACGGAGACATTAAATAAAGTTAGAATCGGTAATAATTTGTCCGAAAAATTTGAGGTTCGTTCGGGCTTAAAACAGGGGGATTCTCTTTCGCCTGGCCTGCTCAATTTGGCATTAGAACATGCTATTAGGGAGGTAATGCGAAACGAGAAAGGGTTGGATCTGGGCGGGACAACATCCGTGCTGGGCTATGCTGATGATCTGGTTAAGCGAAGACGTTGAAACTATAAAACTAAATACGACAACGTTAATGAAAGCCGGTAAAGAACTAGGACTCGAAATAAACGTGGATAAAACAAAATATATGGTTAGCTGCAAAAATGGCGATACTACTGGTGATATCGATATAGATGGTAATATGTTTGAACAGGTAGATAAATTTAGGTATCTAAGTTCTACGATAACTAGAAAAAACGAAATTGAAGAAGAGATTAAGGTTAGACTGAAGGTAGGAAATGCTTGTTATTTTTCTGTGACAAAACTACTTAGTTCGCGCCTCTTGTCCCGAAACTTAAAAATTAGAATCTATAAAACAATTATCTTGCCTACAGTTCTTTATGGATGCGAAACGTGGCCGCTTAAGGGATGAGCAGCGTCTTAAGGTTTTTGAAAATAAAGTATTGCGTAGAATATTCGGACCAAAGAAGGATGAGTTAACCGGAGAGTTCAGACGGTTACACAACGCCGAATTGCGTGAGCTGTATCCGGGGTAATATAATTGAGGTAATTTCATCGCGGCGAATCAAATGGGCTTGTAAAGTTGTTGGGCTTAGTAACGAGAGAATTCCTAAAAGGTTAATATTTGCTGTGCCGAATGGTAAGCGTCCGAGGGGTAGACCGAAGCGAAGGTGGGAAGATTGCATTAAAGCCGATCTGAAGGGACTGGGTTTGGACGGCGAACGGTGGAGGGAGGTGTGTAACAAGCGATTGGTGGTGTCGGCATCGAACCTTCGGGTTCGCTAAGCCTTATTATTATTATTATTATAAATATTATGTAACTTCCACAATTCTCTATCTTTTTGTATCTTGTCCGTTCTAGCCCTGAAGAAGACCTGCTTCTTCGAAACGTTGGCTTTTAATAAAATAGTTTTACCACAATTTAGCCAATTGATGACCGCCACCCCGGACCATCTCCTTCCTTTATTATAAATTTATATTCATGAAATTTCTTTTTCCAAGGATAAACTATATATTTTCTCTTTTCAGTTAAAATATGGTATATCAATATGGCATTCATTTTAAAATCTCAATATATGTTTTATTTAAATTTATAATTATAATTTATTTAGGTATGTAAAGGTGACAGAATAATCGTAGACGTGATGAATTTAATGCATGATGCTACAGTTAGCATTCATTGGCATGGTATAAGACAAAACGGTTATCCATTTTTTGATGGTGTCCCATACGTGACACAGTGCCCCATACTGCCAGGCACTACTTTCAGATATGACTTTTTTGTAAATGATGTAGGAACATTTTTCTACTATTCTCACATAGGTTAGTAGACAACATAAATAAGGTAATTATCATCAATATCTTTACGAATTTTTGTTTAACAAAAGTATCATGTTATAGGCGTACAGAAAATGGATGGTGTTTCTGGATCACTTATTGTCAGAGACTCCTACGACAGTCAGTCAGGTTTATATGACGTAGACTGGCCTGAGCATGTGATTTTCGTTAGTGATTGGTACGACAGACCAGCATCGGAGTACCTCCCAGGATACAATCATCGCGAAATGAAACAAGTTCCAGAGACCTTCTTAATAAACGGAAAAGGATTGCACTATGTAATTTATCATATATATTGTATTTTTGAAAAGTTTTGAAATTACGTCTGAACCATAAAATTAAAATGATATATATAGGTTGTCCCGTAAGTAGAGAGAATACTTAAATTTGAGATAGTATACCTCAAGAGTTATGCACGAATAATTATGCACTAACAATGGCCCGATTTTCAGTAGAAAAGTTAGAAATTAAAGTAGTGTGTTTTTTTTAAGTAAGTCGCGTTTTTTTTTTTAAAGACGAAGTGATGTCTAAAAATTGATTTAATTTAAGTAATTAAAAATTACTCCATAGCAATCTAGACAAAATTTACTTTAAACGAAAGTAAAAGTTGTCTCTGTTAAAACCTACAATATTTGAAGAGGACTTCTGAGCGGATATACTACGCTAAGTTCTGTTTTTAAAAATGTCATTAATTATTCATGATTTTTTTATCACCCTTTATCTATACTACAGATATCTCACTTTTAGAAAAATTTCCTTGTTTGATAAGCTTTAAGGTGATATTAGTTAAGTTGGATTTGATCCGTAGGATGAATAAACGAATTGATCCGTATTTATAAGTGAAAAACTTAATGTTTCTAGACTTAAAATGTACCTTTAAAATAAAGAAACCTGCTGATTTGTGCAATAATTTTCACGTAAACGTAAATACATATCAGGATTATTAGAAGTTTGTCACTTATAAATACTGAAGAGACCCGGGAGAAAAACACAGTTGCATAATCGCTTTTGATGAAAACTATTAGAAAAATCATTATTTTTAAAAACAAAAAGTAACCCCAGATCATGCAAAAACAAGAAATAAAAGTTTTGCTATATTTTTTTATTTATTTATTCAAAAACTGTCACACGGACAATAATTATAGTGAAATATGAACACATTCACAACATAGTTACAGAAAGCATAAAATAAACAAATTGTATACAATATAACCATTAAACAAAGGAAATCAAAAAGTATATACAATGAAAAATAAAATAACTTAAAAATAAGGAAATTCAAAAAACAAAACGCATACATACCTGCATACACTATTTACAATGAGGCGCAGGAACACCGAGGCAGGCTAGTCCTCCCAATGATGAAGGGAAAAGCAGGACTCCAGGAGATTCCTCTCTCAAGAGCATCGCTGGTACTAAAGCCAGCGGAGATTGATCGTGAGCTCTTTAGCCACATACACCATTGCCAAAACTTCAATATATAAAAGGTCGCGAAGCCACTAACGTTTTAACCCTCTTGGAGGATTATAGGGATTGGTGGTAATTGATAGGGATTGTGCAAGAGGATTTTGATGATACGTAAAGTTCTGATGAAATTTGAAGATTTTTTTCAAAGTAATAAAGGGATAAGGTATAGGACAAATGGGATGTTGAGGTCATGATACACAGTTTTTTTGGTTACTTAGAAAGGAGCATCAACTTTGGGCTGGAAGGATTGGATGCGTTTGATGTTAGAAAATGTTACTGTTTCCCCACAGTTCTCGCCCGTAAGTCCAGATAGGTTTCAGTATTGTCTTGTAGATGAGTAACTTGTTTTCAAAATTTAGATTTTCTATTTAGTAGTTTGTATAGTTGGCCGTGTTCAACTCAGACAACATTCGACATCATTTGGCAGTGGGCTTTATTTTTATTGAATTTGTAGGTTATACGGTTTATGAAAAATTATTCACCCTTTTATACTCTCATGTAAAAATCTTACGTGGCCTTTCTCCAGTCCAGATTTCTTAGGTCCTCTCAATTCAACTGCTGGACATCAAGTGGGGAAAGAGAGAGCTTGTAGCTTAATGCTCTTAATTTCTTATAAGATTTATGTTTTTATTAAAACAGAACAACCCTCAAAATTCCTTTTTAAATGGTTTTAACAATGACAATCTCTATTTTTCATTTTAGTCAATTTTGTCAGGTTTGCAGTAAAGCAATTGTCAATTACTTAAATAAATATTTTTTTAATTATCGCTTCCTATTTAACTGAAAACATTACACTTATAATGACAACCACTTTGATTTCTTACTTTTCTTCTGAAAATTGTTTATAGCTCTTAAAGTCTGATATTTCTCCTATGAAAAACCCTGTATATACTCATGGTCTCTGTATATAAATTATACAACCTGTATTTACTTATACACCCTGTATATACTTATGCACTCTGTATATACTAATAGATCCTGTATATTTAGGTAACGTATAGCAGGTTTGTTCCAACAAGCAGTTCTGAACTAGACCTGGGCAGAATTTGTTTGAAATTATATTCTCCGAATAAATCGTTTATAAACCTCAATAGTTATTTCAGAAATAATTTATTTCATGAAATAACATAAACATTATTACCAAAATGATTATTTCAGGAATAACGATATAATTATTTCGGAAATAATGTTATGAAAGAATCATTCTGATAGCTGCAAAACGGCTTGAAATAGTAAAACAGTATTGTTCACTCAAAATTTACTTTTCGCTAACGCCCTCGTTTATTCACCATACTAGAAATGGGCAATAATCGATTACTTTTATGATTTGAGTACATTTAGGAAAAAGTATCGAATACTTTCTGTACTCTGCCTGACATCGGCGAATACTGAAAGTACTCACGTAGCGTTAATCATGATTTAGTTAAGTACAGAAACTACTAGTGTTAAATAGAATTACAAAAAGTACTCAGCGTAATTCCTCTGAGTACCTTTTTCTTTTTCAACTATTCCACCATTATTATAAGAGTATAAATGTTTTCTCTTAAATCCTTCAATAAAAGCGTCCATATTGGACCTAACCACCCAGTAATCCTTATTAAGATCGATTATCATGTTTTGGGGAGGGGGCGCTTATTATAAAAATACTGTCGAATTTGTGATTGCTACCCGCAACACCTTTTTATAACTTTTTGGATTTAATCGATATCAGGGTCGACAATTATGTTTTCGGGAGAGAATTTTCTGAAAATACTGTCAAATTTGCGATAGCCCCTACCTCCCGCATCGCCTTTTTGTAATTAATAATGAGGCAATCTTATATCCGAAAGATTATTCATAAAAAGCGCCCCTGTAAACATAATAGTCGACTCTGATATTGATTAAATCCAAAAAGTTACAAAAAGTGTATGCGAAGAGGGAGGGAAGCAATCGCAAATTCGAAAGTATTTTCATAATAAGCTAACCCGAAAACATAATGGTCGACTCTGAAGTCGATTAAATACGGAAAATTGCAAAAAGGGGATGTGTGGAAAGGAGGAGGGCGCAATCTCAAATCCAGAAATATTTTCATAAAAAGCGCCCCCGAAAACATATTAGTCGACCTGGATATCGATTTAATACGAAAACATACAAAAAGTCGATACGAGGGATCGCAATCTCAAATCCTACAGTTTTTTCATTAATTGATACCAAAGTTGACTATTATGTTTTATATGCGTCCCAAAACATAATAGTCGACTCTGGTATCAATTAAATCCAACATGTTACAAAAATTCGATGAGGAGAGAGGAGGTGCAATCGCAAATTCGGCAGTTTTTTCATAAAAAGCGCCCCTCAAACATAATAGTCTGATTCTTTTTCTTTACCAAAACTTGGTCAAATGCAGGATCCTTCACAAGTAATCGAATTGGTGGCCCGACAAAAATGCCTTCCTTACCTTTTGCATCACTTAATTTCAGAATTTTATCTCTTATGTACTTAAAGGCCCGCCCTTTTTGGTTCTTACCATTGACAAAATTTTCATCAAACCCAGCTTGATATGGTATGGTCCACAGAGGTGGAAGTATCTTTTGGGTCCACGAGAGGCTTGGCAACAATATTTTTCGCTAGGGTTAAGATTTCTTGCAATTTCCTATCTCTGCGGTCCCAGAAGCAGCAATGTTTTATGTACTCCAGTTGTATTCATCAGAATATGGCAATGACTTTTAGATTACCACAGATTTTCCATTTGTGTTCATGATATTTGAGTGAGTAAAAAAAGGCTGTCATATTTGCATATGTTTCCTTCATTTGAACTGCATGACCAACTGGAATAGAAGAAAGAAGGTTCCCATTTCGAAGTAACACAGCTTTCAAACTAAGCTTGGAGGAGTCTATGAATAGCCACTATTCAGTTGGATCATGGTTCAAATTCAAATACTTCATCAAGCCATTAATGACGCAGAAAATTACAAGATTATTTTTTTACTCAAAAAAAGAGAAGCAGTTCCCTGTGACGTTTTCTGTACTGTGAGATTCCGACATCACTTTCGAGAAGATTCCATAGCTATAGTCGAGAACCAAGAATTTCTGCCTTCCTTTGTCAGATCAAAGTCTCTAATGAGATAACTCAATTCCGCTTGACTCAATCTGTGCGGTTTATCATCTTTTCCCTGATAATCAGGGTCACGGATTGTGGAAGGTTTGTTTGGTTCTTCTTCTTGTTCCACGCTGTCTTCATTTTCTAATTCAAAAACACAATTTTTGGGTAGGAACTGCTAAACTATCTGAATGCAGAGCGGGTCGAATAGTAGATCTAAGATCTACCTGAATACTGAACTGTTCTTCTTTTCTTCATAGACAATACTGCCTTTATAGGTGGAGTCAAGCATAATTAGCAGTTATCATGATGGTTTGGAGGCTCCCGCCAAACCATAGTCACAACGGAAGCCATAGATCGTTTCTTCTCTCGCGCTGTGTAACTGAATATGCGTTGCAACATATCTGTAGAGCCCAAGACTTATCCTGGTCTCCTATTTCCATACCGAAATAATGCTGATAGGCAGTTATTACAAGAGACGTCAGATTGCATTTCTATGAGGAAAATGTTATTTCACCTCAAATATAACAATAGTTATTCACGACACATTCTCGTGGCATTTAACGAATTTTACACTAAAAAAGCACTCTAAAACCAAAAATTCTGCATTAATTACAGCAGAAACTATATGAAACCCACAGTTACAGTAACAGTAACTATATTTATGACTTACAAACAGCTGAAGAGCATTGTGTTTTGTTATTTGACCAACTCTCCGGAAGGCTGGAGTTATGTGATTCAAATAGACAGTTACAGTTATATTTAAGGTTTTTATAGGCTACAATCGGTATTATAAATAGGTTTAATGTTATTTTGACGGTCTTAATGAGCTTTTGATCGAAATTCAAAAAGATGTTGTTTAAAGTTTAGCTTCATTAAAAATGCGCTTCAAAAACGTATTGTAGTAGCCCAATTTTTCCAGAAAAAAATTGCTTTTCGAAGTAGAACTGTAAGTGAAAGTTGTGTGATGCTCCTGATTTTTTTGATATATTATTCTATGTAATTATAAAATTAAAACACTTATTGAAAATGTAAACTGCCAGAACAACTATAAAGTTCCAGGTGATGGTGGGATTTTAGTCGAACTTTTCATGATGGTGAGGAGTTTCAAAGAGCCTACTCAGCTCTTGAGCTGATCTCAGTGCCTGGATTGAAAAAAAAATGAGAATCATTGAGGAAGGGGCATTGTCTATCTAGTGCATAAGAAGCCTGGCATTCTGGATTCCTCTAGTTACGGAGGATTTCACTTCTTCCATGTGCTTATAAAATCCTGTAAAAATTATATACTTAAAGCTGCTCTCATTTATCGAGAGAGGGTTTATCAGGTACCAGATTAGCTGCAATCAGAATGACAACTAATGACACAAGGCATACCTAATATGCTATTAGGTATGCTATATGTGAAATAGTAATGGATTCTCATTTATTCAGAAAAAACGTCTTCGTTTTGGGAGAAAATCAGTCAAATATCTGAACTTATAAAATAATGAATCAATCACGGGGGTTTTTAAATTCTACGGAGGAGAGAGACTGATGTGATGAGATACATGAAGTTGTGCATACAAGCCAGACTACACGAATCAGATTTGCACGAATTAGATCGCCTCCGTTATCTGAGTTCCATTCTTGAATAATTATTGCACACTATTTTTTCCATTTATTGATATATGTATTTATAATAAATGAAATAAAATAGACTAAATAATAATAATTATAGGGACTAATTGGTAACAGAATCCTCATCTTCAGAAAATAGAATTTTTAATAATTAATTATTATTAACTATTCTATACGGGCTTAAAATCTGAGAAAATTAATCGGTTTGAGAGTATCTTATATATATATATATATAGCGCACGCCAACGCCTTGGAATGGATGAAAATAAGAGCAACAACTACTTACGGAGGGCCATTGCGGACCTGGAACGCTTCGGAGGCGAGGTAGGTGAGCTCAACCATTTCTTGAAAGGCGGAGATCGCCTCATGTCAAGAATCGACGTAAAGGTGGCGGAGGACCTGGTGAACCTAGGGGACGCAGAAGCACTAAAAGCAGCTCTTGTGTGCCGAGTAAGGAGGAACGTCCTGAACCAGATTCAAGCGGACGAGGAGACTCCGTGGCCGGTGATTAAGGAGCGGTTGATGAAGGCTTTCGGAGGAGGTAGATGGACGCCGGAAGAGGATATCTTCCAAATGTTTAGGGAGCGGCGGTCCCAACGACAGACGAGGGGACAGTACGCGGGGGTACTCGTGGCGAAGTACAACCGCATAACCGAGAAGATGCGTAAAACGATGAGGGTGGGAGAGGTCGAAGCCAGGATGGAGTTCCTGTCAACAATACTGAAAGTCCAGCTGGCTAAGGAAACGGGGAAGAGGGACGGACTGCCCAGAGAGCGATCGTTCCTCGAATGCGCCCAGGAGATGATCGACCTAAGTGCAAGAGAGGAAGAGACGCGGATGGACGTGGAGGAACCAGGATGGATCCGAGTGACGGATAGACGACCACGGGCAGCCCCGACAGGTTGGAGGAAGAGGGACACAAGGCAACAGAGTGGAGAAAAGGCCATGATGGGGGAAAGAAGATCCGGACAGTCGTCGAGGCCGAGGAATGGTCCCCGGAGGGGAAAGAGAAAATCACGGGTGTGGGAAGTCGGGACATTTAGTAGCGCAGTGTCCGCGCACTAGATGCTTCGAGTGCGGGACCGAATGGCACATAGCGAGACAGTGCCCATACATGTTTCGCAGGAGAGAGAGACCTCAGGATGAACCGATGGAGGTGAATATGCAGAAAATGAAAAGGTGAGCTAGGGTACAGCAGAGGGACGGATCTTCGGAGGAGGCAACCGAGGAGTCGGGAACTTCAGGAACGGAGACGGATGAACCAGGCAGCAGCGGAGGCGAAGGGGGCAGGCGCAGCCAACGGAGCGAGCAGCGACGAGCGGCGGCAGTAAGGAGGAAGCGGGGCGACATCTGAGGAGTGTGTCAGCAGAGAGGCGACCGCACAGCAACATGCAACAGTGTCCAAGGTAAGCCATGCTGGTTGCCAATTATTGAAGTAGATGGGGGAGTAAAGTGTCTTGTGGACACGGGTAGCTCGAGCACTATCATGACCAGATGGACGTTAGGGAAAGTGTGCGGGAGCGAGAGGGTACTCCGGATACAGAAATGCGACTGCCAGCTGATCACTCTGGGCGGGCCCTGTAGCGTAGAAGGGGGGGCGATAATTAGGCTTGACCGATGGGCAGGGAAAGAGGGTGAGCTAAGGGTGCATGTGGTTGAGAACATGACACGGGAATACCAAGTCATAGTAGGGTGCGATCTGTTAGGGCAGGTGGGGGCGAGCATCAGAAACCATAAGGGAGCCTGGAGTATTAGGCTGGGAAAGAGGAAGTTTGAATGTGTAGGGGTCGCGAGAGAAAGAAGGGTACGGATAGGAGCGATGAACAGGGTAGAGGACTGGAGGAAGTCGCTACAAGCGGATTTCGAAGATATTTTCTTCAGGGAAGGCGAGGTATTGGGGGTAACGGGGAAGACGGTGCATGAAATCCCACTGAGTAATGAAATAGCATTATGAGTTCACCAGAATGCCGTTTGGTCTGAAGAATGCGCCCATAACGTTTCAACGTCTGATGGACGAGTTTTTGAGGGGTATTGATGACTCGGTATGCCAAGTGTACATGGACGGCCTACTGATCTTCAGTAGAACGGAAGCCGAACACGTGGGGCATCTGAGATCAGTTTTCGAAAGGCTGCGGCGATTCGGGCTGAAATTGTCGAGCGAGAAGTCCCTGCTGGGGCAAACGCGGATTAATTTTTTAGGCCACACTATCTCTAGCGAGGGGGTCAGACCGGATGCAGCAAAGGTGGAGGCAATCACACGGATGGCGGTACCACGGGACGTTAAAGGGATCCGGAGGCTTCTCGGGACACTTAACTATTACCGGAGATTTGTGCCTGAGATGGCAGAGTATTTGGTACCTATCAACAATTTGCTGAAGAAAGGTTGTGGTGACGAAGATTGTGGTGACACCGGAAATGGAGAACAAGATCCGGAAATGCATGAGTAGGTTGCAGGCAGAGCCTATATTGGCGTTCCCGGATTTTGAAAAGCAATTCAACATAACCACCGACGCGAGCGAATATGCGTTAGGGGCCGTTTTGTCTCAGGGAAGCAGTGAGGGGGAACGTCCGATAGCATACGCGAGCCGTCGGCTTACGGGTGCGGAATCAAGGTACAGCGCTTTGGAGAGGGAGCTACTCGCGATAGTGTGGGCTATCGACCATTTCATGCCATACGTATTCGGTAGAAAGTTTCGAGTCCACACCGACCACAAACCCCTTCAGTGAGTAGGGAAACTCAAGGAAACCTCAGCTAGGATCACGAGATGGAAGGAGGTCCTTAGCCAATACAATATAGAGGTGGTGTATAAGCCCGGAAAGGAAAACGTGGTGGCAGACTGGCTCTCTAGGGCCATTATGATCAACACGGTTGAAGAGGACAGGGGAGGACCATCGCGGGACGTGCGTCAATTCTTGAGTGAATGGACTCCTGATGGCGAAGGGGCAAATGATACCGCAGGTATAGAGGACAGGGGAGAGTCCCCAGAAGAGGAGAGCTCAGCGGAGGAAAGGGCAGCGGAGATGGACGAAATAGATGAGATCGTTAACGACAAACATCGTCAGGTGATCTGGAAGACACGAACAGCCGGGATCATGAAAATAGATTTCAGAAGATATGGGAGGAGTAGGATTCGCGTTATTTGGTCGCAACCCGGGGTAAGCGAAGAACAAATCTGTACGGCACTGAAGGACGCCTCGGAAGCGGGTAAAACGCACTATCTATACGTTGGAAACAATACAGTATGGGATAAGATAAAGCGAATGTGGAGATCCGAGCGAATAGGCGTGGACAGGACATTCATCCGGTGCAAGTATGCGGTGGAGACGATACAAGACGAAGAGCAACAGCAAGCAGTCACATTGCCATATCACCAGGGGAAAACCAACCACCGAGGCGTGAACGAGACGTTGCAGGCATTACGTCGAAAGTATTTCTGGTGGGGTATGAAGAGATCCATCCAGGAAATCATTGGGAAATGTGAGATATGCATGCGCACAAAATACGATCGACACCCCCCCCCCCCAGAGGAGTTCAGGAGGAGACACCTACAGGGAATATGCCGCTACAGGACCTCCAGATTGATACATTCACCTGGAAAGGGTTCAAGTGGGTCACTGTAATCGACATATTCAGCAAAGTGGCGATGGCACATCAGGTCATGGACAAGTCAGCCAATGCAGTTGCGGAAGCCCTACAAACCTGGGTGCAGTTCTATGGGGTCCCCGAGAGGATTACATCAGACGGTGGTAGGGAGTTTGACAATGCGGCGATTAGGGAGGAGGTGAAGAGATTGGAGATTGCGTGGCATTATAACACCCCGGGACATCCTAAAACTAGAGGCAGTATCGAACGGTTGCACAGCACACTAAGCGACCACATCCCTTAGTGGTCATTTCCCCATAGCAGGGGGAAAAAGGGTTGGAACCGGATGTTGCGATGAGGAAGGCGGTAACAGCCTATAACCACTCGATCCACTCCGTAACGGGATTTTCACCCGTAGAAGTTCTATTCGGGACGCGCAGGCCAAGGCGGGATTATGGGGAAACTACGATTACCGAACCGTTAGTAGAGCAAATTCAGAGCAATAGGGTAGAGGTAGAGAAAACATGGGAAAAGGTAACGGCGAGAATTAAGCGTGAAAAGAAGAAGCGGGTGGAGAGGCAGAATGTGCAGGTACGCGACCAAATGGGAGAACTAAAGATCGGAACAATAGTGTACCGTAGATTGGGAACCAACAGAGGGAAACAATTGCTACGGTACGAGGGTCCATTCAGAGTGGTTGCTATTAGGGAGCATAATCTGCTAACTATCGAAAGCGTTAATGAACCCAGAAAGAGGAGAACTGTTCACATTGAACAATTGAAGCTCCCAATGATAGAACCGCAACATAGACCAACGGATTCGTAGTACCCTCACCGCTGTATATAAGAAATATGTTTTTTTTTTGGCTGTCAAAACATAAATATGGTGTAATTTTTTTTTTATGTAAATAGAATTATAGCCATACTGTAGAGAAAATTGTATTATTTTTTTTGTTTAGGTTATTAAGAGTTCTGTTCTTGGAAGCAAGTGTTGTGTTTATTTTCTGTGTTTTTTTTTAATTTTTTTTTTCTCGTTCCAGCTGAGTGGAAGTGAGTTTTAGTATCTTTTAAGGGTATACTGTAAGAACAATTGTAAAGTGTTAAGGCTGGTCACCGTTGGCTCCAATTTAGGAATATTTAAGTTTCCGAAAATCCTGTTCGTAAACTGGTGGGGGGGAGATAAAGACCGGAGACTGGCGATATCAGCCTTAATACCATCTGGCAATGTAAACAAACATGCTAACTGTATATAAGGAGACTTATTGAACGAATAAAGCAGTGTTTATTCAGAAGCCGTGAGAGTTGCATCTCTATCCCTTTCCTTCTTTTTTTTTATTTTTGAAGTCTGACGACGCTTAATAATGCTACGTCATTGTTCATATTTCACTAATTTGTAATCCTTTCTTTTTATTGTAGTCTTTACTTTTTATTGTTATCATCAGAACCTTTTGAAACTCTATAAAGCTTAGTGTATATGTGGCAATTGTCTTATGTTGCAATTTTTGTTACAATATGTTTTTTTCGGTAATTTTATTTAACATTCGCTAATTCAAAATTTATTTTTTATTCTATTTAATGTTATATTTAATATTTTTTATCGTTATCTTGCTGAAAAATGAAATTCTGCCCAATGCTGATGTTTTATATTAGTTTATTTTCAAATAAAAAAATAAAGAATACTTAATAGCTGACCGTTGCATTATTAAGGAAGGAGATGGTCCGGAGTGGCGTTCATAAATAGGCTAAATAGTGGCAAAACTATTTTATTAAAAGCCAACGTTTCGACCCAGTTCCAAGTGAAACTCCTTGCTGAACACACCTCCCTGAAGAGGATCCTGCAAAGACGGTTCGAAACGTGGGCTTTTAATAAAATGGTTTTGCCACTATTTAGTCTATTTATGACCGCCACCCCGGACCATCTCCTTCCTTAAAAAAATAAAGGTATTTTAGCGGAAGAAATTTTGAAAATTAGGTATTTAAGCTCTATTAGAGAACATCAATGACAATAAAACCTACATTATAATCAAAACCTGCTTAAATTTACACTGATATAATGAATTTTATCTAAATCGTTAGAGCCATTTTTGGGAAAATCGAAACAAAATGTGTTAAATCGATTATAAAGAACCACTTTCGGTGTGCCGATTTGAGTGGAAAAGTCGTTGTAACATCTCAGGTATATACAAACTCTAAATACGTTATTTCGGTTCGTACTTTTTTTTTTCTGTTCAAATACATACACACGCACAAAGATCAATTTGCGGGACTTGGTTATTTGGACTCAAAACGTGTATTTCTGTTGAAAACATGGATTCGAAAATTTTCACAATCGCAATACTTTCCCTTATTATATATTAGATATATGAGTAGGTGAAAATAAAAAAAAAATCAATATGGAATGTTAAGTTAAATTACTGAAGAAGTTAAAAAAAAAAAAAAACTACAAATTTTATAAAAAATGATAATAGTATATATATAAATCGGGTCCTAAAATATTGTTTATAAAAGTTCATTCTAAATCAACTTTTTTATTTCTAATATTCTTCTAGGCCAACGACAAAGACATGGTCTTACCACTTGCAGAATTTGAGGTTGTTGAAGGCAAACGATTTAGATTTCGTTTGATTGGTAGTATCTTTAGTAACTGTGCAGCAGCCGTAACGTTCCTTGATCAAAAAGTCTTAGTAATCTCTGCAGATGGAAACCTAAAATTTACTCCACAACTTGTAGACACGGTCGTTCTCAACTCGGGTAAGTGCTTTTGAATGTATACATGATTATAATTTGTCATTAACTTTATTTAAAACGAATTGAGTAAAATTTCATTTCCAAGCACTTATCCATAGTATTAGAAGATTTATAGTTTATTGTTAATCATCGGTGGAGTAATAGTGATTAATAAATAAAACTTGACCCAACAATAACACCTTCATTGAGCCTATTACTTCCAAATTTAGGAGAGAGGCTTGGCTTAGTAATATCACCAGCTACTAAATTATATTATCTCTTGAAACCGAAAGAGGAACTGGCCTGACAATGGAACCTTTAATAACTGTTCCAATCAGTCCTGCTTCATCTTCCTCCATTGGAACTTCTACATAGTAATTCTAGGCGTGCCTATTAGATCCACCGGAAACAGTTGAAAACACAGGCGGATTTCCGGGGGGAGCTTTCGGGCTGAAGCTTTCCCTAGAATGGTAAAATTTAACCATGTTTTATGGTAAAAAATATTAAAAAATTATGTCTTAATGTATTATTACTCGTTTAATTACATTCAATAGGACTTCAAGAATCACTTAAACACCATTTCAAATAGGTAGTTTGTATCTTCCTGTTTTTCAAAGTAATTATCGATGTATATATATATATATATATATATATATGAAAAAAAAAGCTTCCGGGCTGAAGCCCCTCCCCTCCCTCCCAAAAATTAAATCTTGGATCCGCTAGTGGTTGAAAATAATCGGCTAAGAAGCACTCAGTTGGAACTACTTGGCATACTTCTATTATTGGTTACAATGGATCTGTGTGGAGCCATTAGGCTGAGAGCCTTTGGTTTATTGGTCTTGTTGGTTCAATAACTCACTCATAATATCTATAAATTTTTATTAACAATACAATTTGCATTTTTAGGTGATCGTTTTGATGTGGTCCTTGAAGCAAATAGGCCTAGTGGTATTTATTTCATTTCTGTCACAAGCACTAATAAAGTTCATTGTAATAAAATTCATCAATTGGCTATCCTAAGGTATAAGGATAATAAAGTTGTGGACAAACCTAATTACCCCCCTCCACCCAGCAACTTGGGTAAAGTTAGTATTAATTTAACTTATTTTTAATTATATTAATCATTGAAAAAAATGATCAATATTTAATTATTCCTGAAATTCCTTCATGATAGCAATTCAATGCAGTTGAATCGAATTGTGATAAAAGCAACAGCGAAATGATCTGTATCAGTCATCTGGAAGGTGAAAGCAACGTACCAACAAAACCAGATCAATCCTACTACTATCTGATGGTGGGTCTAGATTTTTACTATTATTATGATGAAGACTTATTTGATGAAGGCACATATCAGCCTTATAATGGTAAATATATGTTGTTTTTTTTAAATATCGCCACTAAAGAGATTTACTTTTTTAACTAAATATTATAAAAAATATAAATCAAAAACTATTACACTGAATAATTGTTTCAAAATAAAGTAAAAACGTCTGCCAAGTGAGCCACTCTTCCTAACCATTTTCATTGGTTCCATACTTACTTATATCTCAAGGTAAAACATTTTTAGTTTGTGAATCAAATCTTCAGGAGAAGCCGTATTCGAAAAGTAATCCCATAATATTTGCAGATTTGATATTCTGTTTTGATCATCAATGAATACAAAAATGAAAAAAAAATCCACATTTGCGAAGTGCGTATTTGACTCCTCGTAATGAGAAAAAACACTAAGGTCCTCCGGTCACGAGGCGAGAAAAATGGAGAACTGTGTGTCAAGCTTAACTTACTCGTCTTGTGCGTCAAGTAGACCTGGGCAGAATTTATTTGAAAAATATTCCCGGAATAAATCCCTAAATAAACCTCGATAGTTATTTCCGATATAATTTATTTTATGAAATAAACTGACCATTATTTCCGAAATGATTATTTCGGGAATAAATTATTTCAGGAATAACGATATCTGAGATGATTATTTCAGGAAATAATGTTGTGAAATAATCATTGTGATAGCTGCAAAAAGGTTTAAAATGACCAAAATAAAAACAGTATTGTTCACACAAAAATTACTTTTCGCTACCGCCTCCGTTTATCATCCCTAATACTAGAGATGGGCAGTACTCGATTACTTTTATGATTTGAGGACTTTTATTAGAAAAAATTCCACAAAAAAAACCTGACCACACCTAACCACCCTGTGTAGGGACGATTATTATGTTTTTTGGGGGGAGCACTTTTTATAAAAATAATGTCAAATTTGAGATTGCGCCCCCTCCCACCCTCCAGCATCGACTTTTTGTAACTTTTGGGATTTAATCAATATCAGGGTCGAGTATTATGCTTTCGGAAGCGTTTTTTATGAAAATACTGTCAAATATGGGATTGCGCCCCCCCCCTCCCCTCACCCGCATCGACTTTTTGTAACTTTTCCGATTTAATCGATATCAGGGTCGACTATTATGTTTTCGGGGTCGCTTATTCTCAAAATACGTTCGAATTTGAAATTGCGCCCCTCCCCACTCGCCCATATCGACTTTTTGAAACTTTTCCGATTTAATCGATATCAGGGTCGACTATTATGTTTTCGGGGTCGCTTATTCTCAAAATACGGTCGAATTTATCCGAATTCCGGGGGAGGAGGCGCAATCGCAAATTCGACAGTATTTTCATTATAAGCTACCCCGAAAACATAATAGTCGACCCTGATATCGATTAAATCGGAAAAGTTACAAAAAGTCGACGCGGGTGAGTTGGGGGGGGTGGGGAAATCTCAAATCCGACCGTATTTTCATAATAAGCGACCCCGAAAACATAATAGTCGACCCTGATATCGATTAAATTAGAAAAGTTACAAAAAGACGATGCGGGTGAGGAGGGGCCGCTATCGCAAATTCGACACTATTTTCATAAAATGATAACCCGAAAACATAAATGGCCACCCTGATATCGATTAAATCAGCCTAAGCCTAGGTAACGAAAAAAGGCCATTTGGAAAAAAGAAATTGCTCTCGGGCACACTCATCCTTGACAAAGATTAACGTGTATCAAACAGCATTAGATAAGAAGCCTAAAGAATGCCTAACCGCAGGAAACGAAATGGTGCATACTGGTAATTTTTTTATGTTATTTCAGAACAATGTTATTTCTGAAATATTTATTTCTTGATTTTATGCAATAATTTATTTATAAAATAAATAATTCTGAAATAATAGTTATGAAATAATTTATTTCAGAAATAATTCATTTTGAAATAATTTACATTATTCCAAAGAATGTTAAAATAGTGAAATAATTATTTCAGAAATAAATTCAGAGTTATTCCATCGAGATTATTTCGTTGACTGTTTGAAATATTATTTCAGAAATAACCGTTATTCCCGAAATAATTCATTCGTGGAATAATCATGTGAATTATTTCAGAAATAAATTATTTCAAGAGTGCCCAGGTCTAGCGTCAAGTGCCTCCCCAACGAGGCGAGAAAATTCGAGCGAGAAAAATCGAGAGGCGCACTCGAACTGTGCGTCTTATGTGATTTTAGCTACAATATATATGTATATTAATACTTTGTAATCTCGGGAATGAAGACTTTGTTTTTCACTGTTAAAACAATTTTTCGGCAAAGTAGAAGTATACGAAAATAAGAAAATAGTGTAGGTAATTTTCTAAATTTTCATTAGAATTTCATCTTTTATCTTGTGAATAGCTGATAGGATTTTTATCATCGATTTTCTAGTGGTCCAAGAGGTAGGCCAATGGAAACTGTAGTAGTAGTATAGTTTATTTTATTTGTCTAAGGAAATTCCTGTACAAATAAATATAATGGTATAATTAACAATGTTAGATCTTGAGTCTAGTACTGCATTCAAACATAACATTAACAATGTCCACAGCATTAAGTATGCCTAATATAATAACAGGTTAGTAAACGATATATATATATATATATATATATATATATATATATATATATATAGAAAGTTCATCAAGGCCTGCAATAGAATAGTTTAGGGGACCTAAACCACTATGGATGAAGAAATCAAGGATATCGGGATTACGGTTAGGATCAGTGGCCCAGTAGGTAGGAGAGTTCGGGGGAGCGAGATTAAAATGTTGGGAGTTGAGTGCAGACAGCAGTGAATTCGTAGTTCTTGAACCCCATTGCTGATGCTTGGCGTTTAAGTCTGCACCCAGGATGAAATGGTGTCCTAAGGTATTAAGGAAGGAACCCCTCAATCGTTCGCACGTATTTCTCTTTCAGTGAACTTCTGAGGGTCTGTTTTATGATTCTTTTTGTTGAATCCATGCCCAGAGGAATATCTGGTTGTATCATTCCAGAACCTATTCTGGCAAGTTTGTCAGCTTCATCATTTCCTTGTAGCCCGCAATGGCCTGGTATCCACTGGAAAGCGACTTCTGTCCCATTTTCGTTTAATCGGTTCAAATATTGATGGCATTCGGGAACATTTGGATTTATACTATATCCATTTTTTAGAGACAAAATGGCTGCCTGTGAGTCAACAAAGAAAGCAACTTTCTTGTCTTTTCGTTTAATTAACATCTCAAGGCCTAAGAGAAAAGTTTGTGGTCCCCTTCAAAGTTTGTGGCTACCTTTCCGACCGGGGCGGCAAGTTGAAACTCCTTTGAATAAACTCCAGCTCCGGCATTTTTGCATGTTTCCAGTGCAGAACCATCAGTATATACATGGAGCCATTCTGTCTCTGGAAATCGTTTTCCGATGGTTTCTAGGGTTATAGCCTGTTGTTCGTAAATTGGTGTTGTATCCTTAGAAACATTCTAAAGAAGATCACTGTGAACAACAAATTGGCTGGTGAATGAGTGTCAATGACGGGAGACTCCCTTTCAGCTAATTCTAGCCCTTTTCTTTGTATCAAATCTTCCACTGCCTTAGTAAAAGTAATTTGAATTTTAAGACGTTTAGGTGCGGGTTCGAGTAGCAAGTGTCATGGCCGCTAGCGCAATTCAAGTTACACGTCGCTCTGCCTTTAATACGATCTAATGTGCTTATTATTTAAAATACTGCTCTAAGGCTTTTTCAACAGTGACTATATTAATAGTTTTATATTTTTATATTCACATATGATCAGGTGAGTGACTATTTATTAACAATTAAACAGTTTTTATTGAAAAATATTACAATCTGTCTCAAGGACATTTATAATAGTGTTAACAGATCACATTCACACTCTATGCAAAGTAAATAAAATAAATTATACAGAAAAATAACATATATACAATAAATAAGAATAAAATAACCTAACAATGAATAAATAAAAAGAACACATACATACCTATATACAATATTTACAATTTGGTGAGGGAACTCCAAACCAGACTTGTCTCTCCAAGTGTGAAGGGAAAAGCATGGCTCCAGGAGATCCCAGCACTTCTCTCTCAACCGCGTCACTGGGGCTAAACCCAGTGGAGATTGAGCAAGAGTGCTTAAGCCAAATACACTCATGTCGTGAGTGGAGAATCTGGCCATTGCCAGAACTCCAATATTTACAAACTATAAAAGGTCGCGGGGCCACTGCCGTTTTAACCTCCTTGGAGGATTATATGGATGGGTGGTGCTGGATAGAGATTGTGCAAAGGGATTTGGATGATGGGTAAGGTTCTGGTGGAATTTGGAGAATTTTGATGGGATAAGGTCTAGAACAAATGGGATATTAAGGTCATGGTGTAGGGTTTTATTGGTTACATAGAAAGGAGCATCGACTATTGTTCGAAGGACTTTGGATTGGAAGGATTGGATGAGTTTGACGTTAGAAAATTTTGCTGCTCCCCACAGTTCAAGTCTGTAAGTCCAGATAAGTTTCAGTATTGAGTATTGTCTTGTAGATCAGTAACTTGTTTTCAATGGAAAGTTTAGATTTCCTGATTAGTAGCCGGTATAGTTGGCCGTATCGTCGGTTTAGTTCCTGTCTTTTAAGTCTAGTATGAGGGTTCCACGTTAGTCGTCTGTCTAAGAGAAAGCCAAGGTACCGGACTGTGTCTGAGAAAGGAAGCTGGATGGAATTAAAGTGTACTGGTAGACAGGAACTGCATCGGAGCGTGAAGAAGATGTGTTGGCATTTGGATTCGTTTACTTTAATACGCCATTTATTACACCAGTGCTCAATCAGGGAGAGGTGTCTTTGAAGGTTTGAGGATGCTATATCAGGATCTGAGTCGGATGATAGAATGGCGGTGTCATCAGCAAAAGTTGCCAGGAAGGTATCGGGATGGACAGGGATATCGGCGGTAAAGAGAATGTTAAGGACGGGACCCAATACGCTACCTTGAGGAACACCTGCCTCAATTGGATAGCAATGCGAAAATTCAGGACCGCAACGAACTCGGAAGGTACGATCTGAGAGGTAGGAACGGAGAACAAGGTACAAGGACTGAGGAAGATAGTTTTTCAGCTTGGAAAGAAGCCCGGCGTGCTTGAGCTATGTCCAGAAATGCACCCGAGCAATATTGCTTGCTTTCCAATGCTGCGGAAATATGATCAACCACTCGGAGTCCTTGTTGGACTGTAGAGTGTTGTGAACGAAATTTGAACTGATGGGAAGGAAGATTTTGGGATTCTATAAAGGGTAGGATGCGTTTCAGGAGGATCTTTTCAAAGATTTTCGAGAGAATCGGAAGAAGGCTAATTGGTCTGTAGGACGTTGAGGTGTTGGGAGGTTTGCCTGGTTTCGGAAACAGGATAATAGTGGAATGTTTCCACAAAAGAGGAAAGTGGGTGGTTCGTAGGATGCTATTGTATATGTATGTAAGGAATATGACAGCTTTAGGAGGGAGTTGTCTAAGGATGTGAGAGGTAAGGAGGTCGTATCCAGGTGATTTGCGGGTAGGTAGTTTTTGTAAGAGGAATTTGACCTCAGAAGGATTAACTGCTTTAGGCGGTAAGGAGAGTGGGATGGGTGAATTAAGGAATTCCTCTACTGCTGACGTGTGGGTGGGATTGGATTCTGGATGAGAGGTGAATGTAAGGGAAAGGTATTTGGCGAATTCTTCGGCTCTATCTTCGTCAGATGCTGCCCAAGAGCCATCACCTCGACGGAGAGGATGTGATATATGATGGGGTTTTAAGATATGTTTGGTGGTCTTCCATAGGGAATTGTCATGAGAAGAGAGGGAAGTAAGGTAGGAGTTGAAGGATTGGGATCTGAAGGTGGCCAATTCTATCTTTAGTTTTTTGCAAAAATAATTATAGGATTGACAATCGGTGGGGTGTCTAGTACGTTGCCATAATAATCTGGCACGGCGTTTGGTAGGATTAGGTCTATGAGGTGTTGAGGTAACTTATTTTTCTTAGGAGTTCTTGAGGAGTGGTTTGGAGAGGAAGCAGTCCAGATTGCTTGTTGGATAGTGGTGGTAAAAAAGTGTACGGTATTGTCAAGGTCATCTGGGGATTTCAGGGTCATTTTGAGGTCAATTTTATCGGAAAGGATTTGGTGAAAGAGTTTCCAGTTAACTGGGCCTCTGATGAAGGACGGTGGAGAAGACTTAGGAATAGGAGCTAGAGATAATTGGAGTAATAATGGACTATGATCTGAGGATAGTTCGGCAAGAGGGGTAAGGGAATGATTGAGGGGACCTAAGCCACTGTGGATGAAAAAATCAAGGATATCGGGATTGCGGTTAGGATCGGTGGGCCAGTAGGTAGGTGAGTTGGGAGGAAGGAGACTGAAACGTTGGGTATTGAGTGCAGACAGAAATGTTCTGCCACGAGAATTCGTGGTTCTTGAACCCCAAACTTGATGCTTGGCATTTAAGTCTGCACCCAGGATGAAATGATGACCTAAGGAGTTGAGGAGAGAACTGAACTGGACTTTGGATATGGATCTGTTAGGAGGGCAATATGCTGATGCAAGGGTGACTGGAAAGGAGAAGGCTTTGATTACAATAGCGGTTGACTGTAGGAAATCTTGAGTAGGTAATGGGAGTAAGTGATGGGAGAGGGATTGGTGTACGATGACAGCAGTACCGGCATGTGCTCTGCCATCAGGATGGTCATTACGGTATGTTAAATACTGTGGGATCTTTAAATGCTGTTTTATGGTCAGTCGAGTTTCTGTAATTAGGGCTACGTCAATGTTCTTGTCTTGTAGTAAAGCTACGTGATCGTCTACGTGATTTCTAACATCATTCGCATTCCAAAGGGGAATGGACATGGGTTTTGGGATGTGGGTCATTAAGGATTTTTTAAAGGAGGGATGATGTGAGATACAAGATTTTTAAGGAGTGATATGACTGGAGTAACTAGGAATTTGAAATCGGTGAGGAAAGATGCTAACAAACTAGTGAGATCTGTTGCATTTGAAGGAGGAGGAATATGAGGAATTTGAGGTTGTTGATGATTATGTGTGTTAGGATGAACAGAATATTGAGATTGGGGCTGAGGTAATTGCTGCGGCAGGGCTTCACACGTATTATTGGGGTTCTTACCTCCAAGTAGTTCGGAGTATGATAAATTATTGTTAACAATTCTAGAAGGTTCTCTTCTTGGTCTGGTTGTCTCATCTTGAATCCGGTTCTTCTGGTATCTGGATTCGAGGCTCTTATATTTTTGGCAGCCTTTGTAGTTGGCCGGGTGTCCCTCCTGGCATAGTGCACACACTGCAGGATCTTGTATTGGTTTGGTGCACTCCACAGATTTGTGCTATTCACCGCATTTCACGCAACGCGGCAGATGGTGACAATAAGTTTTCGTGTGGCCATACGCCTGGCAATTGTGGCACTGCACAATTTCCTTCTTGGGGTATGGCTTCTCTATCTTCACGATAGGGTAGTACAATCTCTTGATATCATATATTTTTTCAATGCCAGGTGATGGCTCTAGATCCACGAAAAATAAATGTAGTGAAACTTTATTACTCACTCCTGGCTGCTCCTTATTCTCCTTCAGAACGTTAGTTACCTGACGCACTTTGAAACCAAGCGTCGCTAGTTCTTCTTTTATCACTTCAGTTGGGGTTGAGGAGTGTAAATTTTTTACCACCACTCGTAGCGATCTCTCCTGTTTCAGCTGGTACGTGTGGAAATTTGCATTCGTTTCTGACAGGTACTTCACAATTTTTCGGTAGGCTTCTGCAGTATCAGGTGTTATTTTTGTGTCGTTAGTCCTGTTGAGGCAAGAATAACTGCCGGAGCAGATTTCGTTTAGTTGTGTACACGGTAGTTGAAAATTTTTGATATTTTTTACAAATATCGGAGGAGGCCTTGGTTCCCTGGGTACTGCTGCTGACTCCATTACTTCTCTGTCATTATGAAGCACTTGGAACGGGTTTGGAGTGAAGAAAGGAGATTCTTCAACCATTTCTTGCGAAGAGGTACCTGGTTGAGGCTGAGGTTCTGTATCTGAAGTTTTCACTGTGGTTATTGGAGCTATTTCTCGCAGGCAGCGACGAGTTTTTTGTTTCACTGGTGAATCACGAGGGTTACTAACGCCGTCTGACCGAGTCCTCTTAGTGGGCACCTTACTGGCCATCATTGGCTGACAATGCCGCATATCATAAGAGAAAAAAAAAAAAAATAAAAAAATAAATAAAAAAAAAAAAAAATATGTAGCAAACTGTAAATAACAACTGCTCTGGTGTACACTTCAACTGTATTCAGTAAATAATCAAAGAGATTCCGCTGAAAAATGGGCAACAACTGAGAGAAGATTTCAGAACACGTCCTTCGCATCAGCTGATCACTGCCTTATATAAATTAGTGCTCGTTTATTTAGCCCATGTGGCTAGTAATTCCCTCGCGGGTTTTACCTTATCTGCGATAAGTTCAAGCCAAGGCTCGGCACTGTGTGCAATAACATTCTTCAGTGTTATTCTCAGTTCGAATCCAAGACATTTAACTTCATTTTTTTTTCCTTTATATTTTCTTTTTTTTTTCTTTCCAGAGACTCTTTTATTTCATTTTTTTCTTTGATTATTTATTTTTTGGAAATGAATTATTTTATATTTTATTTTATATCTGTATATATTTATGTAAATAATTTTGTAAATAGCTTAGTGTTTAAGAAGTTATCTCATAAATTTTAATTTTAATATTTAGGTTTATATATATATATATATATATATATATATATATTTTTTTTTTTCTATTACTTAATTTTCTCTAACACTTATCATGAAGGATCTGGATAAGAACACATCATGTGAAGACACGGAGGATGAGACACCCTTTTCGGAAATTAGCGAGACCGACTCGCAATATTTGAAAAGGCGTACACTCCAAAAGCGTCTCCGAAACTCAGTTCTCGGATCGGGACAAAACTCACCTAATAAAAAAAAAAAGAAAAATAAATCAAATAAGCAACCAGAACAAGATAAATCTCCACCGAGAACTAGGAGCAAATCTAATGCCACTCAATCAGAGCCAACTGCACCAAAAACATCAGAAAGCAAAAACTCAATTCAAGAAAACAACTTATCTCACAAGACTCCGCAGCTTCAAGATTTTTCTGATCCTGAGCCGCCGCCAATATTTGTTTCAAAAATTAAGAACTTTATGTCGTTTGGTCAACAAATTGCAGATTTGATCGGACAGCCAAATTTTCGATGTTACTCGAGAGTGAACGACATCAAAATTAATACTAATTCTAGAGACAATTATAAAAAACTAATCAATTTTTTAACAACCAATAACTACGACTTCCACTCCAATTAAAACAAGAAAACGCGTATTGAGTGGTCCTGAGAGGACTACATTCAACCACACCCATATCTGCTATAAAATCGGGCCTCGAAGAAATCGGTCATAATGTCAGGCAGATAGTACCTGTACTACATCCTAGAGAAAGATATCCGCTACCATTATTTTTTATAGACTTGGAACCAGCAAAAACCAATGTTGAAATATTCCAGGTTCAACGATTCGTTTACTCAATTGTCCGTTTTGAGGAACCGAAACAGAAGCCTCTAATTGTACAATGCACTAAGTGTCAAAACTTGGGCCATACAAAGGCCTATTGTTATCACGAAGTCAGATGCGTTAAATGTGCCGGCCTACACGCTTCAGACACTTGCCAGAAGCCAAGAGATGAGCCTGCGATGTGTGCTCTTTGTGGCGAAGCCCATCCTGTGAGCTACAGAGGATGTGAAGTGTATAAAAATCTTTACAAACAAAGATCACGAAACTCAGCGGTGAAAAATCTTGGATCTGCTCAGAAAACTTACACTGAGCCACCTGAAATTGAAAATCAGGAAATTTTCCCAGCATTGCCGACTTCACTTTCCCTCGTCATCCAACAACAACCATCCATCTCTACAGCTAAGGACTCACCTCACCAGAATCTCAGAAATTCTCCCTCCCAGTCTTCCATCAGTAAGAAGCAACCTCAACGCCAGGCGCCTCAGGCCTTCCAATCCAAGCCCAAAATCCCTAATACTCAGCCTTAACCTCCTCGCCAGCAAATCCCTCCTCATCATTTACCCTTAAGAGTCAAACTCCCGCCAGAGCATCCACATCCAGCTCCATTCGTTCCTAATCCCAGGATGAACCCCCCTCCACAAGTCCAACAAAATTTAGATCCTCCTCCTCCTCGTATCCCACGACGGGCCCATCCCCCACTCAACATTCCTAGTCGCATAACCTACCCATCACAACCTCCTGATCCAAACCCACATCCCAGCCAAACACCATCCGACATCAACACTATCTTATCGTCATTCCTGATAGATCTTCAACAGACTATCAAACCGCTCATAACCCTTCTAACCAGACTCCTTTCCGAAATCCCGCTTAGCTTCCCTCGATGAACTCAAAGTCCCTAGCTATTCTCTTATGGAACGCTAATGGACTGCAAAACCACCGTGACGAACTAGACATATTTCTCCATGACAATTATATTGACATTGCCCTCCTAACAGAAACTCACTTCACCCAACGGACACATTTCTACATACGTGACTACATTACCTATAGATCTGACCACCCAGACAACACTGCCCACGCCGGTTCTTGCATCCTTATCCACAAATCTTTACCCCATTCCCTTATTCCTTCTATTCCAACAGATGCCATTCAGTCAACTTCTGTAATCCTCTCAACTCGTCCTTTCCATCTAACACTTTCAGCTGTATACTGTCCTGGCAATTCCCTCTCGTATAGCCTACTTGAATCCTTTTTACAATCCCTCGGATCGCGCTATATTGCTGGAGGAGACTACAATGCTAAACACCAACGATGGGGTTGTCGATCATCCAACTCCCGTGGTAATACCCTTTCACAAGTTTCTTCTTCCAACAATTATTCCATCCTCTCGCCCATGAATCCTACTTATTTTCCAACATCCCTCAAAAAACGTCCCAATATCCTGGACATATTTATCACCTCCCAGATTTCCTCCTCCCAAACTATAATCAAATCCCTGGATGACCTTTCTTCAGACCATAGTCCAGTTCTGCTTTCGTTACATTCTCCTAAACCATCACTTCCTAAACTGATCACTGGACGAGTAAACTGGGACAAATTTAGTGATGATCTGGAAAACAAACTAGACCTCAAAATCCCGCTAAAAACAAAAGAAGACATTAATGTTGCCATAGAAAAACTGACATCATCAATAACAGACAGTATAAATAATAACACCTTTATCAATAAAATTAACTTCCCACAAAATACTAACTTGCCACAGCATATTCGTATCTTATTACAGGAAAAACGCAGAGCAAGATCGAAGTGGCATAGGACTAGATACCCAACAGATAAATCGCATTACACACAATTGACTAACAAACTGAAATCAGAAATTAGAAAATACAAAATTCAAACTTTACTAAATTTTACTGAAAAACTTACAACCACTGACAAATCATTATGGATGACCACCAAAAAACTTCTTAAGTTTCAAGACTTTAATCACCCACTACTTACTGATTCCCAAACCTGGTCTAAATCAGACGAAGAAAAAGCCCAACTATTTGATCAACATCTTTTCCAAACTTTTAATCGACATCCCGATATCCTTAATTCATCTCACATCAATTGTATTGAAGCAGAACTGGATATTTCTCTCCAAATGTCTCTGCCACCCAAAGCATTTCATCCCATAGAAATATCCAACATCATTCAAAAATTACCTTCCCGTAAAGCTCCTGGACATGACCTAATTACATCCCAGATCCTAAAACTTCTTCCTCGAAAAGCCATCCTATTCCTTACTTACATATATAATGCTGTACTCCGTTCTACATATTTTCCTGATCTTTGGAAACGATCTGAAACGATCTATTGTTAAAATTATCCACAAACCCAAAAAACCACCAGAATACCCATCCTCTTACCGTCCTATCTTTCTTTTACCCATCATGGGCAAAATCCTAGAAAAACTCATCTTAAAACGCCTGTACCCTATTCTAAATTCTAAACACATAATCCCAGATCACCAATTTGGTTTCCGAACTTCCCATTCCACTATACAGCAATGTCATCGTGTGGTAGACGTAGTCTCCTCTGCATTGGAGCGCGGAATGTACTGTACGGGAGTCTTTCTCGACGTTGAACAGGCGTTTGATAGAGTTTGGCACCCGGGACTGCTGTACAAACTCCGAAAATTCCTACCACCTACATACTTCCTCATTATCCGTTCCTACCTTGCTGATAGATACTTTAAAGTAAATCACAATAACGCCTATTCATCCCTTTTTTCCCAGTCTGCTGGTGTTCCTCAAGGTAGTATCCTAGGTCCTATCCTCTATACAGTTTATACAGCTGACATCCCTACCTGTCCCAACACTGTCATCACCACATATGCCGATGACACATGTATCCTATCAGTAAACAATGACCCAGCAATTGCATCCCAAATGCTTCAATCACACATCATAAATCTAGAAGAATGGTGTCAGAACTGGAGAATTAAAATAAACTCCAATAAATCCCACCAAATTACCTTTACCCTTCGTCGTAAACCAACGACTTCCTGTCCTACAGTTTCCTTTAACAATACTCCACTTATCCCTGTTGAGCAAATCCGATACCTAGGACTCCACCTGGACAAACGACTAACTTGGAATCCTCATACTAGACTGAAACGACAAGAAACCGCTCGACGTTTCCGATTACTTCAGCACTTACTAGACAAACGCTCTAAACTTCCCATTAATTACAAAAGACTTATATACTTGACTATAATAAGACCTATTTGGACTTACGGAGTTGAGCTATGGGGCTCCACTAAACCATCGAATTCCTCTCGCATCCAATCCTTACAATCCAAAATCCTTCGTAAAATCCTCAATGCTCCTTACTTTGTCACTAATAAAATTATCCATAAAGATCTTAATGTTCCTTATGTTTCAGATCTGGCCCAATCCAGATACCTATCCTTCCATAATAAACTTCAGAATCATCCCAATCCTCTCGTTTCTAACCTTGCTTCCTCTTCAATTCCTGATAACCCTCCGAGGCGTCTGAAAAGAAGATGGCCCCGTGATCTCCTAATGTAGTCATATCATTAGAGTGCTACCATTGGGTAGTTACTCAGCAAGTGTATTCATGTCATTATATCAATAATGTCCAAATTTACTTGATGTATTTATGTAATACAGTTGTAAATGTCATAAAGGAATAAAAAAAAAAAAATAAAAAATAAGGTGCGGGTTCATAGATACTCCAGTAGTTGATCTTAAGACGTTTTAGCCTTTCATAGAGCGTAATGGCCAGTTACTCCCGGTGTGTCTCAAGAGGCACGATGCCTGTTTGTAATTCTAGTGCAGATATTGGAGTTGATCTGCTCCCTCCTGTCACGAGTCTAAGGGCTTGATTCTGGATTATGTCGAGCTTGTGTAATATCACGTCCGAAGCAGTGATAACAAGTTTTGCTCCATATTAAATAACAGGGTGGACATATATTTTGTAGGTAAGAGCCATAACATCCCTCGTTGCTCCCCATTTTGAGCCACCTAACCTCTGTATTAACGAAAGTCGTTTTGAAACCTGTTCTATTTGTTTTTCAATGTGAATGAGGTTTTTTGTTCATCATGAATATTCTTTATTAATATTATGCAATAGTATTTCTCAAATTATTCAATGAAAAATTCATTTGTAATCTTTCACTAGCTTTAGTAGTTTTGTGTTGGCCCACGAGACTTTTTTTTCGCTATTGTTCTTACTGTTTTATACTGTTATTATCGATTCTTCTTACACGTATTGATGGGCTTTCCTCAGACTACAGCCCATTATTACTCCAAGTATCGCTAGCTCCTATTCCTATACCACCATTCTTCATCAGAGGCCCCGTTACCTGGAATCTTTTTGGTAAAATCCTTTGCTCTAAAATTGACCTCAGCGCAACGCTGAAAACCCACGAAGACTATGACAATGCCGTTCATTTCTTTTCCACTAAAATCCAGGAAGCAGTCTGGACGGCTACCTCTCCTGATCATTTCTCGAAGATTCTCAAGAAACCCAATCTACCTCAACACCTCCTTGATCTAATCCGTATAACACGCCGTGCCAGATTACCATGGCAACGTGCCAGACATCCCGTCGACCGCCACTCCTACATAATTATTACTGTAAACATTTAAAACAAGAATTAGCTACCTTCAGATCTCGATCATTCAACTCCTACATCATCTCCCTTTCTGCTCATGATAATTATGATAAATGATGATAGAATGGAAGTTATGTCAGATGGCTGTTGATCGTGAATTGGATTCAGGAAAGGTTCTTGTGGTGGATTAGGAGTGTTAGCTGAGGGTGGGATCCGTCGTTGTGCACAAGGTGGGTCTAGATTGGAAGGTACTTGTGCTGCAGTTTTTTTCTGGGCGTTAGGATGGGACTGTTGAGGATGCTGCGGCGGTAATTTGACTCGTAAGGATATATGATCAGGGAGAATTTGCTGACTTGGAGGATGAGATTGGGGATTGAGAGAATGAGGATTGCATTGGGAGATCTGCGGCGCCTGAATTTGAGGCTGCTGCTTCTTGATGGTGATTTGTGTTTTTCTAAAGTCCTGATGAGGTTGATCAATTTATATAGGTAAGTGAAAGTAAAAAGAATTCCGAAATATTTTAAATAATAAGTCTATATTTTAAAATATTTATGTAATTAGAACAATGGCACATCTATTAATATATTTAACTATAGGCATATGGTACTTGAAACTATAATTTATAATGAGGCATGAGTAAAGTACTCAAAGTGATGCAGGTCAACTATTTGAGTAAAAGAGTTAAAGTTGGGCAGTTCACATTTGAGTAAAATACTCAGATTGGGACAAGTTGAATATCTGAGTACCGTATTCATAATTGAAAGGTATATAGTTGAGTAAAATACTCGGGACTCAGTACTAACTTTGGCATTTGTCCATCTCTGTATGTAATAAACAGCTCTTTAATATGTTTAACCCGAATCTTGGTCAAATTTAAAACATGCTGATTCACCAATACTAAGTAGATACTAAAAAATAACTGAGTATCATAAAATTAGTGAATACCATTTTTCAACTTTATGTAAACATTTAAAAAATTATATTTTATAATATTATAAATATTTTTTCAATATTTACACTCCTAATCCTTTATAAATTTCAGAAATATACTTTGTATTTATTAATCATTATATAGTATGTATCTCTTTTTAGAATGGAAATATGACACCAGGTTCTTATCGATGATAAACAATGTTTCATTCAAACTCCCTGAAGCTAATTTACTGTCCCAGTTTGATGAAGTAGAGAAATTATGCACTGTTGATTGTCCAGATATGCCAAACAATAAGCCTTGTCACTGCACCAAAATCTATGGGCTCAAAAATAAAGATTTCTACAATTTGATTCTTTACGACAATAGTGAGTTTATTATATATATTCTTACTATATTTTAGCTCTTATACATGTGCATAAATATATTAAATGACCAGGTCAGGTAACATAGAATGTGAAATAACTTGTTTATAATTAAAAAATAACTGCATTTTTATCAAATGATATAAATAAATATTTAAATAAGTGATGAGGTCAAAAACTTTTATAGAAAGATTCTAAATAAAATTCTTCAGTCTCTTAAACCATAGAGAACCCTTTTCTTCTGCATATGTTTAACGGTTTTTTGAGCTTCTTAAAAAACAAATTTGACTGAAACTGCAATTAAAATTATTCAATTGAACTCATTGCATTATGTTTGGTGCTTCCTTAAAGTTAAACTTATGATTTACCAAAGTTTACTATTTTCTTTTCATTACGAATATGTATATAAGGTTTAATTAGGATCCCATGTTAGGCCAATTTTAAAATTAGCTATTGCAGTTTTTACAAAGAGTAAAAAATTTATGTTATCTGGTCATTTGCTCTCAAACCTTTCTGAAATTTTAAAATACTTTTCTGCTATAGCCATAAATAATATTCAAAGTTATAAGATTCCCTTAAACCCTTGAACATCAGCATAAAATATAAAATTTTGTTTTCATCTATATCTAAAGAACACCTGATTTTAGATATGCTATGAATGATTTTCTTACTCAAACCATTTACTCCAAATCGATGTGAATAATTATTTTTTGTTTGTAGGCGATTATACTTTTATGAGACATTCTTTTCACCTTCATGGCCACAACTTCCATGTTATTGAACAAGGCGTATTTCCTTCACGGGAGGAAAAACCGAAATTTCTGAATCAATTGATGTACAGATTGAGAGAAGATGAAAAATCCGATATATCCCGAAAGCCGCAAAGAGATACTATAACTATTCCTTCTAGGGGCTATGTTCTCACACGATTTTATTCTGACAATCCAGGTACACAATAGTTCCTAATTTTCATATTATTATTACTTCAGTGTCATTCCATTCCAAATACATCATTATAAAACATGAATTAATTAAATAACAATCAGTTATATAATTAGTCCAAATTCTATTTTATAAATTTTTTTTTGCTTCCTCCTAAGGTAGGAAAGCATTGCATTCGTGAGTGAGATTAAAAGAAAATGATGTGCTCAGAATCGAAAATTTCCACTCGCGTTTTACGTTTCAGACATCAAGAATCAGATTTGCTTCGGTGTCTGTCTGCCGGCCTGTCTGTAGTCAAATAGATGTGACGGGCGTATCACCTAGTACCGTTCATCAGATTTTCATGTAATTTTCAGGGATTGTGCAGGTTGGTGCCTAAATGATCCCATATCAATTTTATCAAATTCCATCCAGTACTTCCGCTTACGCACGCGCAAACGTATTTTTTTAGATATATCAATATTTCAGAAATAGCTCGTTCGATTTAGCTCAAAGTCTGATAAAAAGTAGGTATTATAATTTTATTGAATTACATGAGCAAATGTTTTTCCTTGATACGTATATTTCTCTAAAACCTCAAGTTCGATTTGGCTCTAATTTTGAGAGAAGAAATTGGTAAACAGATAATCAAGCATGTCTGAATTATATCAAATTCCGTCCAATACTACAAAAACAAATACTTACCGTATAAAACCGTAAAATCCTTAATGCTCCTTATTAAATAAAACAAATAAAATTATTCAGAAAGACCTCACATTCCCTTTGTTGATGACTTGGCCCGAATAAGATACTCCTCTTTTAATTCCAAACTCCTTGGTTACCCTAACCCTCTAGTTCATAATTTTTCATCCAAAACTATTTCTGACAACCCTCCGATGCGTCTGAAAAGAAGATGGCCCAGAGACCTTCTAAATTAATTTAATTTTACATGTGGTACCAATGGGTAGTTTATTTACAAGTTTGTATCATGTTTTATCTGTCATGTTTTAGCAGATTTACTTATTGTATTTGTATACAATAAGCAGTTGTAAATATCAATAAATGAATGAATCAATAAAATATTTCAAAGAAAAAATAGAACTTATATCTTATTTCTAAAAGGTGTTTTTTTGTTGGTACCACGGGCGGATCTACGGAGGGGGGGACTTTAGGGCTGAAGCCTCCTCAAAATAATAATAGATAACCACGTTTAAAAAAAAAAATATCTCTTAAAGTTTTATTGTAAGTGTAATTTACATTTAAAAGGACTTTAGGAATCAGTTAAACACCATTTCATGTAGGTAATTAGTTTCTCAGGACTCAAAAATCTTTGAAAAGATCCTCCTGAAACGAATCCTACCCTTTATAGAATCCCAAAATCTTCCTTCCCATCAGTTTGGATTTCGTTCACAACACTCCACAGTCCAACAAGGACTCCGAGGGGTCGATCACATTTCCACAGCATTGGAAAGCAAGCAATATTGCTCGGGTGCATTTGTGGACATAGCTCAAGCTTTCGACCGGGGGCACGACGGGCTTCTTTCCAAGCTGAAAACCCATCTTCCTCAGTTCTTATACCTTATCCTCCGTTCCTACATCTCAGATCGTACCTTCCGAGTTCGGTAGTGAATTTTCGAATTGCTATCCAATTGAGGCAGGTGATCCTCATGGTAGTGTATTGGGTCCCGTCCTTAACATCCTCTTTACAGCCGATATCCCTGTCCATCCCGATACCTTCCTGGCAACTTTTGCTGATGACACCGCCATTCTATCATCCGACTCAGATCCTGATATAGCATCCTTAAAACTTCAATGACCCTGTTTGAGCACTGGTGTAATAAATGGCGTATTAAAGTAAACGAATCCAAATGCCAACACATCACCTTCACGCTTCGACGCAGTTCCTGTCCACCAGTACACTTTAATTCCATTCAGCTTCCTTTCTCAGACACAGTCCGGTACCTTGGCTTTCTCTTAGACGACTAACGTGGAACCGTCATACTAGAATTAAGAGAAAGGAACTAAACCGACGATACGGACAACTATACCGGCTACTAAACAGAAACTCTAAACTTTCCATTGAAAACAAGTTACTGATCTACAAGACAATACTGAAACCTATCTGGACTTACAGACTTGAACTGTGGGGAGCAGCAAAATTTTCTAACGTCAAACGCATCCAATCCTTCCAATCCAAAGTCCTTCGAACAATAGTCAATACTCCTTTCTATGTAACCCACAAAACCCTACACTATGACCTTAATATCCCATTTGTCCTAGACCTTATCCCAGGAAAATTCTCCAAATTCCACCAGAACCTTAACCATCATCCAAATCCCTTTGCACAATCTCTATCCAGCACCACCCATCCATATAATCCTCCAAGGAGTTTAAAACGGCAGTGGCCCCTCCATCTTTTATAGTTTGTAAATATTGGAGTTCTGGCAATGGCCAGATTCTCCACTCAAGACATGAGTGTAAGTGGCTAAAGCACTCTTGCTCAATCTCCACTGGGTTTAGCCCTAGTGACGCGGTTGAGAGGGAAGTGCAGGGAACTCCTGGAGTCATACTTTTCCCTTTACAAGTCCGTAAGTCCAGATTCCACAGTTGGAGGGACAAGTCTGGTTTGGAGTTCTCTCGCCAAATTGTAAATATTGTATATAGGTGTGTATGTGTTCTTTTTATTTATTTTTTTTAGGTTATTTTATTCTTATTTATTGTATTATTTTTCTGTATAATTTATTTTATTTATTGTACATAGAGTGTGAATGTGATCTGTGAACTCTATTATAAATGTCCTAGAGACAGATTGTAATATTTTTCAATAAACAAAAGTTTAAAAAAAAAAAAAAAAATAATATTTTATTCAAGTATGTTTTAATATTTGAAACCAATCTTTTTTTATTCAACTATTTTAAACTCATATTTTCTTCTACTTAACAACTTACTACCATAACAGCCACTTTCGTCATACTAAATTTTTCTTCAGGGCTGATGCACTTCCTGAGGTTAGATTGACTTGACCTTTAAGAATATAATCCAAGGTTTCTATCGACATACGGTAGTAGTTCTTGAATTTGTCTGGATAATTTAGTAAGTAAGGAATGATAAGTTTTAAATAACTCCTGCTCATCTATCTTCATTAAACTCGTGCACTCACGACCTTTATCTACGTCTCCTATTGAGAAGAACATTTTTCTTCAGTAGACGAAAACACAGAAAATACATAAAAAGAAGTTTTATATGTAAAATTTGTTGGTTGGAGTATTTGTGGGATTGCGAAACTTAAATCTGTTATTGATCAAATGTGAAAAAATGAAATAATTGTTTATCAAATATCGTTTTTTTTTTTTTTTTTTATAACTTTTTAATTCTATCTTTCTAGTTATATAATCTATCTTTGATAGTTATATCTTTAGGTTTATTAATATTGTTATAAAGTTTAAAATTAATATTTTCATTTATGTTAATTTTTTTAAAATGTTTTCAGTTTTATTTGATATAATATGTATTTTGTTTTGCAATATTTATTCCTATTTTCTTACACTTTAACTGCATTTTCATTTACTAATTAGTTTCCGCGGATTAAGTTTGTTATTTAATATTTCAAATGTCTTGTCTTTAATTTCCTTTATTTGTCAATTTTATTTTATTGTTCATGGAATTAGTACTGATATTATGAACCGTCGTTTTGAAAAATCGGTTTAGAAAAACCGGTTAGAAATGCCCACGATCGTCGTACGACGTCGTGTCAGGCGGGTTTGCCTATCCAACTTAGCCCTTCTTCTATAAAGCTGTTAGTTTAATTTATAATAATAGTGTGAGTGTGCTTTCTGAACACTATTATAAATGTCCTTGATTGTGACAGAATGTAATATTTCTAAATAAACAAATTTAGACTTAGTTGCGGAAGAGCTACGATCTCATGGCAGTCCAACAAGGTCACGGGGTTTGGTCTTTTGGATTTGGTCACATCGAGGGTGGAGTTTGAGCCTTGAGCAGTGGAGAGAGGAAGTCCAGAGCTGCTATTCTGGTTAACAACACAAACCTCGATGAATCTGAGGCAGTTTACCATGGCGAATTGTGTTGCTTGTCATATTAGATGGAGAAATGGTGTCTTATCCTGGTCTCATTGTATTTACCGAGCGGAGGCGATATTGACAAAAACATATCCGCCTTGGAGATGATCACGGCATGCACCAGGAACGTGATCATATACTCAGATACCAACTGCTGGAACACGGTCTGGAGATCTAATCGAACTAATAGAAGGGGAAGTCTTATAGGCCTATATGCCTCTCCCCTATCATGAGTAAATTATTAGATATCCTGTTGACCATAATAGATGGAAGAGCATTCTTCGGGAGAACACATTAAAAGAATGGAACCGGCGGTGGATGACGACGCCAAAAGGGGCTACGCTAAGAAAATACTTCCCCACCGTTATTTCAAGAATGGAACAGATACGGGTTCTCCTGGACTACTGGGTCTCACACTTCCTCACAGGGTATGGGGGTTTCCGAGCTGGTTGAATATGGTAAGAACATTGATCCCCTATGCCCAAGTTGCAGAGTGTCGGAGACCGCCGAGCATATCGTCCTTGTTTGTACCGCCTTTGACGCACTGAGGGCCAAGTTGTTGAGGGAGACGGGGCTTTACGTTCTGACGGAGAGCGATCTCCCTTAACTAATGACAAATGATAAGTATCCGTACTACAAGGCCTTCGTATAAGGGTGGAAGGAACTCGTTGGTTCACCCCATTTTTCATTGGAAAGAAGAGATGGAGCTGCATCCGGAAGACCGCCAGAGAGGGTGAAAGAGATCGTTGGCAGAAAAGAAGAAAGAGATATGTGCACAGCTGAAAAATAAAAAAAATGTAATTGGTCTCAGTGCAGCAGTGAGTTGTAACGCATGCGTTGCTACTCATTGCTGCATAACACCCATATTGCCTTACTGGCAGGGTGAGTTTTCAATGAAATAATACTAATAATTCCGTTCATTTTATATTGAAAAAAATAATATGATTTTAATTATAGGATGCATGCAAATTACAGTCATACAATTTGAGCAACGAGTAGTACAATTAAATGAACAGTTTTATATTTAAAATTAACAGTTGAATAAGTACAAATAGTCCAGGATCTACCGAAGATTTAACCACGTGATCAGCTGCAGAAGGTGTGGAAATTGAAAACAGTAGAGATTACAACCCTAATGCCAAAACCCTGCGAGTCAGATGGCTAACTGGAAACGTTTGGCTATGGTAGAATTTAAAAAATCGCAAAAACTGCCAAACATTACGTGATCAGCAGCAGGAAAAAACCTACTGGAATAGTTTCAGACAACTCTGTAGATGACAGAGAGAAACACTCTATTTTCATAAATTATAAAATATAAAGGATTGCTGCCCAATTATATTGGGTTGCTATATACACAGCATACTCCTCTATCCTTAGGACAATATATGAACTTATATATAAATATACAGAAGTATTAGTTAATATTAGTGAAATATATATATATATATATATATATATATATATATATATATATATATACATTTTTATTTATTTATTTTTTTTCCTTTTTCCTTCCTTTTATTGTTCATGCTTTTTTTTATTTAACATTTAGTTTCCCTTTCTTTCACTTCTCTCTCTCTATCTCTATTGTTTTCAATTATTCGTTAAATAAATAAATAAATACATAAATTAAAATTCTTGGGCTAGCCATGCACGTGGTGGTGAATGATTCCCAGAGAGTCGAGGACTATATTTTCAGCCAACCTCGCTACGTCCTTAATGTTGACACCTAGTTCCTCGAGGAAGCTCCTTGTTCTTTTTGGGATAGTTCCGCAAGACCCAAACCAGAGGTCTCTCACGGTGAACTCTCTCTCTCCGAAGGTCTCACGGAATTTCTCTTTTAGGAAAGGAATACATTTATCGTACGCGTTCTTCTTTTCCCTTTCCACTTCACCCGCCTGATCGAGGTCATTGCTCTCAAAGCGGACAGTTGGATCCAAGATCAGCGCTGTCCTTCCTGTCTTGGGAAATAAGACGATATCCGCGTATCTCGTAGAGCCTTCACTATCGATGCAATATACCTCGTCAAAGCAGGTGAATTTCCTTTCCCTAAGGAGCCTCATCAACACGAACTTGACCCGGTGGTGACGACGTGTTATGAGGAGGGAGTTATTGGGGCATTTTCCCAGCACATGGGCTGGTGTTTCAGACTCTTTGCCGCATTTATGGCAGAGGGACCCAACTTCTCTGACCTGTCCGATGACTCCTGGGACTCCAGGCAGGGGTGCATAATTAATGTTTAGTTTTAGGGCATTCCACCATTCAGACCCAGAAAGTACTTGCTTTTCGTAGATGTATCTATTCGCTTTCGGGGTCTCTTTAAAATGGCGAACACCAATACCCTGCCACCTGCAGTTGGCCCATTCCTCAAATGCATTTTCTCGTAGCGACTGCCGTAGAGCTTTCAAATTTCGATCGACCCCCAATCTCTCGGCACATTCAGCAATTTCAGCCGAATAATCGAAGGTAGACTGAAAAAGGGCATCTGGTACATTGGACAGTTGCTGAGCAATGGACCAATGTTGAAGAGGAGCCTCCCATTGGCAGCGGATTAATCCCAATCCTCGGTATCTCCTGGGGGCATACAACATCGCTGTGGAAGTATTCACAGGGAGTCCAATAATGGCCTTTACGCTCCTGCGAATCATAATCTCGATGCCCTCCAGTATAGCAGGACGCAGCTTTGTTAGGGGCGCAGTTTGGAGAGGGTAAGTAAGACCCGGGAACAGATATTGATTGACAATGTTGAGTTTCTGCTCAGGTTTGAGTAAGCAAGAGGTTACCAGCTTGTTTAAATTATCATTCAATTTAGTCACCGAATCTTCGTTGAATTGTAGCTCTCACGAGAATGTACATCCTAAATACTTAATCGTATCTCCATTCTTCAATGTTTGGATGTACTTACCATTCTCAAGGCAGAGCACCGTAGTTTCCAGCTCTCCTTTATTTATAACGATGCCCATACTTTTTTGAGGATTTATAGCCAGACCAATTTCTTTAAATGTCCTCTGTATGCTGTCAATCACTCTTTCTGCAGCCCCCTTGTCTCGCGCCGACACAGCCTGGTCATCCGCGAAATCTATGAGGACCACACAATCCTGCTCATTTTTTAATGTGTATCCAAATTCCTTGGAAAAGTCCTCATCGCACAGGTCGCAGTAGAGTTGATCAAAGGCCAGGTTGAAGGGTGAAGACTACAGGGGGCCGCCTAGGGGTACACCGCGCAGCACTTTGATCTGGCTAGTTGCACGGAGACCGTGCATTATATACATTAGTTCCAAATCCTAATTTTTGGCACTTTAATTTCTGGGATCTTTTAGGATTTTTAAAGCTGTCAGATTCGTATAAAGCTTCCAAAATGTTGTCTGACTTAATTAAATCTGTTCCCTACAAAGTGGTCTGAAACTATTCCAATTATTTTTTTGCCTGCTGCTGATCACGTAATTTTTGGCACTTTTTGTAATTTTTAAAGCTGTAATTTCTGAGATCTTTTGGGATTTGCAAATCTGTCTGATTCGTATAAAGCTTCCAAAATTTTGTCTGACTTAATTAAATCCGTTCCCTACAAAGTGGTCTGAAACTATTCCAATTATTTTTTTGCCTGCTGCTGATCACATAATTTTTGTGATTTTTAAAGCTGTCAGATTCGTATGAAGCTTCCAATATGTTGTCTGGCTTTTTTAAATTTGTCATCTACAGAGTTGTCTGAAACTATTCCAGTAGGTTTTTTTTCCTGCTGCTGATCACGTAATTTTTAGCAATTTTTGAAATTCTACCATAGCCAAACGTTTCCAATTAGCCATCTGACTCGAGGGGTTTTGGCATTAGGGTTGTAATCTCTACTGTTTTCAATTTCCAAACCTTCTACCGTTGATCACGTGGTTAAATCTTCTGTAGATCCCGGACTAAAAGGGAACTGCTTCGCCGTCAAGTGGGCAATGGGTGCCCCTTTAGTTATAATATAAATAAAATAAAAATTCTAGAGAAATTAAATCATACAATACTAAGAATATCCCTATTTATTTTTAAGCAGTTTATTTTATATATCGGTAAGTGAGAAATAAAAGTTAATACATCATCGTTAGTTAATAAATGATTATTTATATAATTTTATTTTTATAAAATATTATAATTTTAAATTTTCTAGTCCCATCCTTCGGGTTTGGTGCCATTTTCTCATAATCTAACATATGTCTATTATAGGCCATAGGTCACCAAAAAAAAAACACAGTTTTTTTATATATTACATGTATGTTTATTCCAACGTTTCGGCTTCAGGAGCCATTTTCAAGAACCTGCAAACTAAATTTTAATTTACTTTTTATCATTTAAGTATAGCCTCAGACAATAAACTTGTATCATTCACCTACCATGCACCGCGCCATAAAATTTTTAAAAGTTGTCATTACGATATGACTCGTCCTAATTCATTCTTTTATTTCAAAGAATGTCGTTTTATGTTTCTAAAAATTATAATATATAATTATAAATTAAAAATAGACTGCTATAATTAATTTAAAATTTTTAATTTTCGATTTATAAACCTCTATTTGCAGACGGTATCGGTACTGCTTCCGTGTTGCATAGAGAACAAAATATTGGGAAACGTAGAATCAGTGAATCTGTTTTTATCTATAAAAATCTAAAACATTCAGTGAATCAACAGACAGATGTTGATAATTTAAACACGTTTTATGCTAGCACAATTGACAAAATTAATATATAACAACCTGTACCACTACAACCCATGAAGGGCAGACCCCCAGAGGGTTCAGTACTATTTAGGGAGAGCACTGTTTCTAGGTCAACGGTTGTGCAAGGAGGTGACTTGACCGAGATCACGCTCAACCGCCAGGTTTTCCCCCTTAATCAATTATTTAATTAAGGGTACCCACTTCATAGAGGCTGGGTGTGCCCCAGGAGGGACTTCTGACCCAAGGTCGCCCCACGGCCAATGAAACAGATAAATAAATTTTCTGCCATGAGCCGGGGTTCGAACTCCGGACTTTTGCATTAGAAGCTCAGTCCCCTACCACTGAGCTACCCCGCTCCCTAATATATAACATACTGATATAAAACAGCTGATCACTAATCCCTCCACCCCACTCCTTATGTAAGTAAATCCAGTCCTGTATGAATGCCCTATTGAAGAACAATACTTTCTTGATACCGTCTGCTAATAGAGGTATATAAATCAAAAATTAAAAATTTTAAATTAATTATAGCAGTCTATTTTTAATTTATAATTATATATTATAATTTTTAGAAACAGAAAACGACATTCTTTGAAATAAAAGAATGAATTAGGACGAGTCATATCGTAATGACAAATTTTAAAAATTTTATGGCTCGGTGCATGGTAGGTGAATGATACAAGTTTATTGTCTGAGGCTATACTTGAATGATAAAAAGTAAATTAAAATTTAGTTTGCAGGTTCTTGAAAATGGCTCCTGAAGCCGAAACGTTGGAATAAACATACATGTAATATATAAAAAAACTGTGTTTTTTTTGGTGACCTATGGCCTATAATAGACATATGTTAGATTTTAATTTTAAATGTAAAAAGTTTAAAAATGACTAAAACTGAGAAAATTTTTAGTTTGTAGTAATTAAAATAAATACACATATATACAGACTATTGAAATTCTATTGTAGGTTATTGGCTGCTACACTGCAATTTTGGATTCCACATGGATTCTGGAATGGCTGTTGTCTATAAAGTTGGAAAAAATTCAGAGCTAAAACCAGTTCCTAAGCAATTTCCTCGCTGTGGCAATTTCCTACTTAAAGACTAACAAGAATGCGAAAGTAAAGAATACCTAGTAAGCAAAAGTATAAAAAACTTCGATTGTTATATTTCTTGTTTAATGATAATCAATAAAAATTAACAAAATAATTTAAAATGAATTAACCTAAGTTGTTTTTGTGTTAGCAGAGCCTCAACTATGAAAAACTGAAAGCAAATATTACGTTAATCTAGAAAAATCAATAATATTACCATTAAACAATTTATTAAAATATAATCACTTATTCTATAAACTGTTTATAATCATTATAAGGGATGACAGACTTAAAAATGCTTGAATTTCAAAACAAACATATTTTAACGATTAAATTATTATAATAGCTCACAACTCACAGTTAACAACGTATAAACTTGAGCAAATAGTTTTTTCAAGAAGTTGATTTAAACAATCACCCTTCACTTTGTCTACCGCAACTTTTCTCGCTTCTGCCATCTGTCGTCCGGCCGTGTTGTCCAGTAGATAGTCTTACTCTTTAGGTGCCCCCCTCACATCCCTTTGGAATCACATCATTCCCTTTGGAAAAGGAGGGACCATCAAAATTACCCTCGCTCAGCAAGATGAAAATCTTTTCGGAGCCGTGTGATTTTGATTTGACCTCGGAAGGTGGTGTGTGTCCGAAGCGGGTATAGCGTGGTTATCCTACTCGGCAGAGAGCGCATGAAGAGGCACATATTGAAAAGGCTCAGCTGATTCGACTTTGTTATCCTTATCCGGTTCCATCTCATCGGAGATGGAACATGTTTTTGAGTCTCCCACAACAGCTAGGTTATCTACGTACGCAGTAGCAGGAAACCGCTCCTCCTCTTACACTACCAGTAACCCATCAAATAAAAGCTTCCAAAGAGCAGGATCCAGGAATGATCCCTCTCTCTCTCTCTATGGAAGCTTTTACCTCGTAATAACTCCCTCTAATCTTCATTTGGCTGGGAGCATTGTACCTCTGCAGCTGCTGGAGTACACTTGGCCACCACATACTATCAATGGGGGAGGATATATCGAAAAGTAGAAGCATCATGTGCCGTCTTGTTTCAACATTCAAGCCCACTCTCAGCAGGGCATTACTGGTTCCTCTGCCTCTGGTCGAACTGTGTTGCCGTGGATGGCTTGCTTGATCAGAAACAGGTCATGACTGGATATCATGAGGACCTCCAGGACCTTGATCACCACAGATAGGAGGCATATAGGTCTATTTGTGTGTCATATGATAGAATAAACTATTAATATTAATTAATCTCTCTATCAACTCAATTTACAATTGAGAAAACTGAAGTCAGAGTGAAGATACTTAAGACACTCACTAGGACTATGAAGACTTAAGGCACCTAACTCAAGAGTTTCGTCGATTGGGACTTCAACATGAGAGGTCATTGGTTTGGTGCTGATGGAATTATATGGAATTCAATAGGAAGCTTCGGGGAGGATCTTGGTGTTAATATGAAGTACATTGCTTCTTTCACAGAAGTACAATGAAATAGTATTCGATACTGTTGGAATATCACAAAGGGAAGATTCATCAAATTATTCACTAATTTAATTTTCTTAAAAGTTTCGGAATAAACGTTGATACCTAATTATTTAAATATAATATCAGATCTATAATCACTAAACTACAGCAAATGTATTTTAGGTTATAAACATATGCTTTATACATCCATGAAATGATTTTATATTTTACTTCTTCTTTCACACAAGTACGATGAAATAGTTTTTTTAATAATGCCATTGCCTTGATTAGTTGGATTTTAAATATTTTCTACAAACGTAAACATATGTTTTAGAGTTTACATTTAGTTGGTAATTTTCGTTTAATTTCCTTGAAAACATTTGATTTACGTTAAATATTATCAGTTTTCAATAATTATTATTTTTTTGCCGCTCTCTGTCATCTTCTACAACTTTCTATATTAGATATTGTTTTTTATAAAATTCACCGCTTTCCAATGATACATTGTAAGTATTCCTTCTGACTTTTATTTCCGGAGATTTATTTTCGACCTGTATAAGCATTTTTATTTTTTTTTCTCCTTTATTCAATTATCAAATTCTTTCAAAAGCTATATTTAAGCATTTTTTCGTAAATTTTAATAATCAATAATCAGAGATAGTTGATTATTTAAAATAAACCATATTAAAGGTACTTTAGAGGAAGACGCATATGAACATTGTGCATTTGAGCTCTGTAAAGTGATATTAACATTAACATAAAGTAACATAAGACCTAAATGATATCAAAGACCACTTAGTTATACAATCATACACCGAGTTTAATCAAAATCGTTAGAGCCATTTTTGAGAAAATTCTAAAAATGTGTTTCAGCGTTGATATAAAGTAGCACTTTCGGTCAGCTAGTTTCAAGGAAAAAGTTGTAGTCACATCTAAGGCATACATCTATCTTAAATATGTAATATCAGTTTCGTACGACTTTTCGGTTCTGAGGTAGACTGTTAACATACACGCACACACAGATCATATTGTGGGGCTTGGTTATTTGGACTCAAGGGTCCTCAAAACATGTATTTCCGTTGAAAAAAAATGTTCACGATTGTAATACTTACTTATACCAACTATATATTACCTATATAGGTAAATGAAAGTAATTCACTCACTATATATTACATATAAAAATTAAAAGTTTACATTTAGTAAGATAATTTTATTTAATTTCCTTGAAAATATGTTTTCAAGGAAATTAAATGAAATTTACTAACTAAATATAAACTTTAAAAAATATTTTTACGTTTGTAGAAAGTATTTAAAATCCACCTAATAAAGGCTACAGCATTGTTAAAAAAACTATTTCATTCTACTTGTGTGAAAGAAGAAGTAAAATATAAAATCATTTCATGGATGTATAAAGCATATCTTCATAACCTTAAATATATTTACTGTAGTTTAGTGATTATAGATCTGATATTATATTTAAATAATTAGGTGTCAACGTTTATTCCGAAAAATTGGTATGTAACTTTTTAGAAAATTAAATTAGTGAATAATTTGATGAATTTTCCCTTTGTGAAATCCCAACATTATCATATCTTCCTCTAAAGTACCTTTAATTTGGTTTATTATAAACAATAACTGTTTATCATTGTTAGAAGTTATGGAAAAATGCTAAACATAAATTTTGGTAGAATTTAATAATTAAATAACGGAGAAAAAAATAAAAATTCTTATACAGGTCGAAAATGAATCTCCGGAAATACTGGTCAGAAGGTATACGTACAATATATAGTTGGAAAGCAATGAATTTTAGAAAAAACAATATCTAATGTAGAAAGTTGTAGAAGGTAACGAAGAGTGGCGAAAAATATATAAATAATAACATATTTTCAAGGAAATTAAATAAAATTTTCTTACTAAATGTAAACTTTTAATTTTTACTTTCTAATCGAGAAGGCAGAGAAAGTGAAGAATGCTCTACTTAAGGCGTCAGCATTCCTATAAAGGTTACCACGCTTATTCCATCCTTTTAAATCAAATTCGGTAAGCTTTATTTGCCTGCGCATTAGTCTGGAGCTGGGGTCTTTCACTTTAGTGATCACGTTAATGCAGCTTGGTCCGTTAAAACGACAAACTAACATCCGTTGAGATATCATGGACAAATACAAATTATAAAAATGTGAATGTGACTGCAGGTAACTTTGCATCAGAATTGAGGGATACTTTGCTCCAATAAATATTACCTCCTTCAGTAAATGAGATTGAAGATTTTATAGATTAATATTTCAAATGTTAATTTGTATTCTAGAAGGTAACTGTATCGGTCATGATATTGTATTAAATTATGTTTGTGCAGCAATGATGTCAGAAATCTTTCTTCTATATTTTTTACTGAAAAAAGAGGAATAAATAGATAAAAATTATGTTTTGATTTAGTTGACTTAGTTATGAAACAGGCCTCTTATCACAATTCAATTATTATTGAAAATAATAATAGCAAATTTGATTTTTGTATCATATTTTGCTATTAGGAAAATGAAACAAACAGAGGGCTTATATCTAAGTAAATTATTTAGTGAATAATTTTCAAATAAAACAATTTATTTCATCTGTATACACAACAGAATTATAAAATATTTAAACTCATTATTAAACAATTACAATCTAAAATTATACAAATAAGCTTGTAATGTGAAATAAAAGAGTTGCAACACATTATAAAACAACTGTTATAACTTTCAAATGTATTTTTATAAAATATATATATGTGTTGGTGTATGTATATATATATATATATATATATATATATACAATGTTAAATTAATATCTTCAAATGCACATAACTTATCATAAAAATTTATAACAAAGACAAAAGATGCAAGAACAGTTTAATATAATGACCCGCATTATTTACCGATTAACTTTAAACTGATTAAATTAAATATTCACAATTAGGAAGTAAAATTATTTATAGAAATTAATCACATTCTCATCCTGATGAAACAGAGACCAAACTAAAAACTTCAAAATTAAGAAGTGACCAGTTATTTTTCACTGGTTAAGTCTTGGGCACACTGAGGAAAAAGGTTAAGTATAATAAGGAAATTTAGGGCTACACACTTCACTGAAATACAATTAATTACATATGCTTATTACAAGTATAAAAAAAACACACGAAATAAGAAAATAAAGTAATTAATTATAAGTAGTCATATACATTGATGTACAAATATAATTAATGATAAGTGAATAGACAGGCTATACATGACATTGACAATTTTTTGGTTCTATAATAAAAGGCTTACAAATATTTAGAGACAGGTGAACTGAACCCTTGTTCTTTTGTCGGCTATTATAATATAACTCAACTTGTACATTTGGCCTAAGTAATAATAACATATCATAAAATAATAACATATGATATAAGGACAACATAATATACTTATAGATAACATATAAGAAATTATTTATTAATATTAATATGAAGGCACTTGTACGAGAGAAGGCACATAATAAACACAATATTTACACAATGAGAGAGCAGGACAAATTTGTCAAAGCTCTTCTCCATTTATAATTGGTCAATCCAAGTTTAAATTATAAGAAATAAAAATTTATTGTCACACCTGTTAAAATAACATACGTAATATTCAATCCATCAAATAAAGTTTTATGTAATATGTAAACTTTTTTTATTTAAATTATTCATTAAGAATCAAATCAATGAATTTAAACTTGAACTGACTAAAAATAAATATATATTTATATAACATAAATGATAAAATTTAAAATTGCTTTTATCACAAGCTTTAAGAGTCACATACATAAAAAATTTAAATAATAATAAAAAAAGGTAAGGCACATAGAAGGATGGATTTTGGTTAATAAAAAATAACATTATGTTATTAAAGACATGTCTCAAGTCTCTACGACCACTACCGCTATGCTCCATCTTCTTTCAATTAAGTTTTTTAACATTTATTCAATTTATTTTCCATTTCTAAGTTATTTTCACTTGTTAATGTTACACATTACAGTGGTTCTAAGTAAAATAACAATAGCAATAAAAAAAAATTATAAAATGAAATAAGAGTCAAATGAATACAAGCAAGGAAAGCGTTTCAACTCTACAAAATGAAATCCAAACTTTGATTTAGCAAAAGCTACTGATTATCACAGTAACAAATCTAGCATCACACCAGTCCCAAAACATGAGCAAATATGGTAACAAATAAAAATTATTGTTTAATTTTCCATAACTCATTGATATTCTACTAATACTAAAATGCTTTCATCTATTCTGATGTTACTGACTGTACAACAAAAAATAAACATAGATAAATAAAAAAGATAAAATAATAATACTGAATATCGAAAAAATACTTCAAAGCTAAATTAAATTATTTAAAATCACTACAGGTTCTTCTAAAAGACATTAAGCAGGTTTTGAAAAATAAAAAATAAATGGAAAAATTGAATGTAGTTAATTTTAGAGTTATTGATAGTAAAATTTAAAATATATAATTCATATATTTTTAATTTCCAGATGCCTTTCAATCAAATTTAATTTAATTTTCTAGAATTTTTTCATGAATATAACTTGTTAATAATTTTCCCATAAATTTATTTCTATTGGCCAAATAATGAAGTATATTTTATTATTTTTGGTAAATTTTATATTTATTTATTGTCATAATTACTATCTAGAGTATGACAATAAAAATTACAATTAATTTTTTTAACGATAACACAAACACTTTGATGAGTTAAAAGATATCTAGTTGCCAAAAAATTAAAAAATATAAGTAATTTTTGGCAAATCATTTATGTGTTTTCACTTGTAGAAATTTAGTTGTTACTAAACTAAGAAGGCCTGAGAATTAGAATGTCTTTCAGAAATAAGTTAACTTTAAATGGTATCGGAATGATTTTGCAAGATGGATTGGGCCCGGCGTAATGGTGGATGGCACTGGACTCACTATCAGTCCAAATAATTTTGGATAAATGAAGTGAGTTGTAACCTTAACTATTTTCCTCCCAATAGACAGTTATCATTGGCAACTGATGGGAGGAGTAGGCTCAATTAACGACCTGCCATTAGTAACGCTTCCCTTATTATTTCTCCATTTGTCATTCTGGCAATAAAACATATTTTTGTTGCTCAGCTGAGCGTAGACAGCGGCGGAACGTATAATAAATAACAATTATTATATAATCATCCTGAGAAGGTAACAGTAGCTAAAGCCATGTCAAGTTTCCAGCTTTAGATGTGGGGTTTATCAATGACTGAACATCGTCCAAGATATCACTTGTAAACTCTTCTCCAAGCTGTAATATATAGAATAACAAAATCAATAATATGTCAAAGAAAGGAAACAGCAATGTTAATATTATTAAATAAAGAAACATAGAAAATTTTAAAAAGAAACGAAAAGACAGTCTAACTTCTATTACATTATATCTATTATATGAAGGTTTCTTTTTTTATAATTACTATTGTCAGAGAAAAAATTGCCAAAACATTCCAAGTAATTTTTTTTTTTCATTTATCAGTGGATTATATGAGCTCAGATGATGGTGCACGTTTACGTTTTTCAATAAATTGATTTGAACATTTCCTTATAGAAAAAATGTTTACTACTTTCAGTAAGTTTTGATATGTTGACAAAATTTCTTGTGTTAAGGATATCTCCTTGATCTGGTTATCTTATAGTTTATTCTGGTAATGATGCAAGCTCTTCTGGGAATAAAGGTTAGGTTTTTTTTCAATAATTTTGTGAAATAAATGACTGACATACCATAGTACCACCTGGGTAAAACATTGGGTTAGCTGAAAAAGCCATTTAGTGACATTTCAAAATCTTTAACCACTAAGTATTTCGATAAATTTTCCTGTTGAAAAATTAAGAAATTCTGTGCTTGTTGACACTATATTTGATGTAATTGTAATGTCCACGAATTTTTAATCTTTAAAAGTTCAGCTTCATCAAAAATGTATTTAGTGACTTTTTACAATAAATCAACAATGTGGCCATAGTGCTCAACAAATGATTATCTAGTGAAGTTCTTCCAAATTTCTTAATTAATATACTTTTTTTTATACTCATGCTCTGGAAAAAAGAGAAGATAGTGCAGGTGTAATGTGAACCAATATAAAGATCTCTAAATTTCTTAGACCAAAATACAATTATTTGTTTTGTTTTTGATTAATTTGTATGAAATTTCTATTATAAAATTCTGTAATTAAATTTTAAATTTTCATCAATCTAATATAATTGGGGAAGCATTTCTTTTTATAAAGTGTTACTCTCTGCTAAATACTTTTACTTACTTTTAAATTAAATAAACTACTAACCTGAAGGGAAGGTACGAGGTCATCGGTTGAATCAATGTTATCACTCAGTGAAGTGATTTCATGAGAGTCCAGCGAGGGGATGTCACCGGTTCCACCTTCTACAAAATAAAACAAATCACTGCATAAAACCCATACACAAATAAAAATTAATAAATAAAATGAATAATAATAAATTAAATAACAATGATATTGGGTACTTCTTCACTAGCAGGCCGGGACTGACTGCTATCTGCCAATGTTTATAACCTGAACACTGATAATTCCGATAAGGCAGTGATAAGCCTTCTCGTAATTCCTATCTTCATATTATTGTATTATATTCGTATTGTTGAAAGTGTAAACAGAAACAAAAACAAATGTAATAACAAAAAAAAAAAACTTTTATTTTACGACACATATATTAATGAAATAATAAAAAAAACACTTAAAGAACATATGTACATATAAAAGAAAAAATATCAACACTAAACGACATATGTACAATTTCTTTTCACTTTGTCTAATTTATTTTGGTAGGCAAAATAGTTTTATGCTACTTAAAATAGCGAGGAACGGGTCCTCTTTTTTATGAACCCGCCGCCACAAAAATTCGCATAAATATGAATCGAGGTGTTGTCTGGCAGTTCCTCTATGTATTTTATTTCTCCACTTAGCTGAGCCCCATAATCGTATAATATATAAAAGATCAAAATGAAATAATAAAAAAAACACTTAAAGAACATTGACGAAAAAAAAAAAATGAAAAATAAACTCAAATGGGCCAAAAATAAAGAATTTAATAAGTGAACGGAATAACTGAAAAATAAACAATGTAATAACTGAAAGGTTTGGAGGGATAAGAAGAGGGAGATTATGTGATGTGACGTTAGATAACAAAGATAAGAAGTGAGGTTTCGACCCGGCCTGCTAGTGAAGTAGTACCAGATATTGTCTAAATAGCTACCACCAATTTAGGTACAGTGGAGCCAAGATTTTCTATATTCCAAAGTAATTTTGTGTGGTGTAGAACTCTATGATCAAATGGTTGCTTAATTGATTTGATGGGAGATACTGGGTACATGGTTTTTCCAGGAAAGCATTTGATCAAAGGTTATTCCAAGGTTTTTGATGGTGGGATAAAATTTGATGGGATTATCATTTAAGAACAGGGTAGGAATATTAGGAACAGTTTTAAGGAAGTGATCGGAGCCCATTAAGATTGCCTTCATGTTCTCCGCATTCAACTTTAACTTGTTAGTTCTCAACCAGTCACAAATTCTATATAGGTCAGCAGGCAGGAAGGACAGGTATATTTGGAAATTGTCTGGATAGATATGGTATTGGGAGGGATGGATCAAGAGGGGAAGGTCATTAATGTAAATAGCAAACAGAGTAGGGGAGAGGGAGGAGTGAACCTTTAGGGACACCACATGAGAGGGGAATTGTCTTAAATTGAGATTGACCTGGGATGGCTACATACTGAGATTGATTAGAGAGGAATTATTTGAAAAAACACAGGGCAATGTAGGATAGATGAAGATTTTGCAATTTAGTAAAAAATATGTTATGGTCAACTTTGTCACCATTGGACAAACACTTTGGAAAATTCTTGAAGTATGAGGATTGTAAGGTTTTGATGTTAAATGGAAATTTGGAGATCATGAGTTATTTTAAGGAGGGCAGAATGAATGCTAGATTGGAATGGGTAGATATAGGAACCTTCCTCTAGGAAGTTGCCACTTCATATTTCATGTAGTTCATAGTGCCTGGCAGAGCCTAAATGAAGTACCTAATGTTCTGCAAAGGTCCATATGAACTCAAATCATTCATAATTGCAAGTGATAAGTTGATCTGACATCTTATGACCCTTTACGACAATTTGCAGCAACAGTGCGTCACCGGCAACTCTGCAGATTATGGTGCATCGAGCACATAGATGAGGCTACTAATTGGGAGTGCTGTTATATTCACAGAGTCGCATTATTATGTTTACAGCAATCTTAGGTGCTGAATAGTCATCCGAGAAGAGGAAAAGGGTTCACTGCCACAGTTTATGCTTCCTTCAATGCAGTCTAGAGGTGAGAGGTTGGTGGTATGAACTGGCATCAACTCAGGACAGATTCTACTTCATATTGTAGACGGTAATCTCATTGCTCTTTGTTATGTTCAAGAAATTATAGAGGAGTACATTCTTCAAACCAGGACACAGATTTCAATTTTCTTGATGACTATACGTGACCTCAAAGGAGGAAAACTTGTTCATCAATGTTTTGAAAATCTGGACACTTCACAGATGCCCCTTTGAGACACCAGCGGATCCAGGATTTAATTTTTGGGGGGCTTCAGCCCGAAAGCGGTTTTTTTTCACAAAAATAATGATAATTAATTTGGAATAGATGAAAGAAACAAACTACCTGTATGAAATGGTGTTTAAGTGATTCCTAAAGCCCCTTTAAATGAAATTACACAAACAATAATACTTTAAGAGATACTTTTTTAATATTTTTTTTCGATAAAACATGGCTATATTTTACCATTTTCAGCCCGAAAGCTCCCCTCCCCCGTAGATCCGCCTGTGCTTTGAGATCTTTGTTCCATTAAGTAATGTGTGATGCACTGCAGAAAAAGCTTTTTGACCACTATCTGCAGTTTCTTATCCTTCAGTAACTGAGAGCAGTATTACCATGTTTATGGTATGAAGTTTCTTGTGATATAAGTGGGTTGGGAGGATCGGCCTACATTTGAGCTAATATGGTATTTTATTGAATAATAAATTATTTTATCCACTCATATTCTATAAAAAAAATCCTCCTTCCTAAAATTATATTTAATGTGATAAACTACTTAATATTAAATTACCAATAACAGGGGGGAAATTATTTTCATAACATCCTCTTATACTCTTTAAATAGAAGAGATATACATACCTGAGACTCCATCCATATTGTCATCAATATTAAGGAAATCATCGGGAGTGTGTGGTAAGGAGTACGAGTTGCCAAGACCAAGACCTGAGTCAGCTGATTCCTGTCGGGAATGATCTGTAAGTGACGAAAGAAATGGGTCCACCAGCCCACTACTTGGTGCATCCCTTAGCATTAACTCTTGCTGTAACAAGGAGTTATTCCATTAAATACATTCTATATATATATATATATATATATATATATATAATGAATTCAATAGTTTAATCTACAAAACTTATTTAATATAAAAACAATACAAATTATGATAAATTATGATAATATTTTGACTGGTTATGTCTTCCTCATAGACATCTATATCCAATTTATATGTTTGATATAAACATGCTTATATTAATATTTATAATAATTTATTTATATAATATTACCATCATAAATGTTTTTTGACTATCAGCAAAAGATCCCATTGATAAAATTTGTAAATGTCTACTGTGCATCTACATGAAAATGTCTACGATAACTAAGAAAAACGAAGTTGAAGAAGAAATTAAGGTTAAGCTGAAGGTGGGAAATGCTTGTTATTTTTTCTGTGACAAAATTACTCAGCTCGCACCTTCTGTACCGAAACTTAAAAAATTTAAATTTACAAAATCAATGCCCTGCCTACGGTTTCCTATGGATGTAAATGTGGCAGCTTACATTACAGGATGAGCAATACCTTAAAGTTTTTCAAAATAAAGTATTGCATAGAATATTTGGACCAAAGGAGACTGAGTCAACTAGAGAATTTAGACATTACACAAGGCTGAATTGTGTGAACTGTACCTGGTTAATATAATTGAAGTAATTACAATGCAGCATATAAAATGGGCATGTAAAATTGTTGGGCTTAGTAACGAAAGAATTCTTAATAAGTTAATATACGCTATGCATGCTGGTTCAGTGAGGATTGGGTTTGGATGGGGATTGGTGAAAGGAGGTGTGTAGGCGGGGATTGGTGGGTAGGGAGGTGTGTAGACAGGGATTGGTGTTTTCGACATCGAACCTTCGGGTTCCCTAATAATAGGAAATAATCACATATCAGGTCATGGGGAAGGATATTATCCAGCAGCACCTTTTATCTGACTTGACTTAATTAGTCTTCTTAGTTAAGAAAGATCTCTCATTCAGTTCCATTTTAGTCTCTTTATTATATTCAGGGATGATTTAACTTTAGCCATATTTCTTATTAGTCTATTGGTATTTCCTAATAAATTAATATAAAATTGTTGGGCATTTTAATAGTCTATTTATTAAGAGTTATTTAATGAGGAACAACTTGATATACCAGCTGAGTAAATAAAAAACCAAAATTTTCGTAAGCACGTTGGTTTCATAAAAATGTTAAAAAGTGTATTCAAAATATTGTCTATCACTAGTTATACATACTACTAGTTATACATTTTTCCCATCTCTCTGTAATTTAAGAATGCCATTGAATAATAACGCCCATGGCAAGTGTTCAATCTGGGGAGAAACAAGAACTTCATTTTAAACCTCACGCCTAGGTAGGTAACCTCCTCATCCAGGCGGACTCTTTCCCCTCCGACTCTGAGACTGATAGGGTGAGCCCTGTCTGTGGAGCCTTTCAGCAACATGGCCTGATTCTTTGCCGCCACCACCTTCATTCTTTTCTTCCACACCATACTTTGACTATTGACTCTCTCCTTCCGCCACCAATCTTACCCTGATGTTCACTGCCACAAAGCCGGCCAGGTTACCCATGCATAATATGACGCCGAAGCCCACCCAGCAATAGGTCAAACACCAACTTCCACAGGATCCGTCACAGAACTGAGTCCTGCGGGCATCATCTTACAATTTCTCACTCGACCTCATAGAAGGTACCCTTATCTACTTTCCTATTGCTGAGGTATCCTCTCATGAAGGAGTATAAGTTGCTGAGGGTATCAAACTGCTGGAGGCACTGGAATACGCAGGACCACCATACACTATCAAAGGCGGATGATATGTTAAACAGGACCATCATGACATACCTCTCCGCCCTGTCATTTACGTCTCTGCGCAGTTCCATTAGAGCATCTCCGGTGCTGAGCCCTTTTATAGAACTGTACTGCCTCAAGTGACTCATTGCCCACCTCTATGACTTTGATAACTCTTGTCTTTGCTTCTCCCCTTATACAGCAGTCTGAGGTTGGCGACCTTTCATTGTGTCGAGAGGTGCCCCTTATCCAAACAAGCTTTCATTATTTCCAGTATTTCTTCTTCTATGTAGGGGGGCACTCCTCGTTAGGATCGCTGTGTGAATGGTGTCGAGTCCTAGATCTCTTCCTATCCTTTGCCTGTCTGTCTATCGCCATCCGCAGATCCCGTACGTCCCATGGTGGAGTAATCTCAGTACCAGGCGGATAATCTGTTGCCTGTAGTAGGGCCTTATCATCCTCGTTATCCTGAGATGGGGTACATCTGATTTAGGTATCTTATAACCGTTTCCTCAGGCTGGCTGCAGGTCCTCCTTCCGATCTTATCGCTGCAATTACTTGGGCTGGTCTAAGCTTATCCATTGTCACCCTGTATGATATTCCCCCAGAGATTCTCCTCAGTTTCCGTTCTTATGAACTTGTCCCAGAACATCGTTTTCTGACATCTCAATCCGCCCTTGTATCTGTTCTGAATGCCTCTGCATTCCTCCTGGAGTGCTGCCTTCCTGCCTTCGACCCTGCCATGTATGACCTTTGTCTGGTCCTCCACGCGCAAGTCCAGATCACAGTCAACATGGGTGGTGGGGTTCATCCCCTCCTGCCTTCATGCTGGTGAAGCTTGTCCAATCTGCCATCTTTGTGCTGAATCCCACCCTTTTCTCGCCCCAGTGGTGTTCGCCTCATATTTGAAACCTTATCGTACTGTGGTCGGAGCTCGTAGCAGACCTTACAGAAAATGTCAGTAATCCTTCTCGACATGATAGAGTAGCCAAGGTAACGTCAATACAGCTTTGACTGCTTGCACCCAAAAAGGTGGGTGCAGAGGATTAGTTTATGATGGTGAGCTGGCTCCTGGCACGGCAGTCCTCGACTTTCATACCCCTTGTGTCTGTTCTAACTTATCCCAGAATATTACATTGCAATACTGGAGTTCAACAGCTTTTAAGGCAGCAATGTGGTCTTCAATATTCTGTTTAGGCTATTTAAATGGGCACAGAATACTAATAATGTCTGCAAATCATAGTTTACAAGCACAAAACTAGGCATGTTCAACATTATTAAAACAATGCTGTTATTACTCCCATATTCTCAGACCTTGAGCCAATGTTTACATGGATATCCCTTTTTTCTTTTGGTTCCAAATATTTTTCCAAGAGTTTTCTTTTTTTTTTGTATTCGGTCATAAAAAGGAGATATAAATTATTTATTTAAATAGAGTAATAATGTTATTGAAATCAGGCATAAAAGTAAATAAAAACTAATTCAGTTAAACTGACCTGTCGCATGATTTCCTGCTGCCTTAATTTTAGCCTTTCCCTTTCCATTTGGAGAGACTGAAGCCTAAGTTTCTGTTGCGTGGCCTGCAATGATTGTGACTGCGCAACTGCAGGCTGGAGCCAAGCAGGTAGCACATTACCAGCACTTGGAGTGCGTTGTAAGTGGACCGCTGAAACAAAACATAGCAATAATCAGTATTACTAAAATTTATTTCAACAATTTATAATTTAAATATCAAATCCAGACAGTTGCATGCATTTAAAAAAATTGAATTACTTCTATAAAGGTTGAATATTAAAATTGAAAAGATATAATTAATATCAGAAAAGATAAAATATTTAAATCAGAAGAGGAAAAGGATGATGCCAATGCATTTATGAAGAGAAAAGAGGGAGGAGTTTATATGGTAAGGAGAGAAATATCATTTTTAATGACATTACCATCCATGAAAAACTATAGTTTTCCTATTGTTCTAATAGTTTTTGTATTGGTTATCGATTGGTTGGTTTATATATTTTATTTTGTAGCAAGTGATTATTATGAGCTTTTGCTGATATTTTTTATTCCTACTTTAGCTTGAAGAAATATGCGATAACTGTAAAAATATAGTATTTTTTTTTTCTATTTGTTTCAGTTTTTTATAGTATCAGCTGAATCTTGCTATAGAGTATTTCTTATATTTCTTTTTTGTAACTCTTTTAAATCTTTATAGGTTTGTTACTACTTTAATTCTCTCAAGTTCACAGGTCAACTTGCAATATCGGTGTCAATAAAAACAAATTCTTCTACCAATTCTTGTAGTGTAGTGATCGATTAGTTTGAATAATTTAGTCCTGAAAATAATTTAAATACTGAAACAAGCCAATTCTGAAAAAAAAACATTTCCCTTTTTACCACCAGTTAATCTAGAGAACTGGTTAAGCTAGATTCTACTATGTATGTTTTGTCTTGAATGTGGAATCATGAACAGCCTGAATTTATTAATATTTATAGCCTTAGGTATATAGAAAATTACTTTGTTAGTTTATGGCAATATGTCTACCAATCTATCACTTGGAAAGAAGAATAGAATTTAATCCCTCAGTATGCCCAGACTACAAAATATTTAATTTTAATTAAAAAAATTAGAATAATCAGAAAAAGTTTTAAATGTTATTTTATTTCTTCTATATGTAAGTGAAATAATACACTTCAGCTACGATTTTTCACACATGCTTAAAACATGCAAATAATACCTTCATCAATTGTTTTTCTTTTATAAATTATAGTTAAAAAAGGTTGTGCGGGCGGGTAAAAAATTACTCACGTATCCTAGGGTCGAACCATGAAGTAGTCTTGGCCTGGTGATTGATGAAGTAAATCTCGCCTTCCGCTGTTGCTGCTTGCTCCCATCCGTCAGGCAAAGGTCCGAGGCCGCTGGTTGTATTACTGCTCCCACTGCTCTTACCTGCCACGCACACACACAACCAGTAGTAACAACACAGGTTATTTCTTTCTTGCATTAGATGTTATTGAGGGATATCATAAGGAAAACAAAAAAAATTACTAATAAAACTTTCATTTCATTAAATTTTCAAAAACACGAAGATAAACTTATGATTATATGAATGTGCATATGTTTGTATAGTAAAAGGAGCACTTAATGGTGAATATGTAAAAATAATAGTATCAACACAAAACAAAACAAATTCCTTTAATTGTAACATAAAAACGAAATGCTTAACAAATATAATGTATAAAAAAAAATTTCACAAGAATCATATTCATACAAGAATAAAAAATCAAAATTTTGTTTAGGAACCTTTCAATAATAAATTGAAATAATGAGTTGGATATCAATGTAAAAACCATTTATGACTAAATGAAATTTTGAACTCTCAGACAGAAGTGACAATGGAAGCTACAGAAAATGCTTTTTGAAATATTTAATGAATTAAAATGAACAGAATAATAAACAATCATTAGTTTTATGATATTACCACAAACATTAATTCCCATAAATTAAAGTAAATTAAGCATAAATGAATTTTTTTTTTAAATTTAAATAAAAAAAATTAAGAAAACTTTTTATTTTTAACAACTAATGAGAGATATTAAATTACTAAGCAAAGTTCTCTTATAAACTATTTAAAGAAGTACCCATTAGAGAAAATGGTTAAAATTAATTATAACAATGTTTTTGTTGATATGGAGGTAATATTAAGATAAATAAATTTATAAAAAATAAAAATATGCTTGCATTTATAAAAATTAAAAACATGATTCAACATTTTTTCAAGAAAATAAACTTTTATTAATGAATATTGTTTTCTTTTGCTTAAATCACTGCCTCAAGACTTCTAGGCAAACTTCAATGAGTGCTGCATAATCTTGCTTGCTTCTCTTTGGAGTATAAAACTGTTTTAAGCTCTAGTAAATTATTGGTAACATAATGTAAATTAATTTTATTTTCTTAAGGCTGTCCCATTCAGTCAAGTGATTTTGTGAATACAAAACTCAGGGCTACCAAAGATTTTTCCTAAATACTGAATATTTGTAGCATTGAAATATTCAGAATCAGATTAGTAGATACTATTTCAGGGCCGAATCAATGTTTATGTGCATGTGGCGTAGTAAATAGTTCAGAAAAAGTGAGAAGACTTTGAAATGAGCTGAGCAATGAAATGGGAAGAGATAATTTTAAATTATTTAAAAACGTTTATATGATACTCTGATTGAAATATTAAATAATGAGATGAGCGACATTGTGAGATTAAATATATCTGAAAAATACAGATTTTCATGTTTTTTCAATAGACCTTTAGACCCTTAAATCAACATTTAGTGATTTATAAATAACAAAAGCTCTTTATCAGTATGCAACAAAAAATTATATTAATTATAGAAATAAATTTACATTATAATGCCTTTTTAAATTTTAAATTTTTGTTGGTTTGACTAAACCTAAATAGCAATATAATATAGAATAGGTGAGTTAGTTCTATACTTCAATGAAAGAGAGACATTTATAATATTTTCATATTTTTGGAACAATAAACTGAGTAATATTGATAGTATTTAATAATCTATTATTATTATCATTGTAATTAGTAACTAAGCTCTGTTAGGGACATCGAAAACATCAAAACTTTCAACCTTAAGCAAACAGATTAAAGTTTATCTTAATTAATAAAAATATATAATAAAATAAATATGGTTCATTTAAAAAATTAGCCAATACCAGTTCAAACAATTGAAAATAAAAGACAAATATTTTAATTTAGATGTTTTTCATACTTATAAAGCTAACCATAGTTGTTTGCGAATAATTCATGAGCTTATGAAAAAAATTAACAGCATAGTTTAGCCACTTAAAAGTTCTCTTTATTAAATGGCTTTTAACTAAGGGAAAGTAACTAACATCTGAAAGACTTTTTTTAGTTTACTACAAAGCAATTGTTATTTACCTAAATCAAAAAAAGTTTTTAGATATCGCATCCTATTCAATAGCTCTTGAGGTCTGCAATTACTTCATTAAATATCCGTTTAGTTATAGCACACAATGTATACAGTGAAACTTTTTCAATTTGAAATATTTTGTTGGTGATAACGAGTATATATAATATTAATAATACAAATATATATACTATTTTTGTAAATGGTTAAGTGATCGATATTTCTAAAAGAATTTATTTACAACATGGATTAGTAATAGTGATTAATAGCTATATTGGATAATCAATATAGTATCTACTCATTTTATTTTTTCAAAACAATAACAATACAATAGCTAACATCTATTTAGGTTAAACATTCATTTTTAATTAATATGGTTATTATATTTATCTATTTTAAAAGTGAATCAATGTATAGAATAATGCATTGATAAGGTTGCTATTGGACTTACCAGTGGCATGGGGCTGTGGAGACGTGGAGGGGTGCGGGGAAGAAGCCAAGAGTTCCGCCCTCTGGGCCTGTTGAGCTTGCACTGATTTCCGTGGGTCCTCCCAAGTCGTCGTCTGTGTAATGTGGCTGTAATGAAAAATAGAAATTAACAAAAATAATCTTCATAGCTATCCTCTTTCCTACTTATAAATTGTCATCACAAAACTATATTCTTCGGAAACAAAAGGATATTTATAGGACAGGTGATAAACAAAATAAATGTGTCAATAAAAATTTCATTCCATATTAAATATGAAGTAATTATTATTCATTATTAACAATTTTTATACAAGATATATCAAGTAAATAAGCTGGACTTTTATGAAATGAATGACAAAAAATTTAAAATGAATAATAGGGAATGTCAGTTGAGGATAACATACTTTTTTTATTGGATATTCAATAGTTGACTGTTGTATGATGAGGAATGAGATGGTATGGGAAAGTGGTTATGAAATAATTTGAAAAAGTGGAAACTATTTATTAAGGCTACATTATGACCTAACTATGCAGTTCATCATCAGAGCTACAAAGAACAAGATACAAAACTATAGAATGTTGTAAGAGTTAGAAGAGATAGAGACTCAAGCTAACAAAATTGAGAAAATAAAAAATATCAAGAAATTCAAATATAAAACAAAGTAACTATTATATAATAGAATAAGTTAAAATTTTAGTTAATTTATTTTATATTTGAATATCCTTAATACTTCTTTTTTTATTCACTATGTTAATTATTTTCTTAATTTCTTTATCTTATGACTCTTGCATTATTTTAATAATCATAATATCTAATAATGAATGTGTTATAAGATATTATGATAAAGGAACAAAGAAAATAATTAACAGATCAAATAAAATTATTAAGGACATTCAAATATAAAATAAATTAATTATAGTTTTAACTCATTCAATAATATAATAGTTACTTTGATTTAGTTTTGAATGTCCTTAATACTTTTTATTTACTCTAAATTATTCACTTATTATGTTTTTTATCTTGTTCTTTCTAGCCGTGGTGAAGACTTGCATAAATGGGTCGAAATGCACTTTAATAAATAGTTTCTAATATTAATTTTTTTTTCTGACCTCACCAGATCATATCTTTCCACATACTTTTTTTTTAGACAACTATTAATAATTAATTGCGTAAAATGTATTTGTAAATACCTCTTCAAGTTTATAAATCATTTTTAGAATTGGCAAACCAAGGCCCTTGTGGGTGGAGATTATGCCTAAACCTTATGAAATATGGTATATTGATCTTTAAAAATATTTTGATTTGTTTTTATTCTTTATACGCCTTCACTACTATGTAAGGTGATTTCTAATTCAACAACAAAAGGCTGTTGTTTTTAACCCCTCATGTTTTTAACCTATGAATACTTTATTAAAACGATTTTTGAAGTGTCTTTATCAATTAAAGTAGGTACTAACATAATTTTTCAAGTGTTTCATTTCTTGAAATCAAAATAAAAAAAACTTTTTAATTCGTTATAAACAGCAAATCGTTTCTATGTGAAAGGTAAAGTTAGGTAGATGTTAAAATTTCTAAAAAAAAAATATTGTTATTAATTTATCAAATAACTGTTATAATTTCGTTATTATATCTTGAAACTCTCATTTTACACGCACCTAGTTATTTGCCTGCTATGAGTGACCTTTCACCTACGACAGACCCGTTCTTGCGTAATATGTGTCGTAAAAACCTCAACTTACAACACTTTATTCCTGTTATTTGTTTCTATTTCTGTCATATAATGTGTAGAAATAAGCGCCAACAAAGAGTGTTTCATATTAATGCTGGAAAAATATCAACCTAAAAAATTTTCTTACTTTCTTTGTGTTTGGTTTAATAACAAAATATCTTAAAAAAACCGTTTTCATAAACTTTAATAATATTGTGAACCATAAATTAACTACAAGTATCCTTATGCCCAGGGATGTCCATCTCCTGCAAGGTCAATGGCCCACGAACTCTTCCATCACAGGATATTTTATTGCACACCTCTTCTTAACAGTGCAAGCGAAATTAGAATAAGAAAAATTGTAGATCATATCAAATTACACTTGCTGCATACTTTTCTATGTTTCCTCCCTATTTACTGGTTAGAAACTTTTTCATTCCGACGATTCATAGCCAACGTCGAATTGTGTCTCTCTCAAAAATTCAAAACCTCTCCAAAATGTACCTCGCTCAAAATCTGTTGTGGCTCAATTTGCGCCACGAAACTCTCTTCTAGGCATCCCTACTTACGTCTCATTCACACAGTGACAATTTCCGCAGTGGTAGTATTAACAGGAGAGTGTTTTTGTCTACTTCCTGGTGTAAACTTGGTGCGAGTTGGGAAAATGGTCGACATAGAACCATCCCAAGGAAAGGAATAAAATTTATTACAGATTTTATTAAATTAAATTATGAAATAGCCATTGCAGCAGTTTTCAATTTGACTATTTTCAAATTAATTCTATATAAATAATTAATATATATACACGTAAATCATAGTACATATAACGGGTCTTCATTAATTATAATTATTGTCTTTTTAACTTTTTTTAGATTATCAATTATTCATTGGGTTATTGAAATTTTGATTAATAATTAATTATTGATAGATTAAATCTGGACCACTAACAATCCCAAGGAAATCAACAAATTTTTTTTTAATTACACAATTTTCTCTAATTTAATTTTGTAATTTTTCTCTATTTCCAATTTAGTTTATTTTTGTAAACATTTTATAAAGATTAAACAGTTCACTGGTGGTCGTCTACAGGTGGTAGTTAACGTGCTGATAATCGTGGCTACCGAGATGATTTCTGTCAGCTATCAAATGAACCTGACAGTGCAATAGTACTATCAAGATAGCTGTCATAGTCACAGTACTATCAAGTCGTACTGTCTTGCGGTCTACAGGGTGAAGAAAGAGACAGGGACAGTTGCTGCCTTGGCTGCAGTATGTTACAAGCCCCGAAAGCTGTTCCATTAAGGAGTCCTTTACGATCGAATCAGAGCTCATGACTGATTGCCTATTGCCTTAATAAAGATAACTCGTCAATTATTTTGGAAGGTGGGGCTAATGAAATACTCAGCGCGAATTCAATTTCTTCGAAGAAGATGAAGCTAACTACAAAGATTCCTTCATTTCCAATTGCAACACCACAGTGTCTCAACCAAGAAGACAGTTGACTTAATGAAGTAGTATCCATTAAAATAGTAAATATATACAACGTTATCTATCTGGTAAAAAACATAGATAGACTTTATGATTTTAAACATTGAATTACAGCAAAATAAGGCAGTGAATGATTTAGTAATGTCTGTAATGTAAAAATATTTTGAAGTCAGGTCAAACAAAGAAAACCTTGTCAGTACATTTAAGGTGTCACACAATGGGTCGAGTAAGGGAAAACTCGCGACTTTTATCAAAACTCGAAATTTATATGACTTTAAAATGCGTACAAACATGTTTTTTGGGTTTTGAAGTATATCATGCTCTATTTTCAAGCGATTCCAGAGGGCTTTAATCATAAAACGACCTGCGCAAAGTCGGGTCGAAGCGTTGGATTTTAATAAAATAGTTTTGCCACTATTCAGCCTATTTATGACCGCCACTCCGGCCATCTCCTTCCCTTAAATATTTTTCATTTATAAAAATTTCTTTGTCTTTCCAGATTAGGTTTTTGAACATTTTCACATCAAAAACGGTACTAAATATGGAGGGAGAAGGGGGGTTGAAGTAGGATCTCTTCCTCTCACATCTTTCTCTATATTAAATAATGCACTCCAAAAAATTCATCCACTCACAAATTATGATAAAATTTATTCGTTAAATCAAATCCACTAACATTTTTTAAAATTATTAGATCACTATGGAAATTCACTAAATAAACCTATGCAAGAGTAAGATAACCTTGTATTATTTATTAAGTAGAGTATTTTTATTTAAATCTATTTTTGAAAGATACTGTGATGGCAGATTTTCGTTTCAATTTTATCAAAGTTTATTTATTATTTTTATTTAAACTTATTTGAATAAAAATACTAATAAAGGATATGAACTAGAAAAAGTGTTCAAGTTATTCCTATTACCGAACGTACTTTACTATTCGATTCAGTACAATAAAAAAATAAATAATAACCATAATAATACCTGGGTGAAAAATTTATGATAAGAGTATCATGCGTTTCGTCATTTATTTTATACTTGAAATTAGTCTAAATGCTATTTTAATAAACCAAAATTATACAATAACAGTGATTGGGATGCCCATAACATTTGTAACATAATTATTTATTTTTAAAATTTGTAAACAATAGATTTGTAAAATTTCTTAACCGGCGTTGTGTTAACTTATGAGTGCATTTGTAAATAAGCAGCACGTAACCAGACAGTTATTTGTGGAGGTCTTGCAATTTCGAATTACAGTACTACCTAAGTACCAGTTGCTAAGAAATGATTCTGTTTGGTGACCTTCCTTGGGTACTGTGTTACGGGGAAATCCGAAAGGTGAGTGAGCCCCGTTGAGTCATTGCTGAAGGATCGATTCTCATAATGCTTCTGAGAAAATTATCCTGAGAACCAGGAAATATCCACTCAAAGTCCGGCAAGGATGCAATCTGTCGTAAAAATACTATACTCATGAAAATAAACATAATAACATTAAACCAAATCAAACGTGAATATTTGATTCATAATTGGTAATTGGTTGACTGTCGTGGATAATGAAGAGATGAATAGTTGGGGTGCTCAGTCAAAAAAGGAAGGCAGATTTAAACGTATTTAAACGTCGGCAGATGTAAAAAATAAATATTATAATTTATTTTTGCCTTCCTTTTTTGACTGAGCACCCCAACTATTCATCTCTTCATTCGTGAATATTTGATATTTAAAAAAAGTCAAATTATAATAGTCGTTCCAAAATATTTTGGAGGAACAAAAATCATTGACAATTCAGTAAATTATCAAGAGTTCCAATAAAGAATGAGAATCCTCATGTCTAAGAATTTACATGAGTATATGAGCAACTTTTCAATTTTATAAAACAATTGATACTGTATAAAGAATATTCTATTGATGTGTATCAGCACAGGCGGATCTATGGAGAGGAGGGGAGGCTTTCGGGCTGAAGCTCCCCTCCCCCCCAAAAAAAAAAATTAAATCCTGGATCCGTTAGTGTGTATCAGTAAACGTGAAATCAATTATAGGCGAATACTAGAAAACCGTGGGCGGGGTGGCCGAATGGGCTAACGAGTGTGCACTGCACCGCCGTTGCCCGGCAACCTGATATATCAATCAATGATATAAAAATGGTCACGAGTTTGCGTCCCGGTGCCGAGAGTGTCTTTTAAATCTCCGCCCACGTCCGGGAAAACCCCGTATAGCCTTAACGGCAAGGAAGGGAAGGAAAAAAAAAAAAAAAAAAACTAGAAAAATATAAGTTCTCTGCCCGTATTTCTGGCCTTCCTTTTGCGGCAAATTCTCAACAGCTATGTCAAAATTTAAAGCGGCTCTGCTGTCCAAACCTGAAATATAAAATCACCTTGAACCCTACGGTTACCTAAAACAATTCTACAGCTACGCGATAATACAAAAAATAATACTATACATCTTGAATATAAAGAACGATTATCCAGTCTCCTTTAAAATGTTTTTTCAAAGAATTTCGGAACACTTTAATTGGGAGCGGTGTAGCTCAGTGGTAGGGCACTAAGGTTCAAATGCTCAATGTCCTAGGTTCCAATACCGGCTCATGGCGGAAAAATCATTAGTTCTGTTTCATTGGCCGTTGGGCGACCCTGGGGTGGGAGGCTCTTCTGGGGCACACCCTTCTCATATTATATCAAGGGTCAACCATCTCTACATCATTAAAAAAGTTCTTACTTTTAATTAGTCTGTCCTTTTATATTTCGTGAATGGGAGTTCTAACAATTTAATAAAAATTTGAGAGTTAATCCAATAGAAGAAGTGGTCTTGCAATTTTCAATGTGGTTGAAAAGTGGTGATACAATTTTCCGAAGTAGAATTGCAAATAAATCTATTATTTGTTCTTTAACATTTTTATTTAAGAAATTTTGCCTTCCACTATCTTGCGATGGATTCACACAAGTCGCAAAACTTTAGAAATAAATATAACAGATACTTTAAAGAAAGAAAAAAACCCAGGAATTCTCTTCATCAATTACTCCTTAGAATAAATGTGAAACAAAAGAGACAACACAAATGCATGTGGATTATACATCTCAAGGCTGACGAAACAAGAGCGACTTTACAATTTTCCGGAACACCCCAAATAATAACACTTTGCTTGATTGCTTTTTTTGGATTGTAAAAAAACCCACTAAATTTACTTAATTAGTAATCAGCATAATTATTTAATAAAATATGACGGATCAAAACAAAAAAGTTCATTTGATGCATGGGATTCCGAACGGAAAAGGAGTTAAGATAAATTTTGTTTTCTTAAGATAGTCACTTTTTTTATTGATTAACGAGGAATTGCTCAAAACCTGTTCAAGATAATTATTTTAAGTACGTCATCGTAAATTAGATAAATATTTACTTGAGGAAACGATGATTAAATCTATTAATATGATGATAAAAGAAACTTAGAGATATGCTACTCTTGTATGGGTACTGTAACTGCAGCAGTACAGCGGCCTTGTTAGATCTCCTCAAAGTCCCTTTTATCATTGACCTTAGTAAATTTAATTACTGTTTTCTCAAACAGTTTTTTAGCAATTCCTTCTTATTCAATAAAAACCGCAACTATCTCAAGAAAAACACAAAACTGGTCTTAACTCCTTTTCCGTTTGGAATAGACCCATGCATCAGATGAACTTTTTTGTTAGTAATTTTGTCTAGAATCACCTCTCCAGAGTTTTGCCATTAAGGACTGAGACATCCTATATAATAGTGCGTATAGTTGCCATAGCCATACCTTATTATTAGTTAATTAATATAACATTATACAATTAATTCTACAGAAAAAAGATGAAAAGTGAAGAACTGCTTTAGATTTTTCATTAAATTAATGTTAGGATATCAACAATTTTATTGTAGACATTTATTATTATTTTTTATTTTATACCATTGGACTCCATGGGATCTTTAGGATAAATAAATATACATAAGAGATTATAAGTCCACTTCTGTTATATTCACCTATTTACTTTCGAGACACATCACATATTCAGAATAAAAGTTCACAATTTAAAAATAATGTTTTAATTAGAACTAATATTAGACACAATGTTAAAACGGCATAGAAAGCTAAAAGGGGTTTTCCCTGTATTTCACAATTGTTTAAAACTTTAGAAATACATCAACATAGAAATGAGAATAACTGGTCCGTGTTAACGAAACGAAAATTCTTATGTTTTTTAAATATATCAGGATTTTCGGTCATTTTATTTCTAAAAAAACTTGCATTGAAAAAAAAAATGTTAATGTCAGTATTGAATGAGCAGTTGTTTTTCGTCAGACTTTTTATTTTTAGTGCCGATCATTGTACATTTGTGGAACTGATTTCACTATTATATTTAACATACAAAACGAAAAAAAATCAATTGTAATGCTGTAAAAATATCTAATTTTAGATTGAATAATGATTACTCCTTCGTCTCAGTTAAAAAAAAAAAAGTTGAGCCATTTATTTAACTTTTTTAATCTCAATAAAAATATTTTTTTTTGGAAAAAAGAGAGAAAAAACCAAAATATATTATGACCGCTAATCACCTCTTTCTCATCCCCCAAGGATGATGGGGTGTAGAATATTTAATGAGAATTTTACACCACTTCTTAAAAACGGTGCAAATGAAAATAAAATTATAAACGTTGTAGTTTAGTTTTAACTTTGTTTTTTTTAAGTAATTGAATATATTACACATTTTTTTATTTTTATTTAAAGTTTTGAGGCAGAGAGATGAGCTCATCCTGATGATGTTCAAAATTTCCGGAAAATCTTAACATAAAATGAAAAAGTGCAGATAAATGAAGCATGAAATGCTAGAATATGTTGATACTTACAATTATCTTTCAACATAAACTAAAATAACAATAAGAAGAAGATACGGCATGGTAAAATACCGGTGTACTTACTTCTAGGCTTAACCGTCTAGTCGACTTTTTCTGTTTTCTTAAATGATTTTACTTACTACCTTTTATTCATTCGAGTACCTTAATTATTATTGATTTTTAATTATTTTACTTCGAAATATTTGGGGATAGTATTGCCCAAAATTACAAAGTGTAATACCAAGACCAAGATAGCCAAACTGTCGCAAGACCAAGACCAAGACAAAAAAATCGATTTTGAGAATAAAAATTAAGGGAAAATAGTTACTAATACTTGACAATTTTAGTTACTATATGTAAAGAACTGGTATAACCAATATACTTTTGCACTTAACTCTTCCAATTTTTTATTCATGCTTAGTTAGGTTTCTCCTACCTCAAAAATTACAGTAATATCCCTATTGTAATAAGCTTATAGGGAACTGCAAGACTATTGCGAGACTCATGCCCAAGACCAAGACTCGTCTTGGTCTCGCATTTAGGCAACATTATTTGGTGAGGAAACGATATTCTCGCCACTTCACTATTTTGTATTAGGGAGCGATCGTCCCTCTCGCTTATATTGTTTCTTATTTGAGATGTAATGACTGGAAAGACAGGAATTCAACTTTAAAATATAGTGATTCCGAAATGTGTTATTATAATTTTTTGACTCTTTGTTAAGACAACGTTTAAATCTATACTTTTTTTTTTTCTTTTTCTTCCGAAGTAACCCTTTGAAAGGACCGTTTATTATGGTACATTCCATACAAATGTATATTATGCACCTTAAATATAAGGTTTTACCAAACATTAATATTAAATAAATCAGAAACACAATCCAATTCAAACATAATAGTGTAAGCATAATTAAAATAAATATATATAAGAAAAAGATACAAAAATTAATGACCATATTTTCTTAAAATTCGAAAGGATATAAAGCAGGTAAATATAATTGTACATTTTCTTTATGAATTAATATATTATGAAAAAATGATGGGTGATCTTATCTGATATGCTTACCATTTACTCAGTTTTTTTTTTGTTAGTTAGTCATATTCTAGACTATTGATACATTTTGTAAGGTCTTGCCGAAAGTTATTGTACAAGCCAAATTCTGATTTTGGCCAGTTTTTTTTTTTTTAGAAGTGTAGTCATAAGCAATTTAGGCCTACGCCGTTCGTATAATTGGCAGTCATAAACAATATGTTTAAAAATTTGTTCTTATCCATCTAGAGAGCAAGTACTGTCACTAATTAAATTGTATCATTTTATAAGTATGATTTGGTCTGTCCGTGCTCAGTTAAAATCTTTGTCAGTTTGTAATTAGAAGATTTTAGTAAATAATAATAGCATTTTGTTAATTTTGGAATAAATCTGTGCACACTGGGAGACTTTTCTGAGTGAATCCATTTTTCATTCTAGCTTAAAATTGAATTTTTTCTGATCTCATATTATATATCTATACTTCGGAGCCAAAACAATAACCGGGTAGGATATATATTATATTTCCTGTAATATAATGTATATCATACACTACATTATATATCATATAATACATTGTAGGAGGACATATGAGACTCGCGTGCAGGGTTGGAGACCGAGAGGAAGACCCAGAATCTCCTGGGAAGAAGGATTTCAGAAGCGAGGTTTAGAATGGAACAGGAGACGAGAGCTGGTACTGGAAAGGTCCACTTGGTCCAAGCTCTACAAGAGGCAACCTCACACTGCATACACGGTATAGAGGAATATGATTATGATGATGATAATACATTGTATGTCCTATTTCATAATATATAATATTATATTAATTGTTAAAATTTTGGATATTGGACCTTTTTGTTCCAAGATACAAAAATACTTTTCAATTTTTTCAGAGTTCCTAAGGCGATAAATGAATGGTTACAATCCATCCACACATTCATCTAGAAAGACGTTCAGATCAGTAACAATTATAAATTACAAAGTTTTTAGTTATAAAATCTATTTGACAAACTTAAATAAACGAGAGAAAAATATTCCTTTGTCTCTTCCAAGCTTCGAAAATATCGACACACCCATTCCTTTGTCTGATCAACTCTTTTTTTTATTTTTAAAATATATCTTTTATCATTACAAAGGTGATGTCCTTGACAGGTTTTCGCACAAGTTATATGGCGAAGAAAGACCTTGTGTCGAACCAACTTGTCTAAACGGACTTGATCTGAAGTATTTTATTTAAAAAATAAATGTTACTGATAAATATTGACAACGGACAGAGAGTGATTCCTTTTTTTATAATATTCTCTTGTATAGACCAAAATAGTCTTTATGAAAACGAAATAGAAGATAATTATTATTAAGACTAAAGATAAAATATGATCTGGTAGTGAAACTGCAATTTGTGATCAATTGCAATCAGGGTATTTAGAGAAAATTAATACCTAGAATTGTCTTAGATAAAAGTTTATTATGTACCTGTTTTGCCAAATCAAAAAATATTACATTAATACGAGATACGAGGTCAGCCAATTTGATAGATACTTGGTTAATAAATTAGGCGTGTTCTAATTTTTGACCTGCGGGCCAAACTGAGACTTCCATTAACTAACTATACGTTCTCGAGGTATGGTTTATAATAACAAAAATATCCAGTTAATCATACAGCGGTATAAAAACTTCCATATATTTTTTTTATTTCCTTCAATAATAATTTCAGAGCTTTTATTATCGTTATTTTTTTTCAGTTCTTTTGTAACTAGAACGTTCCCCTTGCAACTGTTCAAGTGAAGGTTTTACAGAACTTTTATTTTTAAAAAGCTTTATTAAAAGTTCTTTTGATTTCGCTAGAAATTCTATCTAAAAAATTACTTTTATTCATAGCTACTCGAACAGACGACATTACAGTCATGCATACTTCATTCAAGGCAAATTATAACTCAAATCTAAGTCCAATTACTGTTTATTTTTCATTTAATGGAACTTTATTACAAAGAAGTTCCTTAAAAACTTTTATTTTAAAAACTTGTTTTACTATAAAGTTTCACGGAAACTGTTAAAATGAAACTTTTTAAAAAGTATCAACCCCTGTTTTTAAGGAACCGAATATGATAAAGGAAGCATTCTATGATATTTATGTTTTATTGTAAAAAAAAAAAAATCCCATTAACAATGTAAATCTAAATGTGACGAAAATTGGTCGAGTTGTTTTAAAGAAAACAGAATATAATATCCAAATGAAAAAAATGTATAGAAATTAATATTGAAACCTTGAATTACGAATTTTTGAGTTAGGGGTTCCTAACCCTCTCCCTCCCCCCTCACCAATGGCGATCGCTTATACCTTCCCTAAAAATAAAATAAGGAATACTACAAAATAAAAGTAAACAGAACGTTAACTACAATTTGTAGCACAGTTGAACAAAAGTAGAAATTTTTAAAATATGTGTTATAATTTAATTAATTCATTCTTTAATCTTAAGTTTTAACAAAGTTGGAACATTAATTGAGCAATGAGAAATATATGATGCTACATTATTTCTATGGCAAGATAGAAATGTAATGGCAAACAGATCATTAAGAAACACGAACACCGTTACATTAAAATATATTTTTGGCAAAAACATGTTACTTATAAATGTACACAAGGCCCCATAGAAAGGAAATACACTGGAACTAATATTGACGAACCCGAGGGGTCATGGATGCTAAGTGGGCGATTAAAGCAAAAGTTTTAAACATATTACCGCGCTACATTTGTCATTCGGGAAACAGAAATAAATTATTTGCTCTGTGCCAAGAATGCAAGAATGAGAAATGTGCAGGTAATTTTTTAAAGTGACTGCATACAGTGAAATTATAGTGAATGAAAAAAAAAATAATGCATCTTATCTGTTAGCAATTTCACATTCTTAGCAATGGTCACATGTTCCGTAGTTAGAAAACATCACGTTTCGTTATTTAAACAGTGTTTAGTCCGTGGTACAGACCTCTTTTTTTCATATTATTAACATCCACCTTAAAATTCGTAAACAGCTTCATCTCATTATAACCTACAAATACTTTATTTACGAAAATTCTAGGAATCGGGGAGTTTTAAATCTGGAGGTTGGTAAACTATGTCTATTTAATTAAGTAATAAAAACTCTTAAATACCCCTTTTCTTTCCACTTTAATCGTAAGATAATTTGAGCACAAAATCGAGAAAAAAGGTGGTCTTCAAAAATATTGAGCCGTTGGGCGTGACCTACACCCTTAATTGTCAAAATATCAACGGCCCAATATTTTCGGAGGCCATCTTTTTTATCGATTTTTTGATCAAATTATCTTACGACCCAAGTGGAAAGCAAATGGGTATTTACAAGTTATTAGTAACTAACTGAATAGAAAACGTTTGCGAAATCATACAGTGCCTAATAATGTATTGCTTGTTTCTTTTTCATTGAGAAATAGAATAGTTCTTAAGTTTTTCCGTATCAATTCGGCTCCTCCAGGTCGCCTAATATAGAACTAAGCCATCTGAAACCGACGCCAACACAATAAGATTTACAATTATTTCTTTAATGGCTTATGAAAACGATCCAACAGGGATCCACCTCTTGGTAAGAGGGCGTATCTACCCATTGAGACAATCCTCCCGAGGGGCAGAAGGTTGAGACAGCCGGCTCCGAAGAGAAAGGAAGGGGTGAAGAGGTCACGGCTGGGTCAGTGCAGGCTGTGCCGTGTTGTCCTTTGGGACCGCCATTACACCAGCCCTGGCATATAGCCGTCCCCGATCTAGCTGTCCATCAAGGATATTGCCTCGTCCTGTCTGCTTATTGGGTATGGATGCCTCTTTCGAAACGGTAAAAGAAAGGGTCTAGCAATGTCGCAAGGATAATTACTATCTTCATTGTAAAAAAAAACTTTTACTCCTCAATCCTTCATATCCGCAAAACATTTAGCGACATTTGGCAATATTCCGTTGACTTGCAGCATTGAATGATCCAATGGTAAAGAAGGACTTTCGGCCTCAATAAGCTCCCCAAAGCTGAAAAAAAGTTTTTTGTCACTGCTCCATACTTGTTGTGTATGAGTGATTTAAGCTAATTACTGAAAAAATAAAAGTATGTATAATTTTATTTTTCTAACACGTGTATTTCAGCTACTAAATTGATCACGTGCCAAAGAAAAAATACATTAAACATTTTTTTTTTTTTTTGTATCTGTTTATTGAGTAATAATACATTTTGCCACACTTAAGGGTACTGAGTACTAAGGCTGAGTGAGGCACATTCATATCATATATACAATACCATAAAAAATAAAAAAATAAAAAAAATAAATAAATAAAAAAACATAAAAATCTATATAACAAAAGCAAAAACTATAATAAACCAAGGAAATAACTTAGAGTTAAAATTAAATGAAATAAAGAAATTCGTGGCAAAATTAAATAAATTATAAGAAATAGAAATAAATAGAAAAACATTCATACTTAAATACAATATTTACAATTAGGTATGAGATCTCCGAGTCCAGCCCTTTCCCCGACGTGAGAAGGACAAAGCGAGACTCTAAGAGATCCCAGCGCTTCTCTCTCAACCGCGTCGCCGGCATTACCAGTCCGGTGGAGACTGAGAGAGGGCACTAAAACCACAAACACTCATGACTTGAGTGGAGAAGCTGGCCATTGCCAGAACTCCAGTGACGTCTTTACGAGAGATCTCGAGGCAACTGCCGTTTCAACCTTCGAGGAGGGTTGTAGGGATGATTGGAGCTAGATAAGAATTGTGCTAGGTTCATGTGAAAATTTTAGAATCGGGATGGAATAACACCAAGGATATAAGGGATGTAAAGGTCATGATGTAGGGTTTTGTTAGTAACGCAATAAGGAGAATTGACTATCATACGGAGGGCTTTAGACTGAAAGGATTGGTTGCGTTTGATGTTCGAAAATTTACTTGTCCCCCACAGTTCAAGTCCGTAAGTCCAGATGGGTTTGAGTATGGTCTTGGTCTTGTATATACATTAAAAATTAGCCCTAAAAGTATTACTGATCCTGAAGTTCTTTTTTTTTTCAGACCTTTCAGGACTACTTTATACATGGCTGATAGATAAGCAGGATGCAATCAGGTTTTAAGATTTTATGACCAACGTTTCAACCCAAGGTTGTGTTTAGTACTCACGTAACTGTACTTGTACACCTTCAGTGATCACGCCCTGATGATGACCCACAACCTTGAAACGAGCATGGGTTGTTACGTTGGCAATATTTTTTTTTTTTTTAACTGACTGCTTCCTCACTATCTATCACCCATGATACGTTAAACAGTCTACTAACTACATTCAATATTTATTTTTTGTAGTTCCTTCATTTTTCTTTCAGAGTAATTACCGCCATTAAAAATTATAAAAAAGGCCATCTCCCAGAAATTAAATCCTACATCTGATTCGCAGCTAAAACATTCTGGATAGTTTTAGCGTTAGAACAAGCGACATTCGGCTACAATGAATAGTACGAATGGTTCCGCAAAAAGTCTTAAAATTAAATTTTCTTGTTTTGTTTTTTTCATAAGTGTCGGGTAACAGTAAAGAATTGTGGAATATTAATAAATTAAGTTTAAAAAAAAAATATTGTTTGTAGTGATAAAAGGAACCGCAGTACCACTTAAGAAATGGGCGGAAAGGGAAAATACAGATAATTAAGCTTTTAAAGGTGAATTCAGTTTTCATATTTAAAAATTGTTTATAAAAATTACATTATTAATTAATGATAATTAATAATTAGTAATCAGTTTAGTTTCTTCTATAAAAATTTTATTCGACTTGTAAATTTGTATAGTTTATTATATAACTAGTGAAAATTAATTAGTACTGATAGGTATTAATTAAAGTTATTAATTACTGTTTATAATGAACTAAAAATAATTATTTATTCAATAATATAATAAATACTTAATTTTAAATTTAAAAAGCTAATTTCGTAGCCAAGTGTCGCTAGATATAGTTGATGGTTGCTTTGGAGATTAATCACTCGTAGTTGCTTACAGTGGACGAGAGGCCTTAAAAAAAATATTGAATATAGTTCATCCAAGGCGTGTCCTTAGACATTTGGCGCCACCGTCGAACCTACTCCCTCCTCCTTCCTTCCAAAAAATTAAGCATTTGTATATTTATTTTCATTTAAACTGCATTTTATATAATACGTCTATAATTCTGTAACCTTATTTATAGGATAAAATTAATTTATCTCTTTATAATTCTCAACAAGTGGCGGACGCTCCCCGGATTAGCGCCACCAGACGTCTTTCCAGGTTGCCCGACTTTAAAGTAGGTATAGGAGTTTAATATTAACAACGCCTATTAATTAAATAAATAGTAAATCAGCAGTTGAAGATATGTCTGTCAAGTAGACGAGAACCCTGAGATGTAGGGTGAAAAATTGCAAAGCATGACGTCAAGAGCGTTTTTCTTGAAAATGGACACGATAGAGAAACAAAACATCTTAATTTATAAACACATGAAATATCATAAATTTTGAAGGGTATAATTTATACTCCCAGAAAACGTAAAATAAATAATAATTAATTTAAAATTTTTGAATGCAATATAATATAATAATTTTTGATACGGCTAAAACCTAAAATAAATTGATAATTCTGTTAAAATTCCGATAATTATTTTGCCTATAAGGCCACATGACCATTTTCTTTTCAGACCTACATCGATTATTAGGAATCAACATTATGAAGCAGTAGATTTGGAACTAATTCCGTAAGAAATCCGCAACTATTTTATTTACAAGATACATATTATGATATATTAATTAGTTTTATTGAATTGTGACGAATACAGTGTAGTATACATTCTCTTTCAAATCAGGATTACTGATAGCAAAGAATCTGAAAATTCTTTATCCTCAATAAATCTTGTGGTCTTTATCAAACGTAAGCTAAATTATGGCGTCTGCGACAGTTATGTGGAATGAAAATTCTTATATGGTATTAGAGAAGCCGATAAAGAAGGTGAATCATAGGTGTAGATATCGGAATACGTCATAGCACTACTGAGATCAGTATGAAACCAACTGTGAATGAGAAGTTATTATAGATTACAAAGAAATAGATCAAAATATATACTATATTTTAGCAAGATGGCTAAAGATGAAAGGTAAAGAAATTAAAATTGAATAATAATAAATTACATAAATAAAAATAAGAAATAAATAAACAAGTATATGTTTAAAAACATTTGTAAAAAAAATGTTTAAATACGTAGATATAAATCTACTCACTCTATTTATATATTTTAAATCAAATGAAGGAAGGACTAACATAAAACATAAAAAAAAGTAGAGAAATAAACATAACATAAAACCAAATAAATCGAGATCATAAATTGAACAATATATTAACATTTATTTATGTATTATATATTATACAATAGATAAATTTTAGAAAAATATTTAACAATATATAATAAAACAAGTAAAAATTACAAAAATAAGGCATAAACGAAAAATAATACAAAACACGAGCTTATAATATTTTTAATTTTTATGTAATCCACGTTTAAGTGTTTCACTAAAATCACAAAAATAAGGCATGCATGAAAAGTATTAGATTGCTATAGATGGATCACATCTCCAGGTTTAGTGAAAAGAAGGGGAAGCCTATGAATTCAATGAAAGCGCTGGCTCGGGAATCGGGAGTTTGGAAGTCCAGGATCGAAGCACCATCACGCTGAAACTAAGGATGATGATGAAGAAGAAGAAGAAGAAAAGTAATACAAAACAGGAGGGTACAAAAGACAAATAGTTAACTGTACAAATATGGGCTATGAATTAATAGTAGCGTTAAATCTGATAAAAAATAAGCAATATTTAAAATATTCTTTTCAGCCATTTGATAAAGATTAAATGAAAAAAAAAAATTAACTTTTCTATATGTATTACTTTATTTTTTAAATTTATTATTTCTCTAATACTATCTTATTTTTAATGGTCCTATTTAATATTGCATTATGAGATTATTATATTTTAAATTCAAACTCAAGTATTTTTTTTTCACTATTATTTGTTTTATATTTATATTATTTATTATATATTATATTATTTATTATTATATTATTTATTATTATATTATATTATTTTTATACTTTTATATTATTTGTTTTATTTAGATCATTCCGACCAACATCCAAAAAAAATAATAAATACAAATAATAATAATAATAAAAATATTTAATTAAATTTATAACAATAAATGATTTAATAAATATATCCCATTCACAAACCCGTTCTTAAATTATTAAATACCTGGGGTGCTGCATAACAAATTATAGATAGGATAAAGGAAGAAAACGAGTGTACGTTAAGGAGCATCGATAAAACATTAACTGTTTTTTTCTCTGGTAATATTGAATCGATATCTAAATGTTTGGAACAACGGATAACGTTTTCCTCAGGCGCGATTGCAAGACCAAGCAAAACCGCTAACCAAAGGGTCAGCCCTGCCATTACAAAATCTAAACAAAACATTTATACGAAGACAAGCAAACAGCTGGCTGCAAGGTCCGAATCAAATATAATAGCGAGCGGTTAGAAAGGCAGTAGAACCAAGGTGATCGACAAATTGACCGAACCGATAATAAACCCCTCAGCGACGGTTTGTTATTGTAGTCGGACGGGGGCGGGATAAAAAAAAACCAAAACAATACGCAAGAGCCAACAATAGAAGACAAGATAAATGCCGAGAGATGGTGAAGAAGGGCCCTATTTAGGGCATGCGTAGTGCTCTCCAGAAATAGACGTATTTTTTACGTGAGCTCTTCCAGGGGGAGTCCTCGGCTTCCATTCACCCAAACCCGGGCTTTCACTCCCCGTGTAACCTGGTGAAATAATCCATTTGTAACTTCCTCCTTGTTCTATATGTAATAATTAAATCTTTCAACTATCAGCGTAACAGTCAAACAATAAAATACTTCATTCAGGGAATCAGGTAGAACTCATTTATTCAGGATGACTAGAAAAACATTTTATGAAATTCCCTGACTTTTCCTTGTAATATGTATTTTTTTTCATAGGTATCATGATTTGTTCAATTGAATACAATGTACAATAATAAGTTTGTGAGGACTGCAGCCAGAAAAAAATTGTTTATTTTATAGATTCGGTGCCATTTTTTTATATGTATTTATTTATCATTTTTATGTATTTATTTAATGAAAAAATATCTATTATATATGTTTCATATTAAATTTTATTTAATTCTAGATGTATACACTTTTGTTTTTTGTTAGTGTTCTATTATAATTTTAAGCATCTTAACATTGTGTATAGGAGAGGTGTGTAAAGAGAGAGAAGTGAGAGAAAGAGACATTAAATGTTCAAAAAAAAGGGGAGAAAGAAAGCATGAACAATGAAAGGAAAAAAAAAATATATGTACATTTATTATACATGTAGCATATTCTAAATTTGATATTTTTGGTATTTTAGTGAAGTGTAAATTAGTTCATATTTTCTATTGCAATTTAATTGTCTAAATCATATGGTTGAAAAAGAACATATATTATTATTAGTTAGTATGTAAACAAGTTGTTAGTTGAGTTAATAAATGAATTAAAACATTTATTTTGATTTAAGAATTACCGCAGCGCCACTATTATATTCTTAACATAATTCTTAAATCAAAATAAATGTTTTAATTCATTTATTAACTCAACTAACAACTTGTTTACATACTAACTAATAATAACATATGTTATTTTTCAACCATATGATTTAGACAATTAAATTGCAATAGAAAATATGAACTAATTTACACTTCACTAAAATACCAAAAATATCAAATTTAGAATATGCTACAATACACATATAAACTAACCACTTCTGTATATTCATATATAAGTTCATTATCCTACGGATTACCGAGTATGCTGTGTATATAGCAACCTTATATAATTGGGCAGCAATCATTTATATTTTATATTTTATACGAAAATAAAGTGTTTCTCTCTCCATTTAAAAGGTATTAGGCCACAGGTCACCAATAACATACGTTTTCATTTGATTTCTTTATTTGTCAACGTTGTGGCCTCTCGAGCCATTTTAAAGGTTCTTTAAAAACTGAATATTTTAAAGACAAATAACTGAATTAAATATATTTTAAACAATCTTAAAAATGACTCGAGAAGTCGAAGCATTGACAAATAAAGAAATAAAATGAAAACGTATGTTATTGGTAACCTTTGGCCCAATAATTTTAAATAAAAACAAAAAAGTTGTGTATTTTCTTTGTACCAATGTTGCGCTTTACTTTTTAAGCCTTCATCAGGGCTTTCCACATAAGTTTAAATAATTGGTACAATATTTCACAGTTTCAATAATTTACAATACTGAAGATTGTATCATACATAGAAAAAATAAATAAATAAACCGCTTTTACATAAACAAATACAAATATCAAAACAGCCTCTTGAAATCTAAAAACAAAAGGAACTTGATGTGTAAACATTTTTGTATGTAAACATAAAAAACAATGACAAATTCCCTTTATACCCACCAATATGTTAATAAATAGTTTAAAGAATACAATTAAAGAAAAGAAATTACATACAAACTTTTTTGAAGTCTATAAAGTTCATAATAGACTTTTATACTATGCAAAACCATAGTGTGAGTTAATATTGGTATAGTATTTAATTACATTTCTTGATTGTAAAATTTCAAAATTAATATTGATCAAGTTTCCATAAAAAAAAAAAAAAAAAAAATTAAACTATAGTGGCTCATGCTGAAAAGAAAGCGAAAAAAATTAATAATAATAATTTAATCGGAATGTTATAGACAGAAAAATTAACTTCACCTCTTGACCGAAAACTAGACAGATATAAAAAAATATTAACATATAAAATAGAAACAAATATATTATTACCTTATTAGAATTAAATAACATTTTTTCATCATAAATGAAGGAATTTAAAATGATGATGAAGAAAGGAATATTACACAGAAAAAAATAAATATTTCTGAGAACATTAAACTAAATATTACAGGTGATGAACAATTTTGGACTCCTGAAGATTAGTATCGTTAAATATTAAAAAATATTTGTCATCCTCAAATCATTAACAATCTATTTTATATTTATCTATTGTTTAATATTATTTTTCAATAGAACATTTATTCTTTTAGGACATATGTTTTTTAAATAATAACGGTTATTTCACTAAAAGATCAGTTACTAAAAGTAACTGGCGGTATTCAAGTAAAAAATATTCCAATTATCATTTATTTATTATTATCAATATGCAGGACGTGTGAGTACGTCATTTGCTTCTTCATGTCTTCAGACTGGACGTTATTTACGTCAATGAGTCAAAAGAAAAGGAAATTATTATGAAGTATACAAACGTCTATATAGGAGAACGTAAAATGTATTTTACCACAACGATAACAATGTTACATACACTGAAAATATCAAGAAAAAAAACAACTTGATTTTATTCACTAAATTTACTCTTTAGTTTTTAGTATTTTTAAAAATAATTTTAAGCTGAAGACAATATTTTAAATATTTTTATGTTACACACGCTTCAGCAGCGTCGATATCGATGTACTATTAAAATTTCAACACATGAAATAAAATATTACGAAATTGAAGGTTTATTAAGGATTTTATTTGGGATAAATTGGGGTCATAAATGCATTTACATGGTAAATACGCCATGTAACATGTAACATGTAGAAAAAATGAGTTGACTAAAGCATATTGATTTTGACTTCTTAATACATATTTTTTTTTTTAACTATTAAACAATTTATTCAGAAATATTACAATTTGTCATAGTTAAGGACACTTATAATAGAGTTCAGAGAGTACATTCATACCGTATATACAAAAATATAAATAAATAAAGTAATAACAAAAGGATAAGAAAAAAGAACAAAAGAGAAAAGAAAAAAAAAATATATATATATACACATAAGTAAATAAAAATAGAAATAAAAGTAAAACAAACATCTTATATAAAACATACCTATATACATTATTTACAATTTGCCAGGTGATCTCCGAACCAATCCTGTCCCCTCCACATGGGGAGGGAAAAGGGAGACTTAGGAGATCCCTACGCTTCTCCCTCAGCCACTTCACTGGTATTTAAAATCAGCGGAGGATGAGTAAGAGTGCTACAGCCTAATACATATTAACAACATAATATGTTTTAAGCTGTTTGAAGAAAACTGTACAGTAAATGCATCCTGATCTGGATAACACAAATATAGTTAGTAAAACAGGTTGTTACTTTTTCTTAAGTTGACTCCAATATAATGAAAAATGTATCTGTTCGCTGTACTTCTAGTTATTGAAAACAATATTTTTGGTAAGCTGTTAATTTTTCAGATTGATTGATGTTTATGGTTGGTTATGGTTTATAGTTGATTGGCTACGTCGAAAACTATATAATTTCATAAATTTAACAAAAATGTGCCAAATTTAACCGACAAAAGGACTTCACAAAAATTATTTAGACATGCTTATCACGAGATGTATAGGTTTGGTACAGATAAGAATAATGGAAAAATGTTAATTCTTTCGTACTACTCCCACCACTAAAGGTATTTCGACATTCCAATGAGTACGTCAAATTTCATTGAGCACTACTCCCCATTGAATTTAATTCAGGAAAATGTTTTGGTGAAACAGAATCGACTGTTTTGTAAGTATTTTAATTACTATTTTAAAATAAAATATTTATAATACAAAGTATCTTCTATTTTTAAAATACAATCTATTTTATATTTTAATAATGGAAACCAAAATAGTTATATCTCATAAGCTGGCGTTTAATTATAAATTCTCTAAGAGATAAGTTTATTTTTAGAGGAAAGGAGTAATGAAAATAAAAGACAGTGGATATAATTAAAAAAAAAAAGATTTTATTCAATTATATGACTTATGAAAAATTTATAATAAGAGTAATTTAATCTTTACGGTTTTTTTTTTCTAAGAGCACTCGATAGTATTTGAAAATAGCATGGCTGACAGTCAATCTTTAAGATTTTGATTGCCAACTTTTTTACTCAAGCTTGAGGCTACTCATGGATCTTCATCAGGAAAAAAAGGCACTGAAGGTGATGAAGACCCACAAATTAGGGTTGAAAAGTTGGCAGTAAAAACTGACTATCTATGGTATGTTGAACAGTCGACTTACTTCCATCAACAATTCATTTGAAAATATTATTAAATGAAAAAGAAAGACATATTGTTTTATTAATTAAGCATCAGTTAAGAATCAGGCGGACCTTTATTTGCTTATTTAACAAATTACGCTCTCCTATCCTTTCCTTTGTTGAAACGCTGGCCTCCTACATTTTTTTAAAAATGCTAATTAATTTTATGGTAAAAGATAAATATATCATAAATTTAATGCAAAGAACATAAAAAAAATCTTGGGGTAAGCTATCTACTTTTCAGGTATGTGCTACACTACCTAAATGTTCCGGGACTTAATTCATGTATACATACTACTAAATAGAAAATCTAAACTCTCTATTGAAAATAAAATACTTATCTACAAGACAATACTCAAACCAACTTGGACTTACGGACTTGAACTGTGGGGAAGAGCAAAATTTTCTTACATCAAACGCATCCAATTCAAAGTCCTTCGCACAACAGTCGATGCTCCTTTCTATGTAACCAACAAAACCCTACACGATGACCTTAATATCCCATTTGTCCCAGACCTTATCCCAGCAAATTTCACCAGAACCTTACCTATCATCCAAATCCTTTTGCATAATCCCTATCTAGCACCACCCATCCCCACCAATCCTCCAAGAAGGTTAAAACGGCAGTGGCCCCGCAACCTTTTATAGTTTATAGCAATAGCCAGATTCTCCACTCACGACATGAGTGTATGTGCACTCTTGAGTGCACTCTAAAGCACTCTTGCTCAATCTCCACTGGGTTTAGCTCCAGTGACGCGGTTGAGAGACAAAGCAGGAACAAGTTGGAGGGACAAGTCTGGCTCGGAGTTCTCTCGCCATATTGTAAATAGTGTATAAAGGCATGTATGTGTTCTTTTTATTTATTTATTTTTAGGTTGTTTTATTCTTACTTATTGTATATATATATTATTTTTCTGTATAACTTATTTTATTTATTGTACATTGAGTGTGAATGTGATCTCTGAACACTATTATAAATGACTTTTGAGACAGATTGTAATATTTTTCAATAAATAAGTTTTAAAAAAAATTCATGTTGATCAAACAAAATAAGGTTTCTTATTTATCAATGGCCGCACTCCTAAATAACTTCAACGAGTATTCTTAAATATGGATGACAAACTCGACTGTTGTCAAAGGATTCCCTAAGACTAACCAGCGTTTGGTAATAAACAAGCCATTTGTGGAGTTCAAAACATCACTATTAGTGCGAGGTACTCGTATATAATTTTTACAATGGCAATGATGGGTACAGACCGGCCAACGTTAGGGCACAGACAGTTACAAAGAAGTATAGACAGAAGGGCGAGAAGTTAAGACAGAACTAAGCGGGCCCTGACACACAGGTGCTGCCCCCCGAGGCTATATATATATACCTGGCGCCGGCCGTCTAAGATTAGATGCCCTCCCAGCCACAGTTTCATCTTTGACTGTCTCCTCTTCTTATACTATCGCTCTCTCTCTCTCTCTCTCTCTCTCTCTCTCTCTCTCTCTCTCTCTCTCTCTATATATATATATATATATATATATATATATATATATATATATAGAGAGAGAGAGAGAGAGAGAGTGAGTGACAGAGAGAGACTTCTTATTCTCAATACCAATTAGCCCATAAATAAGAAAATGTTTTTTATTAAAAAGAACATATTTTTTTTTTTTGCAATTCTTTCTTCCTAAAAAATATATTCACTACCCCCATCAATTGCCCTTAAGAATCATCTCTATGAACTAGAAAAGAGGTTCAAAAAGTGGAAAATTAAAATAAATGACAACAAGTCAAGTCACGTTAGTTTTTCTCTGCGGAAAGTTTCGCATCCTAGGGTAACAGTAAATAACAATCTAGTCTATTCTACAATACCTCATTAAATATTCCAGGACTTAATTCGAGTTGATCCAACAGAATCTTAATTGCCCTTAAAAATCATCTTTATGAACTAGAAAAGTAGTTAAAAAAATGGAAAATTAAAATAAATGACAAGTCAAGCACGTTGTTTTTCCCTGCGGTAAGTTTATTGCCCTACAATAACAGTAGACAACAGGCCAGTTCCCACAAAAAATCTTGTATCTTGGACTATACATGGACAGAAAACCAGGAGCTTACCCACCAAATAAAATAACAACAACTAACCATACCATACAAACAATTGTCACATCCTTTAGACTAAAGTTCTCCATTCAACCTACAATAAATATATATATATATATATATATATATATATATATATATATAGATAGATAGAGAGAGACTAATAAAAAAATATTTGTAAGATATTTTTTATGTTATTCTGCTTAATTATAAACATTTTTTCTATCTATCTTAAAAATGCGAACAGCATAATCCAAAATACTTCGTAAAACCATAAATGTACCTTGGTTTATTTCAAATCACACCATACATAACGACATGAACATACCAATAGTAAAATCCTATATACATAAAAAAACGCCACAATATTCCACTCTTCTACTATGAATCATGCAAATCCACTCGTCTTGTCTCTTTTTTCCATCATATTACCTGGTGAGGCTTAGCGACAACTTAAAAGGCAATGGCTTAAAGTTCTATGGCTCAAAATGTAAATAAACATAAGGAAAAAAAAACAAAAAAACAAGAGAGAATAAACGACAACAAATTTGTTTGATGCATTACGACGCAGTGGTAAATATAATTCAAAATAAAATAAATTAATAAAAAGAACATATACACAATAAGAGCTCACACATTAAATAAATATCCCTTTTCTTAATGCATGAGTCTTTTTAATCTTAAATATATTGTTTAAATTATATTTTCGTAATTATTTAAAACTAACACATACGGAAATCACTAACAAAATTTAAGCAATCACAGTAACAATAGAAGTACATCATATGACCTCATCAGAGTTTATTCCTGATTATTATAAACTATTTATACAGATGAATCTCCGTTATCATTATCTAAGTATACTTTACTTGAAGCGAAATATCATTAATTTCAATGGTAGCAAATCCATTTAATACCCATTAAAAACCTATTGAAGAGGAGCTGGCTGAGAGATCTCCTTTCCTGAATTAAGGAAGTAAACCTAGACTAGGAAGAGGTGTTGCCTAGTACTATTCTTCCTCATATTCAAAATACCACTCTTAACAATAAAAACACATACGTTAATTGTCAAGTTTATAACTGAGGTAGATTAAGATATTAAGAAAAAACTTTTCAAAAATTAATGACTTTTTTTTTCTACAAACCGACGTTGTGTTATATTTTTCCTAAAGAACACTATCATTTCTGATTTGTGAATATAGACCAATTAGTAGGTATCCTTGCATAAAATGAGCTGGAATCCGGTTTGGATGTTTTGTTTTCTTCAAGATAGAACAATACCGTACAAGTTTGTGAAAATTTAAACGTGTGGAAAGATCAAGCAGTTCTTCTAGATTTCAAAAGATATGCGCACTTCACAGGTGAGGAGTGAAATTCAGTACTTTTTTAAAACTTTTTTTTCTACCCCTTCCCTATTTAAACACGTAACTATTCTTAACTTTATTTATTTATTTTTTATTTTTATATATTTCAGTAATATGTAGTTTTGTCGAATTGAGATCAAACTGTATTCACATGGGAGCTTTAAGTCCCTGCTTAGCAATAAATAAGATATAAATAAATTCAATTTTTAATTACTTCTATTAATTATTATATAAAATTAATCGTACAACTCAGAACAATAACCTTGCTTTTACAGTCAATACATATAATTTATGTATGTATTATAATTTATTATTTACAGATTTCGATAAATTGGCTGACAAAGGAAGGAAAAATTAAAAAATATTATCTTTGATTAAGAACCCATCAGCTGCATACTCAGCTTAAAATGTAATAATATAATTACTTCAATATAATTAAATTGATATTTTATTATTAGTCTGGGAACTGTTGAGAGGACTGGACTGAATAACTCTACCTGGCTAGACCTAACGGTAGGGATTTTCTAGCAAGGACTTAGCTAGGGGCTAAAAAAAGATCTGAGACAGGTAGCACGGATATTCTAAAGCAATGTCAAGACACAAATTCTGGTCTTAAAAGTATATTACATAACTGAAAAATTTCAATAAACATTAAAAAAATAAAAAGTATTGGTAAGTAATAAACAATTCAAAATTAATTATTATACGATGAATAATTAATTGCATCAACTAAATGCAGCGAGAAATTTGCATATCTCACATATTATATCTAACACTAAACTGAACCTGTATAATTCAAATAAAGTCAGAAGAATTTAATGCATAAAATAAGTAAAGACAAAATAGTTCAGTAATTTCTTCACTTAATTCGTCAACCGATTTTTTTTTTTTTTTTATATAGTTTAGAAGCTATTGACGAGCTAAAATGTTATAAAAAGAAATTGGAAACATTGTATATAAATAAAACTGTAAATCATCGATAGTTTAAAGCTGCTATTCTCCTTATGTTCGTCACCAATCGGTTAGAAATTTTGATACAACGGTTGCAACGAATTGAAGTATGTTTTTTATAAATAGTTCATCACCTAGACTTTCGTTTTAATAAGGCGAGTGAAAAATATGTGAAGCGAAAAATGTGCTATAGACTGTGGCAAACGGCTGTAACGATTTTAATGAAAATTGGCTTAAGTATTCTCCTTAAAGCACTTTTAATTTATGCATATAATATTCTTTCCCGAAGAAAAAAAAAAAAAACGTAACGATAGATTAAAAAAAATTTTTATAAATAACTCAACACTGTTATGAATATTATGTACAGATAAAAGTGTTTTTTTCGGAATTGTACAATGAACAGATGTATAAAAGAAGAAAAAAAAATATTGGAAACATGGAAAGTAATACATGTTTTGCTCAAATTTTCAATAATGAAAAGTTCGAATTTCGACCATTCGGCGAATATAAGTGAAAATAAAACCGATAAGATAATATGAAACGAAAAAAACAAAACAAAACATTATACCCGAGATATGAAATGTTTTATCAATGTTAAATTGATTGAATTATTTTTCATCAATATTTATGTAATTGTTTCAATAAACATTTTGGAGGGTAAGAAAAAAACAAAAAAAAACATCAATATTGTTAGATTCTAAAAAAAAAAATTATAAAATTAAAAACTATATTAAAATTACAAATTCAAGCATTAATTTTATTTTAAACAGTAATATGTAGAAATCTGTATACCTAAAGTAATATAAATCTTCTTCAGGACATTTATAGCAACGAGACTTACCTGAAAAAAAAGAAAAAATAATTAGTTTCAGATATTATGTTGAAATAATAAATACATAATATTAAATTCTAGTTTAGGATATATTATTTTAGGCACAATCCATGTATAGTTGGTTTATTAAAAAAAGTCACTAAGTAACATTCGCTAAAATTACTTTGATGAATGTTCGCTCTGTGAAATCAGATTATTGTGCATTTAGTGTAAATATAAAATAAATAAAAGATTTTGTTTCATTGCCATGTGTTTCACGGTATTTTGTATAAACGAATAACGTCAAAATTCACAAAAACATACTTGAAAGTTAACCTACATCAAAAATGCATTTACATTAGTGATTTTTTGCAACAAACCGAGGATATAAAAACGTGGACGTACGTATTTCAACGGAATTTATTGTAAATAATATACAATAAACCACAATAATATAAAAAGTACTTTTGTTAACTATAAATAGGTAATTCAAACGTAAAGTACATTTTTCAAATAAGAAATAAATGGGTAAAGATATTTACAGAAAACTAAACTAAAAAAAAAAAAAATCATTCTATCATTGTGTAAACATTACAACAGAATGAGACTAACGAATTTATGAAGGATTTTTTTTTACCACATGCATAAGAATGAAAACAATTTATATTGCCTAATAGAATCTGCATTTCTAAAAACCTGTTACGAAGAAGACAAAAATGTGTTGACAATATAAATTCCATAGCTCAGATAACCATATTTAGTCAGGTAACTGTGTGAAGAGATGTGAAATTATGACATTAAAGAATTTCATTCACAGTTACTAAGAAACCATAAAAATATTTAAATTTTTTTTCACTAATGGTATGCAGCTATCTTAGCTAGTGAAAATCGTAAGTGAAGTTTTTTTTTTACATTATAAGTTTTCCTAATTTTTCTTATAATTATTTAATATTCACAACAATAAACGTTTTAAACCGATATCTTTTAAGAATAGATTTTTGTATAATATTTTATAATATATGTATATATAGTGTATAAGTAATTTTTATAATTACAAGTTGGCTGTGTGCTATGGTGAGTAATGACAAAAAAAAATAAATAAAAAAACTCAAATATGTGCCTATGTTTTAAATTTTCAACAGGCCGTGGAAATCTTTAGCATAGACCTGACGAATGCCTATTCGGCATAAATTACAATAGTTTGTATTATTTGTGTTTTATTACATCTTTGGCAGAAGCCCCCTATCAAATCTTTCTATCAGTTCTACGATCAACAATACCTTTACTATGAAAAAAAATATAATGAAATAAAATCTTTTTCTTCTGATGATTAATAAAGTTGACCTTCTAATCTGTCAGGGGAGCAAGGTATACCATACCGCACAGCCAACAATCCGTCAAGTAAGTCATGATCAGTAATATCGAAGTAGTATATAATAATATATACTAAAAAAAATCAATGGCATATCCAACATGTAAATTGGACAAAGATATAATAACATTATAACAAAATTTAAATGTTTTTTGTATTTATGTGATTATATTAATACATAAATGCAGAGAAAATTAAAAACAAATTATAATAAAGTATAATAACAATTTTTTTTATTTATTGTTAGAATGCTTGACATTTTCCTGAATGTTCTTAGGTATTTAACATGTTTTTAAATTATATTGTAATATGTGATTCTTTTTAGGTATTCTATGAGATTATTATACGCCAGTTTCCGAACATGACATCAAAGAATTGCTAGTTAGAACGAACGATAGAGTCACTCAGAAAATTCAAATAGTTTACTGAAATATATTTCAAGAATAACAAAAAGCAACTACAATTTATTCAAATTTAAAAATTGCAAACGAACACATATTTTAAAAAAAACACGGACAGGCAAAATCATACTTAAAAAGGTTTAATTTAATTAGAGATGGTATTGGTTCGCTAGACGGACAAAAACGAACTATTGAACATATAATCTATTGCTGCCAATCATACAAGAGACATAGATCTATGTTTATATTTGAATAACTAGCCAATGTCAGAATTTGGCTTGTACAAAAATTTTCTACGGGATCACAACGTTAGTTTAATCGTTTACAACTATCCAAGAACTAAGGAAGTGAAAAACCATCTAAGGAAAAGTTACTAACAACATTGTACAATATGAATAGGCACAAAAGCTTATACCAAAAACATGTACAATTATTTGTATTTACATTGAAACATACACAATTTAAGTCTAATTTATATGATTATGCCGAAATTCCTCAAACAGACAAAATACAATATCTTGAACTGACATTCGATAGAAGAATGACACGGAGCCCACATATCAACAAAAAACGAATAACTTTAAACCTCAGACTACGACTGTTATACTCACTTCTCTTAAGACGCTCAAAATTAAATTGAAAACAGAAACTAAACAATTACCTACTTAAGCCCATATGGACCTACGCTTCACAAATTTACGGAACAGCCAAAACGACCCACATACGAAAACTACAAACTTTTCAATCCAAAACTTTCAGGACCATAACTAAAGCTCCATGGTACGTCACAAACATTACATTACATAAAGACCTTCAAATGAAAACAGTTAACGATCACAAACGGACACACTACAAGCGAGTTCACAATAACATGCATGGACATACTAACGCACTTATACAAAGTATGGCTAGATTTACCATGCCCGAAAACACACTTAGGAGGCTCAAAAGGAGCTGGATGTGGGATTTTCTCGCTTAAAAAGATGCTAAAATCAAGACAGGAAGAGATGCCACTGGGCATTCCTCTCCATCACGCCGATCAAGCCACTAACTGTACTCTTACGGACAGCAGACCCGCTAATTGTCATTGCTTATGACAGGTGTGGGTGAAGAAATGAAGTTTAAAAAAATATTTAATTGTAAATATCTATTTTGATTATATTTGAGGTACTTTAAGTAATTAAAAATAATTATGCTTCTAATTTGTTTTCATTTGTAGTCGCCATTACCCAAGATGGTCATTGGCGGTACTTCATTATAATACTTGGTTTCTATTAAGTATTTGAACAGAGTAGTGATTCATCTTAATTGTCTCCCAATATTTTGTTCATGTTCGTTGCTAATTTTAGTTTAGTATCGGAGTTGTTTCCAATTGGTGGCACTCTGCTAACAGGTGTTTCACTGATTGTGGTCTGTTGTCACATTTATGGCACGTAGGTGCTCTAAGAAGATACCAGTGAGTGAACAGGCAGTGAGCGATTCGTATTCGGCACAATATGGTTCCTCTCTTCTGGATTTCCTTGTGCTTGTAACCTACTTGTTGCACTCTGTTTTTATTTCAAATAGTTTAGACAGTTCAATTTTCTATTATCTAATTACCTTTTTCCTTTTTTTTTAATCTTGGGTATCCAATCTTCTATTGTGATAAAATTTAATGCAGTCATGATTGGTACTTTCTTTTTCTCGCTAACTTTGCTGCTCGGTCAATGCCCAAGATACCACACTATGGGATGGAATCCAGACAAAGGCTACATGGACCGTCTTTACTTTCGATTCTCACCATAGGTTGAATATAACCATAATTAAAGAGTTATGTGGCCATGGGTTACCATTTGCTGCTTAGACACTTTTGGAGTCTGATGCTATCACCCATTTATTCTAATTGGAATTTGATATCCAAAGGAGGGCTTTCATAGCTTCTTCGGAAAAAAAGGAGCTCTCTCATGGTAAGCTAAAAAGGAGTCGATGTTGGTTTTCATTAACATAGACAGCGCAGGTAATTTAGTAAAGAGTTTTATTTTAAGGTATGTCGTACAATATATATATATATATATATATATATATATATATATATATATAAGATTTGGAATGTATGAATAACTCAAGAACAATATTGGAATATTTTGATGATTTGTTGTAATAAATTAAACACTGCATTCTATAAGTTTGAAAAATATGGAGGGCCTGGGGAAAGTATTCTTACATAACTATTTAAATTTTCGCCAAGAACAGTGCACTCGTGGGAACACGAACTGAATGTCAAGGATGAAGAAGGAGTCTCGTGGAAAAGATTAGCACCGGAAGCCGTTAACCTTTCGCCAGGTTATCCTTGAAGTGCACCGTCGGCGGTGGCTATTATTTCGCACTCGAGCTGTTTGGGGACGAAGAAGTAAAAATTAAGGCCTTCAAGAGAAATAAGTCTGGGTTACCCCTGTAATGGAAGATCCCTTTCCATTAAATTATTAACATCCGTATAACAATTCGTGAGAATAGCTTCATCTTATAGTAAGCTACAACATTTTTCTTTACAAATATTCTCCAAAATAGGGCGTCTTCAATCTGGAGATCGATAAACTTTGTATATTTAATGAGGCAATAAAAACTGAAGAACACTAATTTGCTTTCCACTTGAATTCTATGATAATTTGATGTCAAATTCGGGAAAAAGTCACAACAACATTGGACCATTTGACGTTACTTCTACGACCAACTTGTCAAAATAAAGGTATTAAGTATGTCAAACCCTCCAATATTTTTGTAGGTCACCTTCTTTCTCGATCCTGAGATCAAATTCACGATTCAAACAAATCGGTATTCGAGGGTTTCCAGAACCTTATGAAATTAATTGATCTGATGAGAAAAGGCTCCATTTCTGAGAATTTTCGTAGATAAAAAAATTGTAGGCTACGATAACATAAAGCACTTCCCGAAGTTATAGTTAGATGTTGATAATTCGATAAAAAGGGGTCTTCCGCGGACTGAATACCTTAGAAAGTAATATGTCATTATAAAAAAAAATATATGTAAAAGTCATAGGTTTATATATAAAACAACGAGTCAGATTTCTTAACACCTTTATTATACACCGAGTACTAATCAACACTACTATATAATTAACTGCCCATATCCGCTAATCCGATCACCTTGAACTAAAAAATGTCATTTAGAAAGCCATAAATTTTCGAACCCGGTAGTTCCATGGCTCCATGAAGGATAATTACTAATATAAATTATTACTTTCATATCCTAGATCACACTATCCGTTACTTAATGAAAAGTTGAATGGTGAATGATATCAGTTTGTATGTGGAGAGCCAGTTCTGACAAAAATCGTATTAATGTTTTAATAAAATGGATAGGGTATGGATCAAAATTGGAACCAACTATAATACAAAATATTTTCTTTTTCAGCATTACTGATCCTGCACAATGGTTAGAAGATCCATTTGGGCTACCCGCATACTCAATAAAGTGGAGCTGACAAAGGAACAAATAATGGTAAAACCTCATGATTGATAATGGGTTAGTTCATCACCAACCATACTAGCTGGTCAAGAAATCCATAAGTTAATTTTTACCTAGCTTTCCATTCAAAAATTAGGGTGAAACCTCCAGCAGTCGGCACCCCGCCAAGTTTTCGGCACCCATTGCAGTTATTGAGGAATATTACCAAGGCTTAATATTCTTCTTAACGGTCTAGAGCTGGCGAAAAGAGATCATTCGAAGCGAGAATCGCTCCTGCGCTTGCATATCGTAGCGTTGCGCTGTATTTATTTAGTTTTATAGATCCGAGGAAGTACGCATCTTAAGTATTTGACAATAAACACACATTGCTGCACAATATTAATGTAATTCTTTAATTCTGAAGGCTTTCAGATTTGGTTCTTCAGATTTTTGAAAATCGGTTAAGAGTTGCCGGAAACTGAGAGTTCCGAAAACTGGCACATGGAGATATTTTTACATTTTTCCGTTATACTATAAAAAAAAAAAAAAATGAAAGACAATGTTTCACATATATGTTTTGAAATTAGAGATGTTCACTGACTTAGAAGAACCGAAATTGTTTAATCAAGTACTCACGCTATTGAAAACAAGTTTTTTTATAACAGACGAAATCTTAACTTCAACTGATGGGAGGAGTTCTCAGGGATCTAACATAGATTTTTTACAGATCCCTATCCTCAAAACATTGATGTTGACTTTTGAGGTAATCATTACCTTTCAGTTGAATCAATTTTAATGGAAGTGTAAGATATTAAAAAAAGTTTTTAACATTTTATTTTGCAAATAAAGATTTCAAATAAAATGTAAAAAAATATTCAATTTGTTGTTTAAATTTTTTTATTTTATTTTATTCAATTGATGAGCTATAGATTCGCCCAAAATTAGAAGGGACTACTTGGTGAACAAACTCATACTATTTAATGTTAAAACTAATTATATAATTTAATTATTTATTAGCATGAATATATATTGAAACTTTAGAGATGTTATTGAGATCAGTAGTCGACTGATCAATCATTAGAATGAAACAATAATTGTCAGAAATTTCAGTCATAATGTTTTATTATTGGACTTTTCGACCCAAACATGTGTGTCATCCTCAGGTCTGTCCAACCCAGTTCTTCTCTCAACTTCCAAACAACATTTGTGTCGAACCGTCGGCTAACCCAATAATAAAAATTTGTGTTTCATGCATATGTATATGTACTAATTGATACCTATTTACAAAAATGAATATGCGAAAAAATGTATAACTCTTGTATAATACTTGCCGTAAACCTAAACGCCTCAAGTGTAACAGGAAGGTTATAAATGTGTGAACAATCATCAAAAGCAGTCGTTCGTACTTTACGTTTAAAAAACAAGTAATACAGCAATTTTCACAAAATACTTACTTTTTATTAGTAGTAAAATCAGTTTTAAGATTTTGTTTTTAGAGTAATATTTTTTATATGTACTTAAAATTTATGAATTGAAAAAAAATCATAATTAACACTTTTGAGGAAACATATGTACTAAGGCAAATAAAATTAAATAAGGCCTTAAATTAATTTGTTCCCAAGGGCGAAACATAGCCCAAAGTGTTGTAGAAACGCATTATTGTTAAGGATAAATTCCAAAATGAGTTTGGTTTGGACGCACCATAATGTTGAAAAAATATTTTCAGATATAAGCATGGGTATCTAAAAATAGGTTCATTTTTTCTTGATACAATTTCATAAATATTTATTCTCAATATCCTACCAATAATCATATTTTACGTTAAAAAAAACCTTGGAACGTGGGAATTGTGTCTGATATTTAATATTACGATATTGAATTAGCGGAATCTATAAAGAGATTATAAGATAACAGCAAGAGGAGAGAGAGAAAAAAAAGAAAGATTTTTTGTTATACATATATTTTTTTTTTCAACAGACTCAGAAACTGAAAGAAAGGCGGCTTACTGGTTTAAGGTAGGTTAGAGGTAGCCTTCTATTGTCGAACTGAGGTCAAACGCAGGAGAAAAAAAAGAAGAAGCGAAGACAAAAAGTGGCTTCTTTTTTTTTGTGGAGTCCCATCAGCCCTATCTACAATAATAGAAGAAGAAAGACAAAAATAAATAAGCAACAGGAGTAATACATTAACTCTGGAGTTCGTGATTGGTGTTTAGCATAACTAGAGCGCAAATATAGATAATTGAGAGGTCATCGTAGTCAACATGAAGTATACATGAAACTGATGCAAAAAACCCCTGCTATATATATATATATATATATATATATATAATATATATATATATATATATATATATGTACTGTTGTCTTAACATTACCCCTGAAGATGGCGCACAAGTTAAGGTTGAAAAGTCGGCTAATATATAATAAACTATTTAAATGTGTATGTATTTGAGTCAAACCAAGGATGAAAAGTAAATGTTTTACAAGTTTCACATCTTCTCGGCTGCCTAGAATCAAGTACCTTCTCGAGTCTACTGACGAGGGGGCATGGGCACCAGTTAAGGCTATTCCTAAGTGGCATAGTAACAGGTGAGCAATCATCAATCAATAAATAAGGAGAAGCCATTAGGGGCACTGCTCACTCATTTCCATAAAGTGATATGCGTGCATTGGCCTGATAACATCTAGTCGCTTAGTCAGCTTTGAAAGCGTTTATTTTTAATATTCTTCTCAATAGGACAATTTTTGTGGCAACGACAATAAACATTGCTTTGATTTAGACATGTAAGGATATCGTTGTACAGTGTATTAAACAGTATTTTTGGAAATTATCTCCACGTTTTGCCGAATTAAGCTCTTCTACTTACAAGATAACTCACTAATATAATATATATCTTTTTTAAAAGCGAGTTAGGCTATAGCTCGTCCACAATCAATCGGCCCACTCAATCCTAACAAATTATTAACTAACATAGATCAGAGAATGAATCGGTTGAAGAATAATGCAAACTAGAAAGTTTTTCGAAATTTCTCTTGAGATCCTAACTAGTCCCGGCCTTTATAAGCTCCCTTATGATTATTTATAACAAACATTTCTTTTATTATAAAATAAATCTAGTCATAGCAGAACTCCAATTGTTAGAAAATAACTAAAAATAATTAATTTGACTTTTAGAAAACGTGAACTTTTTCAGAAAAATAAAACCCTGTACAAAGCAAACATGGAGGATTTGGGATTCAGTACTTATCAAGGAAGTACTGTTTCTTGGTCAAAGGTAGTGCAAAGGAGGTGATTTGATCGAGATCAGGCTATATCGCCATACTTTTCCTATTGTAGGAACTAGCATAGGAATACAGTATCTTACCCACAGAGCTAACATTATTCCTAAAAAAAAAAAAGGGATTACAAATACCACAATGTGATAACTATTAACGATGAGACCTTGACAACTACTTACCCAGAAGATACAACAATTCTCACAAAACATCAAGACCCTAAACAGGCCTTACTAACTTTACAACGTCACTTACTTAAATTACAAGATTGCTCCAAATTATGAAAAAATCGACTTAATCAGGGCAAATCCAAAAATTTAACATTTTCTCTTCGAAAAAACACCTGTCCTCAAATTATATTGACAACAATCAAATTCCTCAAATAAACACAGTACTTTATTTTGGACTTACCTTCGACATTTAACACAAGGATGACATGTAAGGGGTCAGCATGTAAAAATAAAACGTAAGACACTTAATAAACGACTCAAACTATTTTACCCTCTTTTTGGTAAATCTTCAAAACTAAAACTGAGACAGAAACTGAATACGTATACATATTTACATACTCATCACAAATATACAGCATCGCTAAAAAGACCCACCTATAAAAAATTCAAACGTTTCAATAAAAATTATTGCGACTCATAACAACAGAACTTTGGTACGTGACTAAGAAAACGTACTTTACGCCACCTTCCAACAGTTGACCTACATATAACGACCATTAATAAACGATTTTACAATAATTTAAACGAACATGATATCAGACTAATAAGAGATATGGCCACAGCTGACATATCTCTTGTTCTGAGATATGTCAGCTGTGGCCTTTTGAGGAGACTAAAATGTCGTTGGATGAGAGATCTCCTTCCTTTAACATCCTAACTAATTGAAACAAGTTATAGAAGAGTTGCTGCTGAGTACTTTCCTTCCCCATGCCTGTCATGGCATTATTTCCAGTATCTCCAGCACATTTGCTGATTGTCAACTATAAGTTGATAGCCGCAAATATATATATATAGAAATGTTTAAAAAAATGAGAAATTGTATTATCATTAGAAATGATTTGAATAATTTAGAAAATTTTAAACAATTTCTTGAAAGAGAGTAATGCCAGTATTAAAACAACCATTCCAACATTGAAGAAAAGGTAACCTTGCTTATGTCTAACAAGGTATGTTCAATCATAAATTAAGTCCTTAACATTTGTGAAATCACAGATTAGATTTTATCCTCCCATCTACAGAATAAAAGATACAATTCTATTCTATTTGTTCATTTCAAATTTTTCAAAAATTTCTCTGACATTGGTGTATTAAGTGCCGTATAGCTTGTAATGCGGAATGGTATACCTGACGCGCCTGTGACAGGAAATATTTATTGGAGAATTAATTGACCGTTTCACAAGTAAAAAACTACATAACGATCCAATTACGTCGAACATCTTAAACATCGTAAGCAAAATACACTTTAAAGAGCTGGAGTAAAATTAGGCCTCAAGTGAATAGTAATTTTACGGAATATATTATAAACTTCTTTGCACTGAAGTATGAGTATTATCGAAGGTTATACTAGAAAGATGGAAAATAATTTAATTATATCTATTAACATTGATAATATGTAATATTATTATTATTATTGACGGTAATGGCCTCCAAGAGATTTTTCACAGATAGTCTATCAGGATGGTCTGTCGGTTGCTATAGCTCTCCATCTATCTCTGATAGATTTGTGATATCAAGCAGATTATCAGTCTTACAGTCTATATAAAATTTAATATAGTTTATTAAACAAATTTAACATTTATATCCGTCCAGATTTCACAAATAGAGCTTAAGACACGATTTCAGTCATTCCATATTTTTCATTAAATTTTAATATGAACATTAAATTATGTTTGATAACACAGATATTTGGAAATAGTTAACACAAGCTATCTTATAAATGAAGATTTGCCTTTCTTTCTATATTTTCGTATTATTTTGTTGATTCGATACGTCTACTATTGGAATATAAGCCATTTCCAACTCAAAAATAAATGTTAAAAAAATCAAAAATACAGATGAAGAGCAAACAAAACTTAAGAGAACATTAACGAACTGGATGGAAATGGGAAGGGGCAGAGAATGCTGGTTCAATATTGTATAAAAAAATAATTAAAATAGTGTTATCGAAATTTTGAAAGAATTATTCCATTACATTAATAAATAACTTTGAACTTTTATTTAAAAAAGGATATATACATGGTGTTTCAAGGTTAATTGACCAACGTGCAGTAATGAACTAAGGACCTTAAACAAAAACAAAAAAAAATTCCTATAAAGGTATATCCGCAAACGCTTTGTATAGGTAATATTCATACCTGAAGATTTTCATTGTTATGAATTATTTACGTTATATTAAGTAAATAAAACCTATTTATTTGTTCCAACTGCATTATTTATTAAACGTAAACATTAAATTCATATTGTGTTCAAAGTAATTTCCTTGAGCATTAAGACAGGCTCGGCATCTTACCCGATCTTATTTCTTCAACAGCATCAGTGGCAGAACGGCACTGGGTATCTGTTATTGTTTCACAATATTCAATTATCCTTCTTCGTAAGGAATTAAGGTCATTGACTGAACTTACATAAACTGTTTGTTTAATGTCTTGAAGATGAATAAAGCTACATTATTATTAATACGCTAACAAGTAATATATTTTTCGGCATAGTTAAATATAAAACAAATAAAGTAATTGTTAAACCCAAGAATGAACACAGAAGAGGCAACGATTACCTACTAGGAATATAATGTGAATCATTGCCACAAGACGAACAAATCAAAAAGGCCATTATTTTTGCATTGTTTCGTCACGAAGTTTAGATTTATTACTTTCTGATTCATCCAGATTAAGTGGACATTGTACAACTAAATCACGTGCCGAATGAGAGCAGACTTGTTATAATGAATTAGCATCAGAACAACTTATTAAGAAAAATCATAAATAAACCGTTCGTGTGTACGGATGCAAAATCAATGCTGTATCTCAGAGTCACATTGATGAATTTGGTGACAAGAGAACAAAATAATTTTTTTCACCGAAAAAAGCTCATCATTTTCTCATAACTTTGTTTATAAGTACCAGGCTTTCCATACAATATTGAAATTAACAATATTTTTTTTTAAATAATGAAAAATCAAAGGATTAATGGGCTTTCGAACTTATGTCACTAACCAAACTGTAAAACTGACACATACACTATTAACAATCAGCTGGGAATAGAACGAACAGGCTTGCCCTCCCTCCACCCCCCCCCCTAAATCGTGGAGGATAAAGCAGGACTACAGGAGATCCTAACGTTTCTCTTTCAAATTGGAACAACAATTCACTTTAGTTATATAAAGTTGTATTCATTAAATTATTTATTTAAAAAATTAAGATAGTAATTTGGGAGGTATATGGAAGTTACGGATTTAACATTTTACAATAGGCATTCTACTAAATACCGGAATCGGGCCGAAGATAACATTCGTCGGTTAAGTACCTACACACATCCGTGGGTGCGCTCTATTTATCAAACAAAGAAAGAGTTGAGAAATAACAAAAAGCTACCCGGCGCTAGCGGGATCAAAACATATTACGCAAGAGGAAAGGCAAGCAGCCTGCTGCACGGTGACGCCATACTTAAAGATACAATTTTATCTAAATTACCAGCCTTGAAGTAGGTGAGAGATAGCAGTTTCCGCTCTTTCATCAAATCTCCAGTTTTATATCCAACGGCAGATTCAAATCTAACAATAATAATTCACATGTTAGGAAACATTAACTGTGTGCGTCGATAGCAAGCTGATCCGATGGACATATATATCGATTTTAATATTATGAATACATCCAACCTGTATAATAAGTACACAAGATACTGAGAGTAAATTGAACAAGACAGACAACAACGGAAGTTGATTTTTGGTCATTCATGGAAAACAGTATATTATCGCAGAAAACGTACAATTAGTAGAAATATGAACTAATGTTCAAGTCCCTTTCCAACTAATTCATACATTCTCTCTTTGATTGTACGATCAGTACGATGATACGCAGTTATCATTAATCAATTTATACGAAATTGTGATGAAATTTAAATTAAAAACATAAACTTATCCCATCGAAAAGAACAGACAGAGATTGTGTCTAGAACCCACACTCGCGAATATTCGGTCCTTATTATCAAATTAATAGCATTCGTCTAAATCACTGTTGATGGCTTCGTGTTCCTCATCCCCTACAATTTTACATATACGTAAATTCTCTGAAATATGACGTTTTATAATCCTGAGAAGGGTGAGCTTTGTTTACATATAATGAGGTACTAAAACCCCATGAACACGCATTTGCTTTTCGCTTGAATCATAAGATAATTTCTTTACAAAATCGGGAAAAATGGTGGCCTACAAAAACATTGGACCATTAGGCGTTACCCCCACCCCCAACATGGCAAAATCATGAGGTTATACATGGCCCAATATTTTTATAGTTTATCAGTTTTTCTGGCTTATATGATATACTCAGCTTACAATTCAAGTAGTAAGTAAATGTTTATTCATACATTTTTATTACCACATTAAATTAATTATTATAATAAGGGAACTCCCCATTTCCGAAAATTCGGTAGAGATTAAGTTGTAGATTACGATAAGATGAATCCGTTCACGAAGTTTTAGACAGAAATTAATAATTTGATAAAAAGGGGTCTGTATCGCAGACGTTTACTCAAAGTGCTAATTTTTAATTAATACAATTTACTTCAATACCTGTAATTAATGACTTCATCAACTCACGCTCAAACAGGCTCAACTTCACTCGCTTACTGCCTCAAGCAAAAATCTAAAATATTTGTTTACAATCACTATTAAATGTTACCAATTCTTGCATCCTAGCATTTCTAAAAGTGGAGATATGAGTGTTTAAAAAACATACTGATAGCATCTTAACGTTTCAACAATCTGATATATAAATATAATGACAATTGATTAAAAAAAGTGTTCTAACCTAAAAACAATCTATCATATTGCCCACAAGTCGATGCCCATTTTCCTAACATACTTAAGGCTATTTCTTCTCTTCTTCCTTCACTTCATTAATGATGGCGCATATTGGATTGGATTTGAAGACTACGTGGCCATATCTTGAATTTTAGAAAAGTCGTTTTACTATAAAAAAAATTTAAAAAAAGGACAAAATTACACAGCGCAACAAAATATACCGAACCAAATAACTCCTAGTCTCAGAAGACGGTTGAAAACTTATCATCGTTTTGCGCAAAACAAAGAAAATTTGGAATAAAAAAATATATATATATTATTAAATTGTACTAATTTGAGCCTGTAATGAAATATATATATTTTTAGATTACATCGGCAAATAGCTGTGGGTAATAAGGTGTACATAATATAATGTTTCATATAGTTCAAAATTATATGAAATCCAGAAAGTGACAAATTATTTAGAAAAAGCTTTTATATATGAATAAACATTCAAAGATATAATTTGTTGGATGCCAAAATGTTGGTAATAAATTTTGAGTTAAGATATTGGGACATTTAAATTTAGAACCTAAAAACATTATTTATATATTTGTTTTTTTCCGATTACTTTAATAATTTATTTTTTTCCTTTATATATTTGTTTTTACCGCATTTCAACCCCATTAAGTTAAATTTAATAGTGTCTTCTTCATAAAACATAGTGAACCTCATGACGGAGGTATAATTATAGTCTACCCCCAAAATGACAAATAAATTGTCATAAAATAAATTTACTATTATTTCGAAAATAATACGCTTTTACTGAATATAAAATTTGAGTACGATAAATGCTCTTAATAGTTTCCCGATTATTCGTGACGAACTCAGTTACGAAATACATCGTATCTTAACAAAGAGTTAAACAGATTATATATTACCAGGCATTCACACAACGTTATATACAGCCATAAAAAGAAAATTATTTATGATAGTAAATTTGAAAGTCTATTTTGTCACAGTTACCTATTAATCTAATAATTTAATAATTTAATTAAATTAAGATTTTGCATTTTTTCTTTTTAATTTTACTTCATATTAAATAAATTGCAGAATTGTAAACATTATGAGCATGCTTATTTTGATAATACCAGTTCAGTATGTTTCTTAAGCATCACTGAAGTCGGCAATTGAAAGTTAAAATTTCTAAAAATCGGTTGTTGAAATTAATATAAATTAAATTTATAATTTAAAATTTATCACTTATTACGGCAGATTTTTTTTTCAATGGATAATTACTCTTGAATATCAAGAAGAGACACAAATAAGAATTGATGGTTGGAAGAGCCGCGTGTCCTTGCATCTGATGGCAAACATCTGGTTGAGGTTGAAATCGCGCCAAGCGGATGTGACATTTTACTTGCAAGGTTTTTTTAGTTTTTTCAATTATCTCAATGGCAGTTAAAATGATTTTTATCAAAGTTTACGTTGCCAGGACATCCGAGGGCTATTTGAGTCCTATTGCAGGAAATGGGGGAAATGAGGAAAAAAAAAGTATAAATACAGAACAAACAAGATAAATAAGAAAGTCTAAAATCGGTACAGGCGTAGAACACCACCATTTTACTACTAAATAGACTAAAACACTTATTCAATGGATCATAATGTTTTAAATAAGGACTGTTTGGAATCAGTTTATAATAATTCAGAATTTCAGATTGGAAATAATATTAATAAATACGTACAAATCCCATTTCTGTTTTTAATACTGAAAATTGAAGAATTAAACTTGTAGTTTGAAAATTAAAAAAAAAAATGAAAATTGTTAATTATAAATATGTTACCACGATATCAATAAATAATAAACACATAAGTGAAATCACACAGTCAGTCTTCAAAAAACTACAAATCACTCGATTTAAATACTTAATGCATGCACATGGCCAATTAACTGTATTGTTTCAGAACCTGAGAATAATTTAATAATGAAAAAGAATTAGAATACAAATATTTAACTGCTTCCAATTGTATATGATTATTATATTTATATTAAAGCATTTTATTGCAAAACAAACAATGTGAGCTATAGGATATTGTGATTAGCGCTTAATTCTTTATATTATACATAATAAATAAATTTCTCTATAATCAAAGGTAGAAAATCAAATCTGGAAAATGAGTATAAAAATATTTAATATCCCTTAGTTGATATCTGATTGTATTTATTTTAAAAGTATTTTCTAGCAAAATTGATATCAATTTTGTACCCCACAACAAACAATTTGAGCTATAAAACATTGTAATTAGATCTTACTTTTACATTACACAATATATTTTAAACTTTTAATAATCAGTTAAAAAATAATCTTTGATAAAAATATGCACCTAAACAAGTTTTCAATCCATTAAAAAAAAGGAAACAATAAAATTGAATGCTGTTTAACTATTACAATTTTGTAAACTTTTAACAAATAGAACTTATTATGGGAAGTTGCTAAACTAAGCACTGATTCCATCGAAGGATCCATCAGTGATAAATAGGGATCAGAAGGTTAACACTCCAGGATCGTTATAAAACACATACAAAATACAAAAGAAAATAACTGCCTGCAAAATTGTTGAATTTCAAAACAGAAATAAATATAGACAGAAAGTAAACTAAATGTAAATATGATAAGTAAATCGAGAAATGATAATACTTAGGTTATAATGCTGATCCATCAACCCCCAAAAGCAAAGAATTAAGAAACGCGCTGAGATCCATCGGTGATGTCTCCATTAATGAATTTAGCAACTTTTCCAATAATTTATAATATTATCCTCTAATCACGACTTCCGTATTTACCGTCCATAACTCGATTTCGCAAGAAACTCAACTTTTCAACTTGAAAAAAGGGTTTCTAAAATATAATAAAACAGAAATCTCAATTTACATAAGCTTTCCTCTGCAATAGATTGTGTTATTTCTAATATTTTGTATTAGCTTAAACATCAAGTAAGAGCGTAACCAATCGATGCAAATTAATTTTTGAGTAACTTTTTACTTATATTTGCCCATATTTTAAATTTTAGCCCCAGCTCTAAGGTACGAAGTAATCTGACAAAATGGGACACAAATGTCAAATTTAAATCGAATTATAATACAAAAAAAAAAAACTCTGAGGAATAATGACTGAGAAAAAACTACAGTCCAGAACGTCAGCATGAACATTATGTGAAATATTATATTGACATATAATAATGGAAGTTTTCATTGGCAACCTTATAATAAATTAGCTATACTTCCCAACTAAAAAAAAAAGAAATAAAATAAAATTTTTAAATTTTCTATGCTGGAAAGAGAGAGGGAAAGGGTTTTCATCTTCTATTTCTATGTTAGATGTAGCATATTCTAAGTCTGATATTTTGGGTGTTTTAGGAGAGTGTAAATTGTAAAGAACATATGTTTTTATCAGTTATGATGTAAGTTTTTGGATGATTTAATAAATGAATTAAAAAATTTATTTTGAATTATATTTATAAATGTAATAGTAGACATGCTACCACAAGTATAAAAACATGTTATAAACAGTTTTAGAACAAAAAATGAAAATAATATCATGGGGAGAAATTATGTAAATATTTTCATTTATTATCACCTGATAGATAAATATATATTTTTACTAATATAAAAAAGTAAAATGACATTCCAACAATACATATTGATAAATACGATAAATAGTTATACGAAACTAAATTAAACATAAATAGATATTAGCAAATTTCGGACCGATGGATGAAGCTCATCTTTCGCCAAACGAGATTTTAAAAATCTAAGAGAAAGTGAAACTTTCAAAAGGTAATAAGCGTTGTCGAAACCATAAATACCATAAAATTATAAGAGAAATATTCCCTCAATAATACACCAGACAGAATAACAGCGCTTCCCCTATTAACGGTAAAATAGATAACTACATTGAGAGGCCGTGAGAATGTCTGGAAGAATTGTTAGGCGAGAGTGTACCAAGTTTAGAGTGTGCAGCTCCAATCATGCCTTCATCACGTGGAAAATGTCAAAGGTACCTGGTACCGCTAATGTATCCTTATACAGCTCCACTGTTATTACTTTCTGTTTTGCCATTTATCATGGCAAAAAATAGAAATTACATAATGTCATAAAATATTTAATGCGCCAGTTAATCTAATAAAATTGTCTATACTTGTATATTTTTTATTTTAAAAAATAAATAAAACTGAAAGTATTGTATCTGAAATAACAGGAAAAAATCAAACAACTTGTGAATTTCTGTGATTAAAGGATCTTGATATCTTCAATAAAGCCAGACATTAAATTACGATTACTATCTTTTTTTTTTCTATTGTGACGTACCAAGGAATTCATTCAATTTGAATTGTGTACACACAACCGATACATATCAACAAAATAAATTTTTAATAACTTTACATTTAATTCTGTAATTTTTATATTCATATTTTTATGTTTTATTTTTCATATTTTTATACCAATTTTGATAATTTATAATCATATTTTTTACATATTGTAATACTTCTATTTTTTTAACATTCTATCGTCAGCACCATGTTATACAAACGAATGATGAACCTGCTCAACATTTCACTTTAACATGATCCAGAAAATATTATTCAAATCTGGTTCTATTTTTTTATACATTAATACTTTACTCGGTTACATTACATTAAAAACCTATTCTTAGAATAAGAAAATTGACATTTACAAACTAGTAAGATCCGTCGCTAGACTAAGACACATCACAACTATGAATAAGCACAGTACTCCCAATTCCCCATTCTTCTCTTAAAATGCACTCTGTGTAGTACAAGAGATGTTTGATGCTCGTACTACCACTCTGTTCTAAACACCACATTATATGGGGTTAAGAAAAAAAAAAGAAGTTGTTCGGTTACGTTAATATGTTTTGATTATATACGATTATTGGCGAAACGTCAGATATTAAAATAACTTTATAAATTAATTTAGGTTGATTCAATTTTCAAAATTGTATAAACATCTTCATCAACAACAGAGATATAGTATCACTTAACAATAAGAGTTGACTCAATGAAAATAACAAACCATTACACCGCTGCTCAAGATGCGAAATGATCTAAGATATTTTTCATGTTTCTGTAATTTCGTTCCTTTTAAGGTAAAATTGCCAATTGTGTCATACCAAGCAATATGAATTGTGTTAAGATAATACTAAGAACCATAACGCAAAACCATCGCTCACGTTGAAAAACCCAAGTTAGAAATCGGAAGTAAATTTTGACTTATACGAAAATATACACTATGTTCAGGTATGAAACGATTGTCAGGAAGTAAATTCAAAGTTAGATATGGCGACATTCAATTCAAAGTCTGAATACTTCCGTTTATAGCTAAGCTTTATTATCATTTTTATATTTACCGTTATAACAATTTATTTTAGATCTTTAAGGAAAATGAAAAATTCCACAATTTTTTATTTAAATGATCAAACAATGAGGATTAACTTTCTTTTTTAAGCAAAAAAGTGAACATTATTGATTAAAAAAATGTTCGATTTGACAGCGATAAATCTGAATATGGAAACTTTAAGCACTCCTTCTATAAAATACTACCAAAGTGAACGAATATATTACTGTCTTCCGTAAAGTTATAATTCGTTTATTCTTATCAGGCATACCACCACTTTCCACTTTATGTACCAAGCAAATATTAGCTAGGGATAAATTCCACAACAGACCATAATGAACTGAATTCTTACTATTCGTTTAAATAACTATGAGTAACAAAACAAAACTAGAAGGCTTCTACAAAAAGATTTTAGGAACAAAAATTAAATATGTCTTAATTATATACGTGTTCTTCAAAATAAAATTACATATAAAAATTTTGCATAAATACATCCTCAGTTACTTATTAAAATCACAAATTTTTGTTAACATAATGTGTGTCCGTTCATCATGAACAAAAATTAAATAATCTTATACAATAATAATAAGTTTAATTTAATTTTCTTTATATTTTAAAATTTTGCGGAAACATTGGTGAGTAATTATTAATTAATCAATGTAATTATTATTTAATAGAATGTTTCTTCTTATACAAAAATCAATGAAAACATTAATAAATTAATCATATTGAAGTAGTACATTACTCCATTAATGGATTAAAGAATTAATTTTGGAGTTTTTTTTTCCTGTTAGGGAAAATTCACAGCTTTTCCAGTCGCGCACAAAGATTTTGCACATCTCACAAGCAAATCGAGATCTTTAACTGCCTTTCAAGAGCCATAATTTTTCTTCCGTTTCTCCCTTTTTTTCATATATTGCATCATTTTTCAAGAATTACATGTTATCAGTAGCGAATTCAGGATTTATTTTAAGGAAGCCTTTTTTTTTTTTTTTTTTTTCGGTAACTACTTTGAAAGAAAGAAAAAAAAAACCTATATGGAATGATGCTTTCAGAGATAAATTTCAAGTTTTTTTTCTAGACAGGTGCTTATATTAGTAGGTGCATAAGGATTTCAATTTAAAAAGAAAATATGTTGTGATAGTGTCAGCGTTAAGCTTAAATCACTCACATAAACAGATATGGATCAATGATAAAAAAAAAACTTTTTTCACTTTGAGAGGGAATACTTCAGTCCGAAAACAACCTCTTCCCTCCCGCCCGTCTACTTTTTCGTAGACTGAAAAGTTGGGCAAATAAAGACAAAAAACTAGGCAAATATTGTTTTGTTCAGAATTGGTGAATCATAAAGAAAGATTTCTCGGAAACTCTATACAAGATAGCGAAAACATGAATAGAATTAATTCTGTTGCAAATTTCGTCATTTTTTATTTTACGTAGAACATTATCACTGGTAGAGCGTTTACTTTTCCTGATATAGCGGAAAATCGAAATAAGTAAAATTTTTGAATAGTAAATGGAAATTTTCGACTTGACATTCCAAGATATGATCTGACTGACGTTCATTTCATGTATTAGGATAGTAAATGTATCAATCTAGTAAGGAAATACAACATGATCTTAAACATAATCCATGAATCTAAAGGGTTTGTAGCATTGCATCTTCCGGTTAAATAAAAACGTTTCAGACTACTAACTAGCAGATCAGCCAGTTTTTCACGCTAAACGCTTAAATTGCATAAAAATAGCGATCAATTTATTAATATTATTTATGGAAAACATATATATTGAGTATGTTATAATTATTATAAATTTTTTAAGATAAAAAAAGACGGAAATAATACGGAGAATGAAGCTAGAGCGACAATGGCCGAATACTGTTAAGGCGTCTGGGCAGTGACCCCTTCCTGACGGTCGCAGCCTTGGACGACGGCGGTCAGGCACCGCGGCAAAGTGGGAGTCGATTAGTTACACTATCGATAGTTTTCTTTAGATACCACACCGGTATCAAATCCAATGATACAGCCTATTCCCCTCTTTTCTGATGCCTCGTCATCCCTCTCTCAAGGAGAGTTACTCGTCCTCTCGGCTACGTGATGGGAGGATAACATATTTTAAGTAGAAGAAAATTTGATAAGTAAGGACGACCGATAACTGCCTTATCAGTGAGAGAGGAAGAAGCGTTAAGTTTGGTTGGTTAGATTGAACCAGGTCAAAAATAGGAGGGCCATAGAGGTACTAGTGGATCCAAGATTTAATTTTAGGGGTGCTTGGTTTTTTTTTTAAATGACGCTAATAAAAGCAATGAAACTATATAAAACAATACTTAAGTGGTCCCTTAAATAAGGACGGTCGAAAAAAAAAAAAGATTTTATTAATGCTTTTTTAGGTATATATTTATTATTTTTGTTTTTTTCTTGAAACGTTCTAAAATTTAGTAGGAATGCATGCGTATTAATTTAAAAAGAATCAATATTGTGCTTGTGTCAATATTTAGTTCAGATCACTCACAGATACAATATGCCTCGAAAAAAAAAAAATTCCATATTGAGAGGCTGATCGAGATTTTTCGTAAATAAAAAAGTTGTGGGTTATGATAAGATGATGTCATTCACGAAGTTTTAGAATAATACGTAATTTTTAATTCCGTTCTAAGGAGAAAAAAAATAATATAAACCGACCAATAAAGAAAATTTAAAAATATTTGGTGAAAACGCTGCTTAAATTGATACAATTCATAGTTGGGCTTATTTTATTCGAAAAAAAAAGTGTTATTTTTAATATTATTAGTCATTAACTGATCGATTATTCGTTGAAAAATAGACTGATTCGTGTTACTTTATTCAGTATTATTTTTTAATTTATTTATTCAGAAACAAGACAATCAGCCACAAGGACAATAGTTACAGACAGATATGAACACATCCACACCATATATATATAAAACATAAAATAAATAAAAGCAAAATAACAACTAAATAGTAACCAAAAAGTATATACAATAAAATATAACTTAATGATAAGTAAATTAAAAACATAAAAACACTGTTCTATACCTATATACTCGTACATGTAAGATAGGAAACCCCAAGCCAGGCTTGTCCCTCCAACCATAGAAGGAAAAGCAGGGCTACAGAAGATCCCTGCCCGCGTCATTGGTGCTAAAGCCAGTGAAGATTGAGTGACAGCGCTATTCAATGATATATATATATATATAAGATAAAGACCGGAGACTGGCGGTATCAGCCTTAATACTATCTGGTAATGTAAATAAACAGGCTAAGTGTATATAAGGAGGCTTATGGAACGAATAAAGCAGTGTTATTTCAGAAGTCGTGTATGTTACATCTTTCCCCTTTTCCTTCTTTTTTTTTGTTTTCTAAGTCCGACGACGCTTAACTGGTGCCGAAACCCGGGACAACGTCAGGGAAGTAATTTTTTTTTAAGTAGATATTTTTTTTTTTGGTGTTTAAGGAAAAGGTGAAATGCCGACAGAAGGATTGATTAGACCGGGAGTACTAAGCGTACCGGAAATTCCTCAACCTCAGGATATTCCACAGATCAATCAGGTACCCCAGATCGCGCCTCAGGTACCTCAGATACCTCAAGTCCCTCAGGTAGCACAGATCCCTCAGATCCAGGAGATCCCTCCATTACCAAGGGACACGTTGGCAGAAGCACACGCCAATGCCTTGGAATGGATGAAAATAAGAGCAACAACCACGCAGGACTTACGGAGGGCCATTGCGGACCTGGAACGATTCGGAGGCGAGGTAGGCGAGCTCAACCATTTCTTGAAAGGCGGAGATCGTCTTATGTCAAGAATCGAGGTGAAGGTGGCGGAGGACCTGGTGAACCTAGGGGACGCTGAAGAACTAAAAGCAGCTCTTGTGTGCCGAGTAAGGAGGAACGTCCTGAACCAGATCCAAGCGGACGAGGAGACTCCGTGGCCGGTGATTAAGGAGCGGCTGAAGAAGGCTTTTGGAGGAGGTAGGTGGACACCGGAAGAGGACATATTCCAAATGTTTAGGGAGCGGCGGGCCCAACGACAGTCAAGGGGGCAATATGCGGGAGTACTCGTGGCGAAGTACAATCGCATAACCGAGAAGATGCGGGAAACAATGAGCGTGGGAGAGGTCGAAGCCAGGATGGAGTTTCTGTCGACAATATTGAAAGTCCAGCTGGCTAAAGAAACGGGGAAGAGGGACGGACTGCCCAGAGAGCGATCGTTCCTCGAATGCGCCCAGGAGATGATCGACCTAAGTGCCAGAGAGGAGGAGACACGGATGGATGTGGAAGAACCGGGTTGGACCCGGGTGACGGATAGACGACCATGGACAGCCCCGACAGGTTGGAAGAAGAGGGACACCAGGCAGCCGAGTGGAGAAAAAGCCCCGACGAGGGAAAGAAGATCGGGACAGTCGTCGAGGCCGAGGAATGGGCCCCGGAGGGAAGAGAGAAAATGTCACGGGTGTGGGAAGCCGGGACATTTAGTAGCGCAATGTCCGCGCACCAGATGCTTCGAGTGCGGGACGGAAGGGCACATAGCAAGGCAGTGCCCATACATATTTCACAGGAGGGAGAGACCTCAGGACGAACCCATGGAGGTGAATGTGCAGAGGATGAAGAGACGAGCCAGGGTACATCAGCGGGACGGATCTTCGGAGGAGGCAACCGAGGAGTCAGGAGCGTCGGGAACGGAGACGGACGAACCAGGCAGCAGCGGAGGTGAAGGAGGTAGGCGCAGCCAACGGAGTGAGCAGCGACGAGCGGCGGCAGAAAGGAGGAAGCGGGACGACATCTGAGGAGTGTGTCGGCAGAGAGGCGACCGCACAGCAATATGCAACAACATCCGAGGTAAGCCATGCTGGTTGCCAATTATCGAAGTAGACGGGGGAGTAAAGTGTCTTGTGGACACGGGTAGCTCGAGCACTATTATGACTCGAAGGGCGTTAGGAAAAGGGTGCGGGAGCGAGAGGGTACTCCGGATACAGAAATGTGACTGCCAGCTGATCACTCTGGGTGGTCCCTGTAGTGTAGAGGGTGAGGCGACAATTGGGCTTGATCGGTGGACAGGGAAAGAGGGTGAGCTAACGGTGCATGTGGTAGAGAACATGACTCGGGAATACCAAGTCATAGTAGGGTGCGATTTGTTAGGTCAGGTAGGGGCGAGCATTAGAAACCGTAGAGGAGTCTGGAGCGTTAGGTTAGGAAAGAGGAAGTTCGGATGTATAGGGGTCGCGAGAGAAAGAAGGGTGCGGATAGGAGCGGTGGACAGAGTGGAGGACTGGAGGAAGTTGCTACAAGAGGAGTTTAGGGATATCTTCTTCAGGGAAGGTGAGGTATTAGGAGTAACAGGGAGGACGGTGCACGAAATCCCACTGAAACAGGAGAGGGTAACTTACGTGAAAGAGAGAAGATACCCGCAGGCGTTGAGACAGCATATTCGGGAGGAGCTAGATAGTCTAAAAGAACAGGGAATCATAGTTGATAGCACCTCACCATTCAATAGTCCCCTGTGGGCGGTGAAAAAGAAGGCAGCGCCGGGGGATAATAAGGAAAAATACAGGGTGGTAGTAGACTATCGTAAATTGAACGATAACACGGTAGACGAGAAGTACCCGATCCCGAGATTCGAGGATATACTCGATAGGTTGAGTGGGGCCGTGGTCTTTAGCACGCTGGACCTCAAGGCGGGATACCACCAAATACGGATGCACCCGGAAGACCAACACAAAACAGCGTTCACATTTGAAAGGGGGCATTATGAATTCACCAGGATGCCGTTTGGTCTGAAGAATGCGCCCATAACGTTTCAGCGTCTGATGGACGAATTTTTGAGGGGCATCGATGACTCGGTATGCCAGGTATACATGGATGACCTGCTGATTTTTAGCAGAACGGAAACCGAGCACGTGGAGCATCTGAGGGCAGTATTCGAAAGGCTCCGGCAATTCGGGCTGAAATTGTCAAGCGAGAAGTCTCTGCTGGGACAAACGCGGATCAATTTTTTAGGCCACACTATCTCTAGCGAGGGGGTCAGACCGGATGCGGCAAAGGTGGAAGCAATCACGCGGATGGCGGTACCACGGGACGTCAAGGGGATTCGTAGGCTTCTCGGGACGCTGAATTATTACCGGAGATTCGTACCCGAGATGGCAGAGTATTTGGTACCCATTAACAATTTGTTGAAGAAAGGCGCGAAGATTGTGGTGACACCAGAGATGGAGAATAACATTCGAAAATGTATGAATAGGTTGCTGACGGAGCCGGTGTTAGCGTTTCCGGATTTCGAGAAGCTTTTTAATATAACCACTGATGCGAGTGAATACGCGCTAGGGGCCGTTTTGTCCCAGGGGGGGAGTGAGGGTGAACGACCGATAGCATACGCGAGCCGTCGGCTTACGGGTGCGGAATCAAGGTACAGCGCTTTGGAGAGGGAGCTACTCGCGATAGTATGGGCTATCGACCATTTCAGGCCATACGTATTCGGGAGAAAATTTCGAGTCCATACCGACCACAAACCCCTCCAGTGGGTAGGAAAACTCAAGGAAACCTCAGCTAGGGTCACAAGATGGAAGGAGATCCTAAGCCAATACAACATAGAGGTGGTGTATAAGCCGGGAAAGGAAAACGTGGTGGCAGACTGGCTCTCGAGGGCCATCATGATCAACGCGGTTGAAGAGGACAGGGGAGGACCATCGCAGGACGTGCGCCAATTCTTGAGGGAATGGACTCCCGATGGCGAAGGGGCAAATGACACCGCAGGGATTGAGGACAGGGGAGATTCCCCAGAAGAGGAGAGCTCAGCGGAGGAAAGGGCAGCGGAGATGGAAGAAATAGAGGAGATCGTGAACGACAAACACCGTCAGGTGATTTGGAAGACACGAACAACCGGAATCATGAAGATCGATTTCAGAAGGTACGGGAGAAGTAGGATCCGCGTCATTTGGTCGCAGCCCGGGGTCAGCGAAGAACAAATCTGTACGGCACTGAGGGATGCCTCGGAAGCGGGTAAAACGCACTACCTATACGTAGGAAACAATACGGTATGGGATAAGATCAAGCGAATGTGGAGGTCCGAGCGAATAGGCGTGGACAGGACATTCATCCGGTGTAAGTATGCTGTGGAGACGGTACAGGACGAAGAGCAGCAGCAAGCAATCACAGTAGCATATCACCAGGGGAAAACCAATCACCGAGGCGTTAATGAGACGCTGCAGGCATTGCGTCGGAAGTATTTCTGGTGGGGCATGAAGAGGTCCATCCAGGAAGTCATTGGGAAATGCGAGATATGCATGCGCACAAAATACGATCGACACCCCCCCAGAGGAGTTCAGGAGGAGACACCTACAGGGAATATGCCGCTACAGGACCTTCAGATTGACACGTTTACCTGGAAAGGGTTTAAGTGGGTCACGGTAATCGACATATTCAGCAAGGTGGCGATGGCATACCAAGTGATGGAGAAGTCAGCCAATGCAGTTGCGGAAGCCCTACAAACCTGGGTGCAGTTCTATGGGGTCCCCGAGAGGATTACTTCGGACGGTGGTAGGGAGTTCGACAATGCCGCGATTAGGGAGGAGGTGAAGCGATTGGAAATTGCGTGGCATTATAACACCCCAGGACATCCTAAAGGTAGAGGCGGTATTGAACGGCTGCACAGTACGTTAAGCGACCACGTCCGTGTATATCAGGGTGAAAAAGGGTTGGAGCCGGATGTGGCAATGAGGAAAGCGGTAACAGCCTATAACCACTCGATCCACTCCGTAACGGGGTTTTCACCCATGGAAGTTCTATTCGGGATGCGCAGGCCAAGGCGGGATTATGGGGAAACTACGCTTACCGAACCGTTAGTGGATCAAATTCTCAGCAATAGGGTAGAGGTAGAGAAAACATGGGGAAAGATAACGGCGAGAATTAAGCGGGAAAAGCAGAAGCGGGTGGAAAGGCAGAATGTACAAGTTCGCGACCAAATGGGGGAACTAAAAATAGGAACAATAGTTTACCGGAAATTGGGAACCAACAGAGGGAAACAATTGCTACGGTACGAGGGTCCATTCAGAGTGGTTGTTATTAGGGAGCATAACCTGGTAACTATTGAGAGCGTGAATGAGCCCAGAAAGAGGAGAACCGTTCATATCGAACAATTAAAGCTCCCAATGATAGAGTCGGGACATAGACCTATGGATTCGTAGTACCCTCACCGCTGTAGATAAAACAGAGGAATATGTTTTTTTTGTGGCTGTCAAAACAAAACAAGTTGTAAAAGATTTTTTTTTGTTTTTTTTTGTTGTATTATTTCATGTATAGAGGAAATTGTGTTTTTTTTTGTTGTTGTTAGGAGTTCTCAAGTGGTAGGAGTTCTAAAGTGCTGTGTTTAGTTTCAGTGTTTTTAATTATTTCTTCTGTATTTAATATTTTTCCAGTTGAGTGGAACTATTTTATTTTCTTTTAAGGATATACTGTAAAACCAATTGTAAAGTGTTAAGGCTGGTCACCGTGGGCTCCGATCTAGCAATATTTAAGTTTCCGAAAATCCTGTTCGTAAACTGGTGGGGGGGAGATAAAGACCGGAGACTGGCGGTATCAGCCTTAATACTATCTGGTAATGTAAATAAACAGGCTAAGTGTATATAAGGAGGCTTATGGAACGAATAAAGCAGTGTTATTTCAGAAGTCGTGTATGTTACATCTTTCCCCTTTTCCTTCTTTTTTTTTGTTTTCTAAGTCCGACGACGCTTAACTTATATATATATATATATATATATATATATATATATATACACACATATTGTATTAAATATATATATTTAAAACAAGGACATATAAAAAATGATGTCTGACAATGTACATACATCATAACGAGAAGTTTAACTTTAATTACGAGAATTCGCTATTCTCGCCACCATTTTGTTTCATACTAACGGCCATTTCGAGTTTTCATGATTTAATGTCTACGCCAAAATAAGTTTAATGTTTAATATTATTATGCGTGTTTGCGCAAGCGCGCCCCTTTGAAAATACCCTTACTCAAAAACGAAAAGTAAGATAGAAGGTTACCTTCTTTCTTCTCATCGCCGAACTAGACATCGAAAAGTAAGATACTGAAATTATTTACTTACGTAATCTAGCAATCCGTAATAATTATCAACAAAGAACAAAACAAGTTCTTATAATTTACTTTTTGGCAGAAACGTGAATTTCTTAAAAGAAGAACTCTTCAGAAACCTTAACAGCGAGCAAAACTGAAAAAAGATCTAAAATTATGAAACATATTAAACGTTAGTACAGTTTTAATGGTTAATTTCAAGTTTAAATTTTAAAATCCTAGGTATAAGATGAAATTTGTTAATCATTCCAACAGAGAAAGGGGACAAGATAACTGAAAATGTCAAAATGCATGTACCCGGAACAGTGATGCAGTTTTGATGAGTCAACTCCTTTAGTTGGAAATCAACTGATTCGAAGGCTCTAGCGGTAAATAATAACACGAGATAGCCTATTGGTCATTTTATCGAAAACGAAATTAAAATATCACACTGCCATTAAGAAAAGTTACGACATAGTTAAACTTGATGCAGTTTTTTTAAATATAAAAATAAACTGTTATTATTAGAAACTCCTCAGACGGATACTGTTACCTTTAACTAATAATCGATAGAAAGATGGCCTGAGCCCACATATCAAAATTAAAAGAAAACTTTAAACAAGCGACTGAAAATACAAGCCTCACTTTTTCCAATTGAAAATTGAAAATTTGACAAAAAATAAATACATAAACATACCTACTCAAACCCATGTCAACATACGCCTCTCAGATTTTCGGTTCAGCAAGAAAGACTAAGATCTTTCCAAAATTTTAAGAATAATAACAGCAAAACTCTACAGCAGTTAACAACAAAACTTTACATGCAGTCTTACGACAACCAACAAACCCAAACCACACAAACGTACCATTTACTCCCGATTTCATACAACACTACACGGACACAACAATAGACTAATAAGCGACATGGCCACAATATTGACATGCACATCAGAAGGTGACTGAAAAGAAGCTGGATGAGAGACTCCTTCCCTGAATTAAGGAAACAAATTGCGACTAGGAAGATGTGCTGCTGGGTACTATTCTTCCTCGTGTCCTTAATGGCTTTTTTCCAAGTTCACTACAGCATATCTCTTATTGTCAAATACATGAAAAAATAGGGATTAGAAATTGATGAGAAAAAAAAGATCAGTTTATCTTCAAATTTCTTATCTACAAACACGGCACTTAAAAAAAATCTCGAGATGAAAAATATGATGTTATGGCTAGTACAACATTTGAATGTTTCATAAAATCGATAAAGCGTAACTGAAATTTAATGCCTTAGAAAATTGTCTTTGATAGTTTTTTAGCCTCCCTCCCCCTCCCCCCCCGATTAAAAAGTAATTGAATATTAAGTAATTGATTATTAAAATTTCAATTTTCCTATTTATCGGAATTTCATTTTATTTATTTTTTATTTTTTTTTAGATTATCCTCACGTATGGTTGGAAAATAAATGATGAACAACCTAATTAAATAAAAATAATCAGAAAAAAAAAATTATGAGAATAACCATGTCTATTTTAAGAAATTTAATGCCTTAGAAAATTGGCTTTGATAGTTTTTAGCCTCCCTCCCCCCCTCCCGAAAAAAATTGTAATTGATTATTAGATTATTAGATGAAGTAAAATTTCAATTTTCCTATTTATCGGAATTTCATTTTTTTTATTTTTTTTTTTTTTTAGAGTATCCTCACGTATGGTTGGAAAATAAATGATGACCAACCAATTTAAATAAAAATAATCAAATAAAAAAAAATTATGAGAATAACCATGTCTAGTTTAAGGAAAATAATGTACAACCGTAACTACTTAAACAATTACATATGGTTCAAACTTCACTAGATTTTAGTATTAGTGAGAGAGTAGTGCAGATATCTCCTGGAGTCTGCCTTAATTCAACAGAGAAAATCATGTATCGAAACCATCTTTGCAGATAGTAAACACTATATATAAGTATACCTGTGTTTAAGGAGTTATTTTACTGTGCTTATCTTGACTTTATTTTATTTTTATATATTGTATATATTTTTTTGTTTTGAATATTATTTTTTTGTTTAATTATTATTTTTCTTTTATTTATTTATATTTTCTGTTGTTATTGCAAAATATTATATTAATCAAAATGGTTGTAAAAAAAAAAAAAAATAGTTTCATTTAATATAATTGACAGATAATTAACATCTAGCTATAGAATTAATAATTTAAGTTGATCTGAACATTTTATTTGTTAGTTAAGATCCCTTTACAAGAGAGCGAATGACGTTGTAAACTTCCCCCTCGCCTCGTGTTGATGTCGATATGTTGATGCTGATGGCGAACAGCCTTGCGCGCACTACCAAGGCCCACGTGTTTAATTTATTATAATTACTCAACAATAAATCGCTCTGAAATACGGGGCAGGAAGTGGGCGAGCTCTCCATTGCAGGAAGACTTCCTTGTAGCCAATATTACCGGGAGGGATAAAAGCAAAGCAAGGAAATCTGTCGCAGGTCGAATGGTACAATGAGACGGATTCGGAACATTATAAGCTAATATTAGGCAATACAAAGCGTAATATAAACTACCAGTGAATGAATACAAACAATAACCTTTCCACTAGCGTTTACCTCTTCCCCTCCCCCCTGTTCCTCGCTTTTTCGGCTACATGGACTTTTTTCCTCAGGCCAGGTGGAGAGACGGAGGATTAATTACAGTTAAAATCCACCGGCACCGGGATTCGTACTCATTATTCGGATTCCCAGGTTGCCCGGATAACGCATATTTTATAGAACGCGTTAGTCCACTTGGATCCCTCCCTCTCCCATTCTACTATCGTGTCTTACGTATAACAAAAAAAGAGAACATTAATAATAACTAATACATCCCTTCGAGAATCCTGACATTAAATAACTATCGTATTTTTTTATCTATATTACTTTTATCAATACTAATATTTATTCTTATATAAAATTAAACTTTTACACGTATTTTCCGTAATAGATGACTACGCTCTTCTTATGATGTATTTAAATATTATTCAGCATTTACATGATTGTGTTTTATATTGATAGATACAATATTTTTTTTTTTTTTTTTTTTTTTTTTTTTTTTTTTTTTTTTTAGTAGAAATATTTTTATGTAATCTTATATTTTTTTTAGTTTTATGTTCATAGTTTCAAGTGTTTTGTTAATAGTTTTAAATGTTTTGTAAATAATTGAATTTGTTTTGTATATAGCTTATTCACTTAATGTTTTCTTTACTTTTTTATATTTTATGTATTGTTTCATATCTTAAATCCAGAGGTAGTCTTTCCTTTGCTACAATTTTGTTATTCTCAAGCGACTTTGTCCCAGAATAAAGTTATTTTCTACATATCGATCTATCCTTCTACCTAATACGTCCGGACGTACCAGGAAACATAATTATTCATTTAACGATTCTTTTCATTGATAAAAACAAAAGATAGAAAAATCAGAAAAAACGTTTCAAATAAAAGTAGAATTATATGTTCATTACGTTACTTCGCACTATCGGCAGCTTAACTTTGTAATTTAGATGCGGTTACTTAATTTCCACATTTAATCACCGTCCTATTCCCAAGTTGAATCTTCGATGTTCATAGATGCAATAATATCTTAGTTATTGTTAAAGGCACGAACATCTAACAAGGAAATTATGATCACAGTATCACAATTACGATTGTTTTCAAAGAAGTAAAAAAAAAATCATATAAGGTCAATTATCACAACTTTTTATGATGAGATTGATATTTATTATCATTTTAAAATATAAAATGTCTTTTTTTAATAAATATGAACTTATTTTTTATTATATTTATAAACGTATTTATTTTTTTTCTACATTATATAACCATTCGGGAATTGACCAATATAACATGCGAGTTATTTTTACGGGCCATCCTGTGCAGATATAAATTAATGTTGTTTTTTTTTGTCCATAAGCAACATATTACCATTTACAAAAATAGAAACATATATACAGCATACTACGTTACTTGTTTAAAAAAATAGATTAGATTTTATTAGACAACAAAGAAAAAATAAAAATAACGAGATAAGAGTTGTAATTGTAAGTATACTTTAATAAAGCTTGGCAAGTAAAAAGGTGATTAGGATGAAAACGCTGAAACATCTGGAAAGGTTTTGTTGGGCCTGACTTAATAATACATGATTCGATAGATAATGAAATGTATGTTGAAATTGTTAGTGGCACTCCGGCTTGATCATAAAGCCTTAGAATTATTATTTAAAAAAAACATTATTTTTACTACAGAATTAGAAAATCACACTTTCAAATACACAAATATATGTTTTGCCGAAAATATTGAAGTTTTAAAAAGAAGTATTAACATTTTCAGTTAAAACAGAAGTTTAAAATTGTTTTAATTAATTAATTGATTTTGTTATTAATTATTTAATTGTTGCCGGTAAATTTGAAAATAATGTTTCGTTATGTATAAAAACTAATCTATGGCAAACATCGATCACTCTCTGATAACTTATTCAATAAAAAATAATGATCAATTTTTCAATAATAAAAAAATTCTCAAAAAATAATAATAAATCTGGCTAAAAATTCACTTTTTGCTAAATCACATAGAGAGGAATTATGTAATGCCGAAACAAAAATGCTATCAACGTTTTAACACGAAAGACACTTTTTCATGTTTTGAGTTCGCAGCTGATTTGAAGCTAAATTCTTTCAGTTTTAATTAATGTGGATGAATATTACTAAATCACTTAAACGATGTTATTCATCAGAAATATATATTTTTTTTCAGCATATAATAACTATCAATACGGCACATCTATGATTTTTTTTTCGTAGAATGAGAAAGGGAAGGAAGAAAAAATATATAGAATTTTGTAATATATACAGTGCAATTCGACAATAATATATTTTCAAGTTTATTGATTATTACAATAAGAACTAAAATACGAAAAAAAATAAAAACATATGCTCCTTATACATTAGAGATGGAAGAGTTTCCTCATTAATAACGATCAGCTGATCCAGGATTTAATTTAAGTATTCTTTGAAAGCTAATAAAAAAAAATGTGTTACAGGAACAATAATGCTAACAAGATAAATTTTTATAAATAGATTAATATATACATTTTTTTCTTGTGACGTGCTAGCATTTAGTAACCAAAATACATTCATAATAATTTTAAAATAATACTTATTTTGATTGTTTACGTATTTATCTCAGATACATCATAGGAACTAAGATGAACCAACAAAAAATATACATTTTTTCATTAGGCGGGATGAGTGATAATTATCAAGATTTGATTCGTTCGTTGAGAGGTTCGTTACTTAGTGAATAACTGAATAAAATTTCATGGAAATTCGTGTAGTTTTTAAATAAAACAAAAATTCTAAATTTTAATATTAAAAAAAAAATAAATGTAAACAACATTACAAGTTTTGAAATTTCTGGCATATTGAAAATGATCTTTGATAATGATCAGGAAAAATAAGGACAGCATGACGATTTAAATTTGTATTTGGCAGGAAGTACGTAAGAGCCAATATTTATCGTTCTTAACAAATGTTAACTTTGTTAATTTTTTTTTTTAAACTTGTGTGTTTGTCCATGAAATTAAATATCTGTACAGAAATAATTATAATGAAAAAAAAAAAATGTAAACTAGAGTTATAACATATTTTGCAAAGTATTACAGTAATTCAAGTTTTAATGGGGTATCAATTAGACCTTAAAATAAGAAATACTTTACTAAAAAGATATTGCCGATATGATTCGAAAAAATTCCTACTGAAATTTTGACTAAGACACATAAAACCCTTCTTATAAGAGTAGTTTAGAAAGCGTTCCATAGCCGTCACAAAACCAGTTTTAGGAACCTGCGTAAAACCAAGTCGAGAGCACTAGACTTAAACCAGTGTGCGTTTATTGCGTACTGTATTTCACATAATGAGTTTTGAATATGTTATAGAACTTGTACATACAAATTTCCATAAATGTTGAAGTCGTGGGAAGAATGAAAACGACAGTGATATATTTTTTGACGAAATTAAAAAACGTTGCTTTCTTTAATGCATCTGTCTTTAGTTGAAATCAATTTAATTTTATTTAAAAATTTTCAAACAGCGACGGTTAGTTGCGAAAATTCAAACAGTTTTGATGGAGCTTAACTTTGAAGTACTGGTCCGTGGAATAGAACCTTTTTTATCAAATTATTAACATCCACCTGAAACTTCGTAAATAGCTTCTTCTCATCGTAACCTACAACTATTTTACTTACGAACATTTTCGAAATTGGGGCGTTTTCAATCTGGAGACCAGCAAACTTTAATTAGGTACCAAAAATCGTTCATACGATCTGCTTTCCACTTCAATCGTAAGATAATTTGGACAGTGAATAGAGAAAAAATATGGCCTTCAAAAATATTGAGCCATTTGATGTGACCTATACTTTAAACATGTCAATGTAACGAGGTCGTGTAGGTCAAACGGCCGAATATTTTTGTAGGCCACTTTTTTCTGGATTCCGTGATCGAATTATCTAATAATAAGTGAAAAACGAATGGCTATTTATGAGTTTTTAGTATCTAATTAAATATACAAAGTTTACCGCCCCTATTCCAAGCGTTTTCGTAAATAAAATATTTGTTGGTTACGATGAGAGGAGGCAATAACGAAGTTTCAAGCTGGTATTAATAATTTTAAAAGGGGTCTGTACTACGGACTATACATATTTGTGAATTTCGAACATATTTATCGATGAAAAACTCATATGGGAGTGTCAACAATCAAACAAGACAAATCATATGATGTATCAAAAATATTTGCTTGCAACATACGAACAAAATTAAAAAGGCAAGAACTGACAAGACGATATAATCAACTCTCACATCTTCTAGACTACGATCTTCACTTAACCTATGCGCTATGCATTGTAAAGACCAAACTTAAAATACATTTAAAGATTTCATATCAATAAATAGAAAATAGTATAATAATTGCAATCATATGATGAACATGGCATGTTATACAAGAAACTAATCTACAAGAGTATAGCAACAATAAGACCAGTTTGGATACACGGGACGCAGAGCTTTGAGGATAAAAAAAACAATTAATAGCAAATATGCAAACAATAGTGGGAAATTTTTTTTAGAAAATTTATAAACTAAATGCTAAAATTTTCTGGTAAACGTGAGAACTGTTGTAATGAAGTTCTACGAGGTTTCAAGTTTTACAAGGACAACTCTGAGGAATTTCGAAAAGCCATTAAGGGTGGTTATGCAATAGCAAATCATCTACCACATTAAATTTTAATTGGAAAAGGACGGAAGTGCCATTGTGTTTTTATGTGTTATGACTTGTCATAAAGAAAACTTTAATGGAAATTCAATGCTTATCAATGGAATTGAACAAAAATTCCCATGAAAATCGTTATGCATATAGATTCAATCAGAAAGCATTCCAAATTCTAATTCTATGTAAATTTTCGCACAAACATTTCGCTTACTTGTGCTTATCTATTATTACATTCACTTACCGATAAATGCAACCTATAGTAAATACACGTTCTGATGCTCGTGAGTCGTAATAACCAATTCCCACAAAATGGTCTGTGTATATGTGAACAGAAGAAAAGTTGAACGAAACAGAAATTGCGTATTTAAGATAGTTTTTATAGGTGTGACGTGTCAGAAACGTTTTTTTTTTTTAAATCAATTGCCCGGAAGTGTTACTTTATAGCAACGATTTTACACAATTTTATAATTTTCTCGAAAATGCTTTAAAAATTTTAATTAAACTGGGTATATCAATGTACAATTGAATTGTCATTATTATTAGATAGGTTTTATCTTCATTAAAGTTACCTAACAAAGCTTAAGTGCACAATGTCGGCTCGCTGGCCACATTGAGACATCGACTAAGTTCTGCGGGTCACATTGAAACTTCCAACCAAGTCCCGTGAGCCAAGTCTTGTGATGGAAAAAAATCTTGATATCCAAATGACACTTCAGCTGTGAGAAATGACACTGAGCTTTCTAATAGAAAAAAAAAAACATGCAATAGATCTTGTAGTAACCTCGAGTCTGAGTAATTAGCTAAATTTCATTTTTTTAAATAATTCATCTAATTTCACCATGTAATCAAAGAAACTTTCGCTGGCCGGATTGAAGGTGCTTGTGAGCCATAGTTTGGAGACACCTAAGTTGAAAAGTGTTAAACTGGAAATATTACCCGTATAAGGAAATCTTGTATTATGAGATCTTTACTATATGGTTTGATTTGGGTTTTCATATTCCAAAAAAGAAACCGCTGTGATATCTTCGAAAAGTTTGGCGTACCCAAGAAAACTGAGCAATGAAGAGTAAATATGATCGGAACATAGTATACAAAAAGTTTTAGGATTATAAGACTTTTCATACAATATACTTAAAAAACATCACACGACCTCCTTGAGCTTGAAAAATGCAAATCTATTAAGTTTCTACAAACACCAACAACCAAAGTGAGATCCCCATTCTTTAAACAAACCCGAACATTTAGAAACAGTTTGTGAACATTTCATAAATGAATAAAACATATTAAAAAACCGTATATTCGTTTATGGCATCACAAGATCGAGAGTATTACACTGACTTACTAAAAATTTAGGGTGGCAAATGTTCAAGTCAACAAAGAATTTATAATGCTCTGAAAAGTCAAAAAGGAATTTATAAATACTAACATACTGGATGAAATAAATAAGTTATGGCCTTCCTTGAATATATATAGAAAAAAATGTTTTTCTTTATAAATGAAGGTAGTTTATGAAATTGTGAAAATCGTAATTGGTCTAAATATTGTAAACAAAAAATCTGAAAAAAACACAAGATTCGCGATCACAAATGCCTTTAAAAGATCACAGAAAGGCAGAAAGAAGGGCTAGTTTACAGTAAATGGTGCCTAACTACCTTGACATTGCAATTTGGAACGAATAAATGATTGTGAACTTTTCAACCATAACTTCTCGCTATAAAGAGCGTGTAATCCAACCATTAAATGTAAACAGGTTGTACCATTCTTTCCACTTATCATCCATTCATAAAGAAATTACTTGCTGATTTGTATGTCGAGAAAAAAAACAACAACCATTATTTATATTAATAAAAAAAAATTATTAAATAAAGAAATTATAGAATCATGACAAGTGTCACCAAATTGTGGAACACAAGAGTGGAAAGGTTATGAACGAAAAATAAAACAAAAGAAATTACGGATATTGAATGTTGAATTGAACACATAATAGTTGACCATTGTGTATTTTAAAGGAAGATGGTCAGGGTGGCTGTCATAAATAGACTAAAATATTGTAAAACTATTTTTTTTTTCAAGCCAACATTTCGTCCCGACATTGCAGGTCTTCTTAAGGGCTAGAATGGACAAGATGTAAAAGTAAATGGTAATAATTGTTGTAGTAGTATATGCAATTATGCATATACTCCTTCAGTTCTCAAGAAGAGATTGAAAGAAAAGGATAAATAATATGAAATAATGGACATAAAGGGGTGTGAAGTAAGAAATTAAAAAAAGAAATAGAGACTTACAGGTGTGCTCAGCAAGGAGTATTTTCAATACATTCAATGCAATTTGTAATATCAATCATAAGATGACCAAATACGAATTAAAATTAACAAAAACAATCTAAAAATTTTACGGCAGTAAATAGCTGATAAAAAGGCCTTAAGAATCAAATAGGACTTCAAGCCACTGGCATATCCAATAGAAGAGAAACGAGGAAATTTTCCCTCGAAAAATAACTACAGAACAAAAAAATAAAATACGTTTAAAATATATCTAAGAGTACTAATAAACTAATACTAGTGTTTGACTAAATAAATTGTCATTCATTAGCTGGGGGGCAAATAAAAAAATTAGAACATTAATAAAATTAACGAAGTTATTTTTCTATATATACCTACAACATTCAATTCTATTCTAGATACAAAAAAGATGTTATAAATAATAGATTTATTATAACTTTCCTAATAAAAAGACAATATTTTCCCAAATTTTGTGATCACCATGATGGGTCTCTTTTTCAAAACTACCACTTGATCCGCCTCTGCATTAAGCCTAAAATTGACGCTCTGATTATAAATAAAACATATTCAAGTTTTTCATTGCTAGTCTTCCTGAAAGAAGCTAGGAAAACTCACTTTTGCTAGTTGTTTTTTTTTCAGCAGTATCAGATGAAATACCCTGATGAAGACCTACAACGTAGGCCAATTAAAATACCACTACTATAATATATAGTCTGTGAATATTTACCACACCCTGACTACCTAATCCTTAAATTATAATTTCGGTCAACTATTCCATATCAATTTTTTTTAAAATAAATATTGGCTTTCCCTGCAAATCCGAGGTTTCACCAGTCCATGTCGTGAAGTTTCATGGCTTTAATTTAAGATTTCCGCTCCTTCGCCATGTATACCATTCCGGTAAGATTAATTAATTTTTATGAATAAATGAACACTTTGTCCGTAAAAGATTTATTAACCTTTAATAGATACATAACGCCTTGTAGCATTTAATCACTAGGCCAGGATCTATTTTAAACACAAAATTATTTAGAGAAGGATAAAAATAACTTATGGTTACGAATATAACAAATATTGTCGCAGGTACGATAGGAGTACTCGATCGAAAGTACAAGGAACTAAACTGAATCCCCAACAGATCTGAACAACCGTAAACTCAAGGCTAACTGCCTATGTACACATTCAATCTGTTATTATTATTTGCTTACTGTGATTTCTAGTTCTCATCTCAGTCCTAGTATTTTCCTATATAACAACCTTTGGAGCAGTGACAATATGTCACATTTAAGGTATTAAAAGGCTGTTTACTTATGTTATTTTATTTTCCTTTGTTTATTATAATATATATATATATATATATATATGAGTGTGTGTGTTTTGTTCTGTTCTTTTTTTTCCTATATTATTATTTTTAATTAGATATTATTTTGTAAATATTTAATTTAAAGTATAACCATACAGGCATTTTCTCAATAATTATACTTTGTACTAAAGGAACAACAGTTCCAGGGTAATAAAAATATTTTCATTTCATTTCAACAATTTGGTTAATACGCATCATCAAAATTATGATTATTTATGACATATATCAGGAACAGTGTATAAAATCTGGAAGCTGAGCATTTTTAAAAGGTATTGAAATCTCGAAAAATCAATAAATTTCAAATTAAGGCTATACAATGCTATGATAAAGACAGTTTTAATTCATAGCTCTGAGACATGGACACTAACCAGGCGCCATAGAAAAAAGTATTGAAATATTTGAGAGAAAAATCCTCGATGATCGATAATCGAAGCGACCTGAGATCAGAGCACTAACACATGGAGAAGAAAGACCAATAAAGAACAGTTTACATAAACTTGTTGACTATTATCTCATGATATGAAGGGAAGGGGGTTAAGGTGGATGGGGAATGTAGCTCGGAGCAATCCATTAAGAATCGTCTACAATGAATGTCTCAATAGAATACGTGGGTGGCCAAAAAGCAGATTGACAGATCGAATAAAACAAGATGCAATACAGCTGCATGCAGATAACTCGAAAAAAAATAGCCCAAGATAGGCAGGAAGGTTAATGCGATAAATGATCTATAATGTCTGTAAAAGAAATATAAGAAGAAACAAATAATGACATAATTAAAATTAGAATAAAATAAAATTTAAAATTGTATCAATTATAAGTAAAGGTTCTTTCACTTTAAGTATAGCCCATGTTTTTGTTTTTGTTTTTTCCCCTAACCAACATCACGCTTAATGACTGTATCACCATAGTATTTCAGCATATCATCAAACTAAGGCACAAAATATAACAAAAAATATTAATTTTCTTAAAAAGAAGTAAAACTAAAGGTGAAAGGCGATGTAAATTTTGGAAAGATGTTGGACGAAAAACATCCATAGCAATCTCAGAAAATAATTGTGCCTTAGGATTCAAAACATAGAACATAGAACAAAGTATTGCTGAAGAAAGCTGACAAAGATTATAAGTAATGATGAGTCTAATATAATGCACCAATAAACATAGCAATTACAAAACATGTTTATTCTACTTTAATTATTTTATGATATTTGCTAGCCACAAATAATGTTGTTTCTTTCTTAAATAGTTTAATAACACTGAACAATATTTTAATGCAATTTACAATAATGAAATATTTAATACTAAAAAACAATATTACTAGTAAAAAAGGATAGAAAAAAAACTTGTCAAAGTTTCCGTTAATATGTAATGAATATCTTCAAAAACAGGCCTTCTAGTAAAAAATTGATAACAAAAGTAAAATATATTACTAAATAACTAAATATAGATGCTATTTATTATTATATTATAATAACTAATTGAACTTGGAGTAATTATATTAATTATTATAAAATAGTGTAATCCAATAAAAGACAATCTAAGTAATTAATGAGAGAGATATCGGGGAAGAACTGCGAACCATATATTTCGCTTATCGGGTCAATTTCGCGCGATAAACTACGATACTGCTACTCAATGTAACAGTAGAAGCTGTTCATGGTACGCGACAATAACTGCGTTATAAATAAATATATATATATATATATATATATATATGTTCAAACATTAACGGAACAGTTTGATTGCTTTGGTTGTTATTGTCAAGTTGGTTGAACTCAATACTTTAGGATTTATAAAATGTTACGACCCAAGCTACACAGACTTCCGCAAATAACGCTTGCGCTATAAAAATTAGGGCCAAACTTTAAAGCATATTCAAATCGACTTAAGAGTATACTGTGTTTCACTCGGAATTATAAATATGTTGAATTATATGTGAGCTTTTCAGTTGACAGAATGACTAACTCCTATTTCAACATTTTTGAGTGAAGTCATTTTAGTGATATTTCTAGTTGGAAAATTTATAATATCTGTCCAGACAGTGAGTAAATTGATTGCAGGGTAGATGATTGCAAAGTTCAATCATAGAACTGTGAATAAAGGTTTAAATTTTCCCACAAGAAATATCACTAAAATTAATAATAAAAAATGTTGAAATTGGAGTTACTTATTCTGCCAACCGAAATGCTCATATATCAATGAGGATGCGGAGAACACAATTAGCTATGTACTTATACCATTCAGAGTAACAACAAAAATATCTTTTAGGGAATATTTCTGTAAGTTTTCTTTAAGTAGTTTAAAATATACACTGGATCATCATACGAATCATAAAAATGTGAAAAACTAGCAATTTGATAATTTACAATAAACAGATTAAAAAAATTTAAGTTATAAAAATAGCTTTTATAGAAAAAAAAAAGAAAAAAAAAAAGAAGTAGTATTCAAATATTTGATTTCCCACAGAATATAACGAAACGACTTAATCACAATTTTTTAAAATTCGTTTCTTTATAACCAACAATAAATTCAATATGACCTATAACTATCTCGTTAATATACAAATATTAACTTTGTAATACCACAGAGTGCGATCACCTCATTACCAAGATATTTTCTTTATTTGTTTGTAAATTAAAGCTAGTTAACATGAATTGCTACGAGTGAATGAACTGTAGAATAAAATATTATGATAATGATGACACGAAACTAAGTAATTTACAACAAGGTTTATTCGTAAAGCAAAATTGTAATTAATTGAGGGTACTTTAACACAAGATTAGTGTAACATATGAATGGAGACAAATTTTTTTAGATAAAGAAGAATTATAACAATAATATGTACAATTGTATTTTATATGACGATTGATTGAATGAAAAACTTAATTTAAAAAAAAAAAAATAGTTTTTCTAAATAAATGTTATCAAGTTGTTTAAGACAACGTTCGAACATGTTGGAGGCCCTGATGACGAAATATTCAACATATCATTCGAATCCGAACATGGCAATTTAAAATTCAATTTTTGGCGAAACATAGGATAGACTCCCAAAAAAAGTAACATGGTTCGAACATAATATAGTCGACATCACATCTCCGTTTAACTGAGTAGGGGTCGAAACATTAAAAAAGAAAATTAAACAACATAATAGAATTTTATCTACCTTTCATTTCCAAAATTTATAACAATCGGAAAACGCCATATTTAAACAATATCACTTTAAGTTTTTAAAATAAGTTGGAACAATACTTCATTAGAATGAGAACGGTACCAACTATCAACTTTGAAAATTTAATGGATTTGCTAAAGTCCATTGAAAAATGTGAATAGATAATAAACGAATAAACATTAAAATGTACTATCGACTAGAACATAATTTTAAAAGAAATATAAGTAAATCATCATTTAAGTAAAAGGGATTAGATTTTGAGCAGTTGGAGAACGAAATAGGGGGGAGGGAGGTTAGGATTCATAAAGATAATAATTTTAACTATACAAACTACAAGCTAAAGCATAAGTCAGAATTAATAAACGTTTACGTATTTTCTTATAAATTTTAGGGATCAATACTTGATTGCTTATTACCTCCAACACGTGATATATCGATTTTTTTTTCTTCAATAATCTTATTTTTCAGGTTTGTTAGGCAAGACAAATATAAATTAATTTAAAAATTCTGAATCAATATTTTGATCAAACCTATCATTGATTAAGAAATTTAACGTAAAACACATTAGTATATGAAATAAAACACCACAAATGATAAATATTTGTATACTAAATAAAGGCCAAATATATATACTATAATATTTCATAGAAATGTACATAATATTATTTAGAAATAGAAGGAAGTAATAATAAATCATTTAACAATAACATGTGACAAAAATTGACAATATTAAAAATCAAACTTTTAAGAAGTACTTATGGTATCTTCCTTATTATATATTTTATCGATAATTATATTAATTTTGTTTAATTCGAACTATAAAAATTAAGAAATATTTTGAAATAAATAAATATAAACAAGCCGAATATTCAATTCAATTTATTATCTAGAAAAAAATGGTTTTACTGCCCGCCATTTCATTAAGAAATGAAGTCAACATACAGAGATACACGGATGCCGTCACCGACCATTTACAATTTGGGTCAATGGATGACCTAACTACTATATTTTCTGCTTAGGCCAGCCATTATACTTTTCTGCGTTGGTTAACAAAATAATATATTAATAATATTGTGCATTAAGAAAAATTACACAAATTTATTATCTATTCAACAGATATCTCGTTTCTAGATAGTTGGCAATGGTGTTGAATTAGTAAAATAAGTTAACAGTTTTGTCGAATTGACTTAATGTATTAAATATCAAAATATTATTTTAGTCAATTAAATGTAAATAATATCTTGATAAACTAAAATAATTTTGAGCTATTGTGAACTTGATGTCTAAGAAAATGTATAATGTTTTAAATATTAAAAAGAGAGAAAACACATGTAGTAATAAAAAATAAAATGCAGAATAGTTATATAAAATATAATATAACTTCATCAATTATATTAATCTGCTGATGATTGATGTCAATAAAAACTATTTTATAACCATACTTTTTTTAAAAAATAATAACAGATCATTTTAAAATTGTTGCTTTAGGTGATAAATAAACAGTATTTTCAGTCATATTTTTTATTCAAATAATAAAAAAATAAGACCGAAATTCCTGAATTTCATTCAAAGCATGATAATTAATTTAAAAATAATTTATTAAAACGGTTGCATATTTTTCTTATCAAAGTAATATAAAATTTTTTTGAACGTTATTAGTTATACATTTGATTAGAATTTTAATATAATAAAAAATCTTGTTAATAAATTTCTGCAAGGCAATAATTCCCAATAATATGACGATTTATACAAGGATATATTATAATAAATAATATTAATAAAATTGGACAATAAAAATGTAGCAATAAACAATTTCTCGATATATAAAATATGAAAATCAAGTTAAAAAACAAAACTAAAGTTACACAACTTTTGCAAGGTCAAGGCAAGAAGAACTGGCAATTCAACAAAGGATTTTAGATACACGAGCCAAATGGAATAAAAATCATTTAATTTATGCAAATTTATTATGTCTCAATAACCATTATCATCTAAACAAAAGATAAATAAAAAATGCATTTTCATTAACAAGAAAAGACGTAAATTGAAGTTATATAACTTGAAAAAAAAAAAGAAACGAAAACTATCAATTAAATATAATTATTAGGGATATTATTTAGAATATTTTATTTAAATGTATTACTTATTTTGATCCATTAATAGACAAGTTATTATATAAGCTACTGGTAATAATTACATTACATGTTTAACTCATTTAAGTAAAACTTAGTATAAAAATATTTCAAGTATTCCATTAGCACACCTATTTTACTATAAACGAAAAAAATTCACTTTAGGGTTAAAAATACTATGGAAAAATCCTAAACAGGAAATAATGAAACAACTTCGTACTTTTAGCCTTTTAATTATTAACACGTGCATTGTTAAAAATCTAAAAAAAATAAATCTGAAAGCGGATATTATCTTTAAATAGTTGTTTTACAACTGGATAATATATTCCAAATAAAAATTCAAAATATAGATTCCACCAACGCCTTCCTGCGAAAGAGAGCAGTAAGCACTAAACAGAAATATTTGACGCCCATTTTCTACAAACTACCACCCACCACGAAGCTGGGGGTTTTGCCAAAAATCTATTTGCCTTCTAAATTTTCTTTCTTTGAAATAGTATTGACTTACGTCCATTTATAAACCATTATTCACCTATTTCTCAAACTCTGATGATTTATTATATTTAAGGAGATACTAAATATATTTTTTTCTATGAATCGGGTTTGAATAAAGTAAATACAAAGTTATGTACACAAAAATGCTGATGAAATTTCGTGGCAATATGACTTTCTCATAAGTCAATGATTTTATTGTTTTTTTTCTTTAACACTAACTTGAATAACAAAATTTGTTAATTTTATTTATTTATTATTACATATTTATATTTAATATTTTATTAAATTATGCAAACAAAACAAATAAAAATTCCATAACTTAATATAAATTTCATGAACTAAACACGAATAATAAATTATTCACATGTTCATTTTCCATATAAGAGGGATTGTTTTCATTGAAAATATATAGAAAATTATATTATGTGCATAAATATAATTATTTTTAGTACTTAGCTACGCAGCTTTATTTTCTATTAAAAAAGTTATCCAACTAATACATGTATGATACACTAACTGCTGACTTAAGAAGACGAAATTCGTATGCATAATAATAGACAATTAATACCAAAGACAAAATATTCTCGTTCGGAAGCTGTCATATTCCGTTGAATGATTAAGTTTCACTTGAAAATAATGTCGGATTTTAGGTGTGACCTCTCCCCCCCCCTCGGGCACCGACTTATCGTAACTTTCCTGATTTTATCGATATATGGGTCGACTATTAGGTTTTGGGGGGAGCTTTTTATGAAAATAATGTCGGATTTTAGGTGTGACCTCTCCCCCCCCCCCTCGGGCACCGACTTATCGTAACTTTTCTGATTTTATCGATATATGGGTCGACTATTAGGTTTTGGGGGGCGCTTTTTATGAAAATAATGTCGGATTTTAGGTGTGAACCCCTCTCCTCCCCCGGGCACCGACTTATCGTAACTTTTCTGATTTTATCGATATATGGGTCGACTATTAGGTTTTTGGGGGCGCTTTTTATGAAAATAATGTCGGATTTTAGGTGTGACCTCCCCCCTCCCCTCGGGCACCGACTTATCGTAACTTTCCTGATTTTATCGATATATGGGTCGACTATTAGGTTTTGGGGGGCGCTTTTTATGAAAATAATGTCGGATTTTAGGTGTGACCCCCGGGCTCGACTTTTTTTAACCTTTTAGATTAAATGGATATCAGGGTCTACTCTTAAGTTTTCGGGAGCGCTTTTTATGAAAATGATATCGAATTTGAGATTGGGCTCCCCGGGCTTTGACTTTTTTTAACTTTTCCGATTATATCGATATTAGGGTCGACTATTATGTTTTGGAGGGAACTTTTTATGAAAATGTTATCAAATTTGAGATTGGGCCCCCCGGGCACGACTTTTTTAAACTTTTTTGATTAAATCGAGATCAGGGTCAACTAATACGTTTTTGGGGGAGCGCTTCATATGAAAATGATATCAAATTTGATATTGGGCTCCCCGGACCTCGACTTTTTTAAACTTTTTTGATTAAATCGATATTAGGGTCAACTCTTATGTTTTGGAATTCGCTTTTTATGAAAATGATATCGGAATACGAATCATTTTCATGAATTTTGAGATAGTGCCCCCGGGCTCCGACTTTTTGTAACATTTCAGAATTAAGTGATGTTGGATTTGCCCGGGGCCCGACTTTTTGTAACATTTCGGATTATATCGAACCCATATATCAATTTAATCAGAAAAGATACCAAAAGTCGGTGCTCGGGGGCACTCTCTAAAATCCGACATTATTTTCATAAAAAACGTCACCGAAAACCTAATAGTCACCCAATATATCAATTAAATCAGAAAAGTTACAAAAAGTCGGTACCCGGGGGTACTATCTAAAATCCGACATTATTTTCATAAAAAGACCCACCGAAAAGCTAATAGTCGATCCACATATTGATTTAATCCAAAAAGTTTTAAAAAAGTCGAGGCCTGGGGGGCCCAATCACAAATTCGATATCATTTTCACAAAAATCGTTCCCCAAAACGTAAGAGTTGACCCTGATATCGATTTAATCAAAAAAGTTAAAAAAAAGTCGAGGCCCGGAGGGCCCAATCTCAAATTTGATATATTTTCATAAAAAGCGAATTCCAAAACATAATAGTTGACCCTGATATCGATTTAATCAAAAAAGTTTAAAAAAGTCGAGGTCCGGGGAGCCCAATTTCAAATTTGATATAATTTTCATAAAAAGCGCCCCCCATAACGTAAGAGTTGACCCTGATATCGATTTAATCAAAAAAATCGAGGCCCGGGGGGCCCAATCTCAAATTTGATATAATTTTCATAAAAAGCTCCCCCCAAAACATAATAGTCGACCCTAATATCGCTTTAATCGGAAAAGTTAAAAAAAGTCGAGGCCCGGGGGGCCCATTCTCAAATTCGATATCATTTTCGTAAAAAGCGCCCCCGAAAACATAAGAATAGACCCTGATATCGATTAAATCAGAAAAGTTGCAAAAAGTCAGTGCCCGGGGGGGGGAGGGGTCACACCTAAAATCCGACATTATTTTCATAAAAAGCGCCCCCCAAAACCTAATAGTCGACCCATATATCGATTAAATCAGAAAAGTTACAAAATGTCGGTGCCCGGGGGGGGGAGGGGGAGAGGTCACACCTAAAATCCGACATTATTTTCATAAAAAGCGCCCCCCAAAACCTAATAGTCGACCCATATATCGATAAAATCAGAAAAGTTACGATAAGTCGGTGCCCGGGGGGGGGGGATAGGGGTTCACACCTAAAATCCGACATTATTTTCATAAAAAGCGCCCACCAAAACCTAATAGTCGGCCCTGATATCGATTAAATCAGAAAAGTAACAAAAAGTCGGTTCCCGGGGGGGGGGGGGAGCCGTGTCTAAAATCCGACAATATTTTTATAATAAACGCCCCCTAATATCTAATAGTCGACCCATATATCGATTAAATCAGAAAAGTTACAAAAAGTCGGTGCCCGGGGGGGAGGGGAGAGGTCACACCTAAAATCCGACATTATTTTCATAAAAAGCGCCCCTGATTACATAACAGTCGATCCTAATATCAATTAATAAAATGAAATAAATAAATTTTCCTCTAGTGTTAGCGTTAAGTTAGCTTTTAGTTAAGTTAATAGATAATTTAGCTTAAGCTAAAAGTTAGCGGTTCGTTTCCGCTAATAGCTAATTTAGCGCTAAAGTTATCTGCGCTAAAACAGCTGGAAGCTAAATTAGCGTAATATTTAGCGCCGCTAATTTTAGCTGTTTAGCGCTACGTTAGCTAGTTAAAAATTAGCGCGCTAACGTTTCACTAAAATATTTTCTAGTTCCACTAATCCCAAAACAAAACACCTGTTTTATTTAATTTAACATATTTTCCCATTTAACATCGTTAGCTTCACAGCCCTAGATATAACCCATCTACAATATGTTTATACCTCTTGTTGGTCTGTAAGTAATGGGAACTTTCAATATATAAAAATATAAATACGCATACATGCCATTACGCATAAACATCAATAATATCATAATTTTATTTAAAACTGTTATGAATGTTTTAATAAAAAAGTCTAATACATCCCGTTAAGTATAAAAACTTGTGATACATCCAAGACCAAATGTTTACTGTCACAATGCTCTTAAAAATTTCATTAGTTTGAATTTTTAAATGAAATTTGATGAAATTAATACAATACCATGTGTAAACTATTTCCTAACTTTCCTTCAATTTCTGGCAAAATCAAATGAACCGTTTTTGGAATATAATTGTATTGGGCGAAAAAATATGTTTGCGCATCTATACCTGAAAATAGTAGGTAGGATTTTTTTTTTTTTTTTTTTACTAAACCTGAATTTTTCTTTAACTAAAGTTTTTTAAGACGATAATTATAAAAACAAAGTTAAATTAAGTTAATATTTCTAACAAATTTGTGTTATTTTTTTGTAAATAGTAAGGCAAATGAAGTAAAAAATTAAAAAAAAGAATAAAGAAAAATATATACGACTTAGAGATTAAATGCTTATAAGCTGCACTTCCATAACTAAAGTAGACCGTTTTCATAAACATGAACGGTAAATGTTTTTGTGCATAATACATAACTGGAAACAAGGCTACATTAAGTATGTAAAATAAACAGGCGACTTCTCTTCCTGTTTTTCCATACTGGTAGAGTTGGAATGAATCCAATATGGTAAAATGGTTAATGGCAATCGTTACATTCTGTTTACGTTTAATTTCACACATTACTGGCAGTCACCTATAGGACATAATTACTGTAACTGTAACTGGATAGATACAACTGTAATTGCTACAGTTTGCAGTTACTGGCAAACAATAATTAGTGGTATTAACTACGCTTTAGTAAAAAGAATGTATATAAATTTCGTATTGCAGCAAACTACATAGGAATAATACAAAAGATATATGTATGATACTAGTTAATTCTATAACATTGCAACATAGTTATTAAAAATCCAACAGTTACATTATTGCTGGTCATGGTATTGCCTACACGATGTAGTAAACCTGGTGAGAGCTGAACAAAAACTGAGAAAAAAACAGCTGATGTCATGATTTATTAAACAAAAGAATATATATATATACACACATATATATATATATATATATATATATATATATATATATATATATATATATATATATACTGACGCGTGTATAAATCATCCTAAATGTAGAATTATAATAAAATAAGAAGTACCTGAAGTCATTAAAGTTCGAACTGCCTTTCGCCAGGGAGGTGGATTTTCGTTGATAACATTCTTAGTGCAAGATAAGATAATAACAACACATATCGTGAAAATGGTGGGTGTACATACAAATTAATTATAAAATATTTAGAGCTATAGATGGTATAGCTGTCCTTAGAAGCAACCAAGAAGAATTTGAGAGATGCGCAAGACGGTGTGATAAAAGAAGCAGAGAACATCGATCTAAAAGCAAATGAAAATAAAACAAAATATATCATAGTGATCCGAAATTCCACCCCGACAAACAGGATCTGCGTAGAATAGAAATAGTTCCCGATAGTAGACAAACCCCAATACCTCGGTTCCACGACAATCTCAACAAATGATCAACAGTTGTAATTAGACAAGTGAAAACACAACTGTTTTCTTTCTTTAACATATATTAAAATCCCAAAAATTTATAAAAATTAAGAGTGTACAATACTAGGATAAAGACTTCTGATTTACGGCCAAAAAGGAACTGCTGGCATAAACTGGTCGATTAATATCTCATAATATGAAGGTAAGGAGAGTAATATATAGAGCGGGCATATAGTTGGGTCCAATTCACCAGGAAGCCACTATAATGAATGCCTCAATAGAATAAAAATAAAATATCAGATGGAGTGATCGAATTAACAAAGATGCTCTAGAGGTTCATGATAGATAACTGGAAAGCAACAGCCCAAGATAGGCAGAGATGGAGAAAGTTGATTAAAGCGGCAAAAGATCTAAAAATTCTGTAAAACCAACAGAAAAAAACAAATAAAAAATTAATTTCAACAAATAAATTATAGGTTAAATAATATTTGACAGTTCACTAGTGGGAAGCGACGGTACTGTTAATTGTCAAGCAAAACCTCATAATGATATACCACAACCAAATCGATCAAGGTAGCGAATATCATACTATCGTACAGTTTAAAAGATGTGGCTACGACGGTAACTGTCGCGTGGATACGAGGCTTGATTCTTAATGCTATTAACTGGATAAGCTTCAAGCAGAGAAAACCTAATCAATTTGAACCCAATTTCTTCCCTGATATAATTGAGTACATTAAAAATCCTATATCGAACCCAGACGGTCAGAATTAGGATACTGATGAGGTAGTTAATTAAATTGATACGGTAATTGGGCGGAGGATGTTGGGGAAAGCGCACGCTCTGATTGTCCCTACTTCCAATTATCCTTACGTCAACTTCCCCACAGGCGGCAGGACACCACACAAGAAATTGCTGGTCGAGTAGTTAGTTGGAATTGGAGGCGTTTTGTGTGGGCGGGTATGTGCGTGTCGTATGGGACCAGGCGCCTCGCTACATGACATCATGGCATACATTTTTCTTGAGGACCATTATTTTAGGGGCCTTACTCCAAATGGTTCTGTGAACAGAAATTCTTTTTTTTTTTTCATTTACAAGAATATCGATTTAATAAAATACAAAATTCCCGATCGTATTAAATGATTTTTGATCTATAAAAAATATACATAACTCGAAACGTTGATGGTTGAAAGATATTTATATTCTCTAGAAACCAAAAAAAAAAAAAAAAAAATCGATTCTCTATTACCTATAGCACTAAATAAGATTCGGTCGCTATAGCCATATGCGCATACTTTTCATTCTGGTTGGAGGGGCAATGACTACCAACCTCAATCCCAAAAGTCTCGGGTGTTTATATTATAAAATTATGAGTGATAATTAAAATAACCAACATAATTATCGTAAAACGAACAATAAAATACTATATATTTAAAAATAAATTTATATATATGTTTTTTTTATACTAGTTGTATATATTATAATATATTAGTTGTTTTTTTTTTCTTATGGGTGTATTTGAAAATAAGTTAACAAAGCAACTGAATATATTAAATATATTGTTTTTTTATCAGAAGGTTTGAGGCAGTCAGATGTACTCTTAATTCTCCAAAGCTTCAAATTTGATGCGGAAAATGTGATAAAATCTAAGCGTATGAATGGAAGGAAAGGCATCAATAAACTATAAAATCCTAGAATAAGTAGCTATAGATAATCATTTATGAATATAAACTAAAATTTCAATAATAGAAACATAGGTTGTAGTAAAATACTAGCGTACCTATTTCTAGCACTTAGCTTAACTATCTAATCGACTTTTTTTAGTTTATTAATTGATTTTAGATAACATATTTTGTTCATTCCTATAAACTAATTGTTATTACATTTTTTTTAATTGTTGTTTTTCGAAATATTGGTGGGGGGAGGGGCAAAATGATATTCTCGCTTCACCTTTATTTTTATTGGGGGAGGTGATCACCCTAATTTAATTGAATTTAATGTTCCATTCTGATGTAAACGATTAATTCATTAACTATTTTTAAAATAAATTACATTAATAAAATTATACAGAACCCATCAAAAGATAAAAATAAATGTTAAATCGAAAAAAAAAATGTTCATGAACTCTTAACTGACAGTGTATAAGCGATCAATTAATTCATAAAAAAATTGTAACATTCAATATCTTATATTAAACATTAACATTAACCGATATCAAATTAATCTTAAAACATTTCAAAATATCAGAAACTACTTCATATTTTTTTCTATTAATGGAGATAAAGATAATTTTAAACGCATTAATTGATAATAAACCTGATAAACTCAGTCTTGTCAGAAACGAAATAAACAAAAATCGACTAACAAGACTAACGATAGTTCGTCAAAAATATATTTTCATGGTTGAATATATAATTTTCGTTACTAACCTCGTTAGGATACACTAATACACTTAATGATTTTAATACACAATTAATTAATAATTTAAAATACAATTATTACATACCAGTTACTGAGAATAATAATAAACCAGCAGCAAACATAGAGCAGGAGGAACTTACCTGAAAAAACAAAATAACTATTATATAAATCGCTAAAACAATAAATAATATTTTATAATGAATTCAAAATTTCTTTAACTATAAACTGGAGTAAATTAAAACAAAAGATATTTTAAAATATGACAAAAATAAATAAATAAATCGTGGAATGAATCTTTTTACATTTTTAAATATAAAGTTCCAAATTATTAATAATCATACACATAATCCAAAAATAAAATTTCCCCCCCAAAATAGACATTCAGAAACCTAAATCGCTTTACGCCAGTGATTGGGAATTTAATTGTTTTAATATACCTGCAAATACAAAGAGCCGTGAATAACTGAATAACCTATCATTCGATAGATAGAGAAAAAAATTAAAAAAGTGATATCAAGTGAGGAATTAATTATTATAGATGCATCCATGAAATTAATTAATTGCCTTGTTTTTACATATGATCATAGATTAAATATTTCAAGATATAAAATCGTTAGATAATCAACGAGTTTTGGTCTTGCAAACTCAGTTTTGTTCTTGCGCAAGAGTCAAAAGTTTTTCACAAAACGATCTTCCAACAGTTAGGCCATCTTGGTCTTTTTTGGCCAACACTAAAAATAATTCTCTTAAATTCTGTAGTCATCATATTAGTTTCTCCCAAAAACTATCATGATGTGTATATATATGTGTTTATATACGTATACATAAATGTGTATATATATATATATACACACACATATATTCATAAATATATAAGTGTTAGAATAAAAAAAGGTGCAGAATGATCGTGTATTAAGAAATTGGCTCATGGTCACAACTCGACCACAATTCCGCCCATGGTCGTGATGAAAGAAACATTTTCGGAACCACTAATATAGTTAGATTACTGAAGTGATGAAGACCAGGGAGTAATGAACTATTCATCGGGCCCGCAAAATTAGGCAATTTCTTATCGGTGTTCGCCGAAGCAAGGCAATTTTTTCCAAATTTTATTATCGCCGATGCAGAAAAGATCCCGTTTTGCTTTCCGCCTCAGAAGCTAAACAAAAAACAGAAGTAAACAGAAGGCTATCAACTGGCCAGATCAGGGTCCATGTAATAACAAAGGCTGAGAATAGATACCTAATCCTGCCCCTCCCTAGCAAACAATTATAATTATTTATTAAAAAATCTTTTTTTATTTATTATCTTTTTTTTTATTGATGATATTTACAACTGTATTACAAATAAAAATACATTCAGTAAATGTGAACAAAAGAACATAATAACATGAAACCACTTGTTGAGAAATTACCCACTGGAAGCACTCTAAAAATGTATTTACAAAAGGTGATCTCGAGGCCATCTTCTTTTCAGACGCCTCAGAGGGTTGTCAGGGATCGAAGAGGAAGTAAGGTTAGAAACGAGAGGGTTTGGATGGTTCTGAAGTTTGTTATGGAAGGGTAGGTATCTGGATTAGGTCAGAAACATAAGGAACATTAAGGTCGTTATGGATGATTTTATTCGTGACCAGTGAGGAATTTACGAAGGATTTTGGATTGTAAGGATTGGATACGAGAGGAATTCGATGGCTTAGTGGAGCCCCAGTGCTCAATTCCGTAAGTCCAAATAGGTCTTATTGCAGTCATGTATATGAGTCTTTTCTAATTGACTGGGAGCTGAGAGCGTTTGTGTACTAAGTGCTGGAGTAGTCGGAAACGTCGAGCGGTTTCTTGTCGTTTCAGTCTGGTATGAGGATTCCAAGTTAGACGTTTGTCTAAGTGGAGTCCAAGGTATCGGATTTCTTCAACAGGGATAAGTGGGGTATTATTAAAGGCTACTGTAGGACAGGAGGACATTACGACGAAGGTTAAAGGTGATTTGATGGAATTTATTTTAATCCTCCAGTTTTGACACCATTCTTCAAGGTTTGTGATGTGTGATTGAATTGTTTGGGATGCATAAATAATCTTAAATTGAAGTCAAATGAAGGAAAAACATAACAAAATATATTTTGAATATGAAAATACAGTAATATCCTTCGTCTTGCTAACCTACATATTTTTCTCCGCATAATTTACAAACATAAATACCAACCAGTAAATATTTTATTATTAACCTTGAATTAACACAGAATTATGGGTACACAAAAACTTATCAATTTAGTGTAATTAACATAGAATGTGAATAAACAGGACACCTTTGCGACCTAGAAATTCTTCAAGTTAAGTGAAATGTACTGTTTTGGATTTTTTTTCTTTTCATTCACAATACGAGATTGCGTGTGTGAAATATTCTGTATATTGCATAAGATGTTTAATTTTATACAGATAAACTTATGATTTTATATTATTCAATCCAATTATACTTTTATATTAGGGATCAATGTACAATTCTTTTTATTATTTCATTCCTTCATTTATTATGTGTTTTTATTTTAAGGTAAACACATGGTATCTAAGAATCATTGATGTAATACGGTACGCCTTTTTGGAGATAAATTAAATATTAACTTGCTCTGTCTTAATTTTTTAACGCTTGAGAAAATTGTAACCACTTTCATTGAGAAAAAAAAATGTACTCTATCAACAGTAGTAGCTCCAGACATTTGGGGGCCCATTGGAAATTATACATTGAACACCTCATCCCTGCTCCTCCCCTCCCTCCCAAAATAAAAATTAAGCATATAATGGTTTTAATTCAGTTATATTACTTTTATATCAGATTTCCTCCAGAATAATAACAGATGTCTTAAAAAAGAGACTTCAGTTATATTGATATTGGATATTGCACCAAAGCGTTTAACTTCATTCAAAGAAAAAAGAATTGGTCATAACTATGGTGAGAAGTTCAGGCAAGCACGAGGCGATTTAAGGTTAGAGAAAGGACAAATTCGCCGAATCCTGAGTCACCTTCCCATGTATACTTTCCCGAAATTAATTAATTTTTTATTTAATTGAAATAATTATAATTTGTAACTATATATAAACATATTTCATTGAAGGTCGAGTGTAATTTTGATGGTCAAGAATAATATTATAAAATCATGGGAACTGAATATTAAATGTCAATTTAATAAATAACTCGGGATTTTATTAATTAATTGCTAGTACCTCATTAAATTAATACGCCTCATTTCTGAGAATTTTGGTAGATAAAAAACTTATGGTAACGATAAGATGAAAACATTCGCACAGTTTTTTTTAGGCGGATGTTCATAATTTGAAAAAAGGGGCCAGTACGGCGGACTATTGGACTATGGGCTATGATCTCTCTTATAACAAGTTTTTTTATTTTTATTTTTTTCCCTTGTTCTCCCCTACTTTGCCTTTTTAGGTTACACGGGGATTTTTCCGGACCAGAGAGTGAGGAAGAGGAATTAAAAAGACCCCCACCAGGCACCGGGACGCGAATTCGTAATTTTATTGCCTCCAAACTTTGTTTATCAGGTTGTCAGGCAACGCGCGATGGCGCTGTACACACACGTCAGAACGTTCGGCTACCCCGCTCCCTACGTTTTTTTCATTCTTTTAACAGACAAAATTAGGTATCGTACATTTGGAATTGAAGTAACATTTCAAAGTTGTGAACTCCTTAAGTTTAAAGAAAATTCCCGAATAAGCTCTTTCGTACTTTTTGAGACCATAAAAAATCCCGACTGGTATACATCCTTTCATTTAATACGTTCTATTATACCTTAATGGTGAATCAATCCTTTACGTTCCACAAAGACCAACTAAACGCAAGCGGTTTAAAAAAAATATATAATATATAATAAATATTTTGATTAATATATGTTAACATTCCTAAACTGCAAGAGCCCTGGAAGTAGATAAGCTAACGGTGAATTGATACAAGAGGAAGTGGCGAGTGCCCAGACTGAGTACCGCGGCCAGGATCAGTAAGGTCGAAGAGGAAGGTCCTGGGGTCCTCCAGGCGCCTTTCACCAAACCCTCTGCTCGGCCACAGGATTCGCTCCAAGGATCAACAGGATAGCATCCAACTTATACCATTCTATAAATACATTTTAAATCTTATAACGGAGGGAGTCCTCGTCAATATTCCACTCGGGTATTACAAAGAGGAAGGTTGTTTCTAAATTTGAATGAGCCGTTAGAACTACCGTACTAGTTTCCGTTCTTAACTTCCGTTTGAAATCGATAGCTGAAAGCTTAATTGACCGTCGAGACTGATATTAATCAATCATAAACTGCTAACGATATATGAGAGAATAGATTAATAATACAAAAACAAACAAAAAAATATTAATAATGCATAAATTTAAAAAAAGTCTTTACTACTACAGCCCATGAAAGGTCTTGGGTTCAGTACTGTGTTAGGAAGTGGTTTCTTGTTCAACGGATGTGCAATGAGATGATTTGACCGAGATCACGCACAACTTCTATGGTTTCCTTCTTAATTAATTAATTAATTAACAAGACCCACTTTATAGAAGCTGGGTGTGCCCCAGAAGGGTCTCCTAGAGTCATGGCCGATGAAATAGAATAAATAATTCATCTGCATCACAGAACTAACTCTCTCCCAAAAGTAATAAATATTTATATAATATCCTTGATTTATATACAAGATAAAAGAAATTTTATTACTGATTATTATTAAATTGGTCCGTTTTCTGCTCACAAATATGTTACTGGTTTTCCAACAAGTCACGGTCGTCCACTCAAAAGAATGACTTCTAAAGATTCCAATAAACCATAAAAGTAATAAACGAAGGAGATGGTTCGGGGTGGTGGTCATAAATTGGCTAAATAGTAGCAAAACTATTTTATTAAAAGCCAACGTTTCGACCCGATTTTGCAGGTCTTCTTCAGAGCTAGAACGGACAAGATAGAGAATTATGGAAGTTACATAATATTTAAAGAAAAAAATTATAAACGTTGTGAATAAGCTTAATAAAATTATAAACAGTAAGTACATTAAAATATAAACAGAGTAAGCTAAGTAACCAGATCCTAAACTGAAGTAACGCCACCCCGGACCATCTCCTTCCTTTATAATGCAACGGTCAACTATTAAATATTCAACATAAAAGTAATATTATTAAAGCTATTATTAATAAACCATAAAAATTGTATTATATTGCAAGTAATAAACAGGGCTACTTTATGAATGTCATTTTAACTGAGCAACCCTTTCTTCTCAATAGCTCTTGAGTGTCGACACTAACGTTTCCAAAACTACTTTAATTCATTCTAATTTTATTTAATGTAATTTACTATATGATTTAATTTTAAACTAGAATACCTCAATTAAATGATCATTTTGAAAAAGGGTTAATTCCTTTTCAATAATAATTTATTCTTTTTTAAAATCGAATCATTCGAAGAAAGATATTAAGTATTGCTAAATAATACCCTACTTCGAAATAAAATCATGGTTATGGATCAGCACTGAACCCCTCGCTATAACGCGAGTCAAGGCAGCGTTTCGTCCGGGATAGAAAAATATAATCTATTGGAAAAACTATACACATATTTTCGGATTATTTACAAAAAAAAATGCACATACCGGGTCATCATTAAGTAACATTTCATAATCTTAAAAAATAAAAAGTTATTATGAAATGTGATAATTGTGCGTTTTTGTAACTGTATTTGATACATAAAAGTGTAATTTTATATATAAATAAGGTCGAAATTTAAAAAAAAAAAAAACATAAAAAATAGGCTCTATCAAAATATACTCTGTCATTTTTTACAATAAACCGACGATATGTATGCAATAAAAAGGGTTTACAAAAAATTAATAAAATATACAGTGTACCAATTATAACCAATCGTAAGAAAAAAAAATTCTATTTCATCTAATCACAATATAATAAACCAATTTAGTAAGTTAGTACGTTTTTAGTAATTTAGAAATAATTACCAGCAGAAATTGAACAATATTTTATGCAAATTTGAAGGTTTTTTCCGCGATGAATTTAACCTTGAGAATTGAAAAAATATATTATGAGACTCGTAAAAAGTGCTTTACCCCTCCTCTCCAAAATACACCACTTTGTATTCTATGAAAGAAATGATTGAACACTGAGGCACTGTGAAATAAAACAATTTTGCAAAATTAACATATATTTTATAATTAGGGGCAACTCGAAACGAGTCAAGTTAAATTTATATATCTTAATTTATATTTATTGCAAAAAGTTACTAAGTACAGTTTTGATCGATCTAAACGTTTTTGTACGTTTTGTGAATTTCTACATTATTTATAGATACTAAAATACATCAAACGAATCAGAACTATAAAAACTCTGGTACACGTCGAACACACATAACACTAAGTGCAGAACGTTCGGACTTCACAATTCATCAAAGTAGTTTAATTTTAGAAAAAGTCACTTAAAAACGTTTTGAAATATAAAATAGGTTTAATACGCAAGCTAAATACCTACGCATAAAAATGAATAATAAAATTAAATTCACACCTCAATGAGTACAGGAACATGCTTATAATTATACGTAATTTTCGATCATATATCAAAGGACTGACAAGATAATGGTCGGTAAGAAGCCGTAGGAAGCTCCTACCTACCGCATATTTAGGCGGGACATACCGTTAACATCGAAATACAGCAATCGAAAAATATTTCGTGAGGGATTAACATCCTCGCGATACATATTTATCTAGAAGATACCAAGAGAATAAGTCGATTCGTCGACAGAGCGAAATCAAGAAATCGGCAAACTCATCCGGATTAGCAGCACCCTTGTACTTATCAATATAATTAATTACCCTGTCATTGTATTTGAGAAACATATCAGGTAAAATAAATATTGTTTTCGAAAGATAAGAGTGAGTTGAAAAATAAGATAATTTTATATATTTTATAATTCACTTTTCTGTTAATGAAACAAAATTCATAAATATTGGCTGCATCTCACTACACACTGTTACAAAAGTTAAACAAAATTGAGCCCACTTTAAAAACTTAAATTCAATGTAAGACTGTGATTTGGGGTAAAATATTTATCAATAAATATTTGTTTTTGTTTTGTTTTATGTTATAAATCTTTAGCGTCAGTCGGGAAATCTACTTTATGGATTATGAAAGATTGAATTCGAACTATTATTTATGAAATCAACTAAATTCAGTTTAAATTAATATGAATAAAAAAAAAACAATATCAATCTTAATTCCTTATTGGAGTCTCCCAAAGTGACCTCCACACTGATGCATGAGTGTAAACAGGCTTTGGAGACACTGACCTGCTCCAAGAGGGTGGAGCTAGGGTGGGTCCCTGATCACAAGGGAATTAAAGGCAATTAAAAAGCAGATGCCCTTGCAAGGAAAGGAGCGGAATTTCCTGTTGTTGGTCCGGAACATGCAATAATAATATCCAAAAAGCATCAGCGGAAAGAAGTCCTTGATTGGATCTAGAAAAATCAAGTAAAGAATGGAGGGAGTTCACTGAACTTAGACAAGCTAAACAGTTTATCAAAAGCCTATCTCCCTCCAAAACTAAGTCGCTGCTGGACCATAACTACGAAAGAAATCCGACTCATGATCGCAGTACTAACAGGTCACTTAAAAGACATTTAAAGATCTGTGTGGTAGTGGAGGATGAACTCTGCAATCTTTGTAGAAGTGCACCTGAAACTGCAATCCACTTCATAACATAACGTGAACGATTTGCGTCACTCAGATGCAGACTTCTGGGCGCAGACAGAATCCAAGTACGCAAAGTTACCTCCATAAAATGGACCAACCTTTTGAACTTCCTTAGAAGAACAAAAAGGTTTCAGACAGAGTTGGATGTACAATGGACAGTCACTAGTAGTATCATCTTCGGGGTTGGCAAAAAGGACCAATAGGCCCACTTCCTGGATTAAGTTCCCTACCAGTACCAGTACCTTAATTCCTTGAGATAAATACCTCGCTTAAATTGCTGCCTAAATCAGAATTCAATCAATTTATATTTTGATTTATAATTAATTAAGTTGATAATTAGTATTTCAAGAACTTAATAAGTTATTATTTTATTTCAATCTATATATATTAATTATATGTAAGTATACAAAAGATTAAGAACTTTTTAGACATAACGGACCTCATTTATTGTAAATAAACTTACAGGAAATGTTTGCATCAAACATTGCTTTATAATTAAAAGAAAACTTAAGATAGTAGAGATAAATAAATATAATATCTCTTCACCAGTTTAGTATATTCTGCAGAATAAGAAAAGAAAAAAAATTAAAATAATTTCAATTAAATTAAAATTAAAATGAGCAGTCAGTCAAGTGAATTTTAGTTTTTCACGTGAAGAATACTTCTAATCTGTCACAAGTTTAAAAATAAGTAAATAACTCTTGTAATATAAAATTAAATACAAATAGCAATATATTAATATAAATAAGATACAAGAACAAGGATGTATGCACAACATGACTTGTAGACATGCCCTAACTGTCATGCTCTAAGAACACCCGACAAGGTCGACGTAACAGAATACATTTGCATTACCTAAGTTGCGATTGCTTTGGGGCTGGCCATTGTCGTCTTCTATTCCTACCTTGAATGAAATTAACAACTTTTTTTTTGGCTCAGTGCAGTCGCTTTCAAGAGACTCTTGCCAGAACTGCGAACTGTCTGCGTCATATCTTCCTCTAGACATCTATTCCGCGTCAAACAAGAATATGGCCATAACGAACATTTAATCAATGGTTTAATATGTATCTACGTATATATATATATATATATATATATATATATATATATATATATATATACATATATAAATATATTATCTAAGTTCGATACAGACAAGAAAACTAAAAAGTAATAATTGATACTGCGTATGATTGATTGGTTTATACTTGAGATAACTTTGTTAATATCACGACTTCTGGTGAATTCCCTAATATTATTTAAAATTCGCTCTGAATAACGTCAGCAATATTTGCTAATAACATTTGATTGCATTTCATTCAGCAGAAAATGTTAATAAAATTGTGCTATTGCTCAGCACTGGAGAATTCAAGGGAGGAGGGACGATTTCGGAACGGAATTCTTCCCCAAAAATATAGAAAAATCAAATTTTATTGGGCCATATCTATTTCTATGGGTGATCTGAATAAGATACTTAAATAATCACAGTATATTTTCTTTTTAAATTATAACAAATGCTATTCACCTAAATGTAAGCGGGCGTCAAGAAAAAAAAAAAAATCAAAATTTTATCCTTAAGAGCATTATTGTCCCTACCATTAACGGTTATATAGTTAAAAAATAAAGGCCTTTTGTCCATAACGAAATTCGCTACTGCCGATCAGTATAACATGTATTTCAAGATATTTCATTCCGTAACATGGTTAACAGTATTGTCAAACCAGGTACTTGTCGATGGTGGTATGTTTCAGTAGATCAAAGAATTAAACGAAAATATATTTTTAGATTAAAACGAATATATCGTCTGACAACATTCGGTGAAAACTAACCTTTACTCATTATAAGTCAAGTGGTCGTCACATGTTTCCTGCCTTCCACATATATATATACATATATTAAACCTCTATTATCTGGATCACAAATTTAAAATGAGATTTTCAATGGCGTAACATCATTATATAATATGATTGCTACAAGCTTAGTTTATTTAGTTGTTTAACAAGCATAAATTACGATATATGAATGCATGTCAAATGAACCATCATCAAAATTTCTAGGCCGCAAATTATTGTTTCTCACAAATTAGGGCTGTATATACAATTTTTTTTTTAAATTTATGTTTTCCATTTCAGTCCTCGAAAAAAAAAATGCAGCAAGCACGTTTGTTTGAGAGGAAAAACATAAAGAAATTGTAGGTAAGTAGTTTGGTGTTCAGTCACAAAGAGAGATCAGCTCAGACTTTATAGACCCTTTTACACGATTGAGTTTCTCGAACAAAGTGGGGATTGTACTTAACAAATTTTTCCGCTAGGTGTGCCAGGAAAGTTACTTTATCTTGCAACCTTAATGTTGTTTGTTATCTGGGTTAAAAATTGAAGAATGAGTTACACCTTTCATTAATTCAGCTTTATATATATGGTGTCTCGTAAATAACGAGAAATATTTAAAGAATTAAACTTTTAGATTACCAAAAAAAAAGTATGTAAAATGTAATGTCGTTCAGGGACGGTCTCTACATTATTACTACAATCGATTTGAAAACTTTAAGAACATAGGTCCACCTCGACATTTTTATTACAAAAAGGAATGTTGTGTCACACTCACAATAATACAATAGAATATTGGTGGAATACACAACTTGTTTTGTTGGTACAGTTAGGTCAAAATAAAAAAAATTCAACATGCTGGTTCAATTTGGTCCATCGACCTAACGAAACTCTTTTACACAGTCCAGTTTATTGGCCAAAGTGCTTGTATAAACCCACTTATATCGAAATACATTACCGAGTAACAGGGTCTTTAGAGATAGCTTCCTCTAAGTAAATTCAAAGTTAAACATCTCACTTGATTACAAAAGAAAAAAATAATTATCAATGTATAAACAATATAATTGAGAGCATTATATATATTTATTGTTTGAGAGAAAATTTATAAAAATTCCAAATAATAAACGAATAATATAAAGTCATTAGTATGTTTATTTACAAATGATAGTAAGTTTGATGGTTAAGTGAGCGAGGGAACAAGTGATTTTTAAAGGAAACTAGAGAAGGAACCTTACGAATAGCGATGGGTAAAGAATTCCCAAAATAGCCGGCACGTATATAACTGAGATAACAGTTCTGGGTAGGAGTCTACACAAGTCAGAAGGTCGAGGAGATCTTATATCCAAGAAGAGAATGGATAACTAGAACATGGCTAGATTTTTGGAAAAGAATATATATTATATTAAAATAAAATTTCGAATGAAATTGAAGAACTGTAGTCAAGAGAAAGTTTAAAGCAGAACACGCACAAAAATAGTTGGGTTAGGAATTTCAAAAATCACTTAGCTCATTCCATAACAAATATAGATACCGTAGTCATAAAGCCGTAAGGAGCCGTATTCGTTTACCAAATAGTGAACCCTACACGGTCAGTCAGGAATGACTCTCTCAAGAATGACTTCAATCGCGAAAAGCTCCACACGTAGAGATGGTATATGGGAGGCACAGTATCGATATTGTCATAAATATTAATATCGGCCTACAACTATCATTACGATCGAAATATCGAACTTAAAATATCCATAGTCGATATTTTCATCTATATCGATTATCTACATTTTTAATACATATTATAAACATTTTTAAAATATGAATATCAAAATAAATATCGATTCTCTAGTACATAGGCGGATCGAAACATATGTTATTTTTCTGTTTAAATTAATTAATTAAAATACTGATTCTTCGACCCACCTTAATAAAATTAATTTTCTAGTTCCTGTTCATCTTCGTTATCCTCAGTTTTTTATCCAGAAATTTCCATTGAACCAATTATGCCAGATTTCTTGGACAGTTCGTGGCCTTAGTTTGAGAAGGTTTTAACGAACAAATTGAGTTTACGGAGTGTGAAGGGTCACACACAGGGTATTCAATTCTGCTTATGGATTGCCATCGAAAGTACATATTATCGAAATAACGATATTTTCCCCTACTACGCACTACCTTGTATATGAAACAGGAAACATGAGTATATATTTTTTTCCAACGATCAGATTTATATATAACTTCTAGCCCTTTCCGAAAACGATAGTGTTCGTTTTTTGTTTTTAAATTAAAATATTGAAGGTACGATACGAATATCGGAAGGAAAATAGCGATATTTCGATAATATTGAGTATAAATGGCCATTCCTACCAAGTATCAGTCAGATTGGTGTAATTTTATTTTGATGCACATAGCGTCACCAGGTAGTGGACCATTGTCCATGATTAATATATTTATATTTTAAAAAACAGCTTGTTTGATCATTATCCCAGGAATGGACATCAGTGGTGGAACTAAAGTGAATATTCTCAAACTTCCAAAATCGTTTTGATAAAAATTAAAAACAGGAATGCCCACCTCTCCTTTGTCAATGCCACATACCCCTTTTAAGAAATTTAATTGCTCTCCACTTTTTAAAAACACTGTAAGCCACAGTAGAATCAGATTATTTGAAGATAAAAGAACGTATAAGTATAAGATAATAAAAACATATAAGAATATTAAAAACTATTTATCTTAAATGAAAATTGAGAAAATGTATTAACTGTAATATCTACTACAAGGCTGGCGTTTAGACTCCCCTCCTTTTCACGGAATTAAAGCATATATTCTAAGATTTCTTAAAATCCATCAATCTTATCCTTACACGATCATAATGCCAGTCACCAACCGAAATGTCATTTAGTTTTACAGTCGTCTGCTTATTATAGAGACAAATACAAGAGGACACAATAAACCAAAAGATTGTCAAGCAAGCAATCTCAAATTGTCTTGCAGTTAGAGATTCCATCCCCATAAGATTAGTAAGAATAAACGATATTGATCGATCAATTGATTTATTTATTTTGGTCTATGTATAGAAATGAACAAGAGAAAAAAAGGAGAGTGCTAGATGTCTAGTAAATATCAACCAGAATCGCAAAGATAATTCATCAAACATTTGATCCATCTTACAGCATAAATCTTAATACAATACACAATATATTAAATATATATAATACACTTGTAATATACTGACAATATTTTGAACAAGTAATATACAATTTGTCCAGCACTCCAGACATCCACAGTGTAACCACTTTTTAAAAATAATTACAACCTACGAAAGATCTCACTATATTTCTTAAAGAAGTTCCAGCTTTTAGACAAATGTTATGCAAGAAAGTAAAATATTGCGTTCAACTGGATAAGACAGGAAATAAAATCGATTTTCACTTGATTCAAAACTGGATCCGATAGATAATATTTTCACTATTTAATGTAAGCTAATGGACTAAAAATTTCTAAAATTCATGGATTATCAGGACTGAAAACCACCAAATCTCATTGGTACCGACTGGAAATAGTACTACCTACTTCAGTACTACACAGACCAACCAATTTTATTATGTTATCCTATAAGAATGTAGAAGGGGAATATACTATCTCTAGTTCCTATTAATACAATTTTATTAGATAACGTTTATATTGAAGAAACTTTTACAGAGGTACTCTTTTTCACTATTGGCGATGACGCATGCCCTTTCCTCCCAAGAATATTTATTGCCCTCCTCTTCTTAAAAACGTTGCAAATAAAATTATAAACATTTTACTTTATTTTTTCCTTTGTTCCTAGCTTTGAAATTGATAACTACGTAAATATACGCCCGCTTCCAACAAAAATCCATAAATCTGTTAAATTGTTTATAGCGAAACATGCGCCATGCAACCACCTTCTGGGTATTCCCCCTGCAACCACCTTGGGTATACGGTGATAAGTTTATTAAATAATTAAGAATACGTAAAGACAATTATTTCCATTGTGTTATTCATCATCAGGATGGGTACCCTTCATAACAATCCTTCATGTCTGTACATTGGAAAGAAAATGGCCAATGAGTATAATTTTGAAATTTGATTGAGCAGTATAAAAGAAATCGGGGTGGAGTATATAATTAATTATTAAACTTATTATTGTCCCACAATTTGAACTAACTTATAATGGATGGAAATTTGCACTTTTAACGATTTATTGAAGGAAGCTAGTCGACTGTTCTACATATCATGGGTGATAAATATCCAGGACGCAGTCTTTTAAATTTTTTAAAAATTGTTTATTTATTTGGGCCAACGTTTGAACCCAAACATGTGGGTAATCTTCAGGGCTGATCATTTTAAAATACAATCAGAGATATAATATTAACGATCGATAATGGTAAATAGTGATTTGATGGTACATGAATCTTAACTATTATTACAATACACAATATTAAAAATGAAATATGTAAAAAGTAATACAAAATAAAAATAATATATATAATCTATTTATAAAATTTGTAATATTTTCTCTACTTCGGTTCGAGCACTGAAGGCTTTCAGGTACTGACAAGATTTCATATGATTTCACAAGACTAATATGATTTCATTAAAATTATAAACGTTTGGTTGGACATTAGCTCTTTTGGTTCTGAAGTACTGATAAGAATTTCTGAAATGATGATAACCGTGACCATCTATGCCTTGCAGATTTAGGCCATTGACGGTTCATTCTTTGTTTATCTTCTGACAGACACTGGCTATCCTAGATATCTCGCATGGATATCCTCCAGAAGACGGAGAGCCGAGATCCGACAGAGGATGAGGCGGTTCAGTGAACTACCGTAGGAGCGGCAGAGAGAGGATCCGGCAACAGCGCTCAGTTCCTGGAACGAGGGCCGGCCACCTCGGTTCCCACGGCTCCCTCCAACATCTTAGCAGGTGCCTCTTCTTCTGGGAGGTCCTCCGGTGCGGCAGAGTATCCTCCGAGGAACCTCTGTCCTCCTGGAGTATCCCGTCCATACCCAGCTTGGAAACAAGTCATTAATATCATTAATATGGAGGATAGGTAATATGTGATCATTAACAGTAGTTAGCTAACTTGTTACCTTATTTGTAGTAGTATCGACATGAATAATCAGAAGTCAATCACTCAGGATAAGGTTATTGCCTAAGTTTCTACCCTATCATGAGGTCAAGTTTCCAGCCTGACAAGCAAGCTATGTGATTTTTTTATGAGTTGGGTTTAAATTGAAAAACGTTGGATGATGAAGAAAAAGAGTCCACGGTGGCGAAAATCAGTACCAGAAGAAACAAAATATAAAATTCTCACATCAAATTCAGAATTAACAGAATAAAAAGTTTTTTTTTAGTTCTTTATTGAGAAATATTACATTCATTGTCACATTCAAGGGCACAAATAACAGTGATAAGAATAGCCCATTCGCACTCAGTGTACAATAAATAAATATCTGGTGTGTCCACTCACACGACTTTCCTATCTTTTTCAGGGAAGTTTTTATATCTTTACATATGTTCATGAAGAAACAAAAAAGAATTGAACTAAATTATATGGAGTTAGGCCCCATAACATTTTTCTTTTCTTTATAACTTATTTTCCTGAATTTTTTCGGGAATATACAAAGTCTACAGTCTATACAGTCTATATACAAAAATTGAAAGGACAATGATTAGAACATTATAGGAAAGTTTCATCAAAATCGTTGGAGCCATTATCGCCCTACAGTCTATAGAAAAACATGTTTTTCATTTATTGAGCGCAAGCTATTGCGCATGGAGCACCGAACTCCTGCCACAGGCATTAGTAGTCAAAACCCTTACACAATAAAAAAAGAAGCAACAAAATCGGTTCAGTAGTTCCCGAGAAAATTTTGGCATGGACAGACAGACCGACCAACGGCTAAAAATGTGTTTTTCGAAATCAGGGGGTTCTGAAACGTATAGATCCGTCGAAAACCGCATATCGGAAATTTGACCCGATTGCAATACTTTCATTACCTAGTATAGGTAGGAAAGTAAAAATAAATTACACAGTAAGGGCAAAGTAACTATTATAGATTACGTTCAGTTTTATTTATTTATGAAATTTACAACTTTTGTTAAAATAAATAAAAGCACTCTAATAAAATGTCTATATAGGAGATCACGAAGCCATTCATTTTCAGACGCCTCGGAAGGTTATCAGAGACCGAAGATGAAGCAAGTTTAAAAACGAGAGGGTTCGGATGGTTCAAGTTTATTATGGAAGGATAAATATCTGGATTGCGCCAAATTAGAAACATATGGAATATTAAGTTTGTTATAAATGATTTTATTTGTGACAAAGTGAGAAGTATTATAGATTTAACAAACGATTTTGGATTGTAAGGATTGGATACAAGAGGCATCCGATAGTTTAGTGGAACTCCAAGACTTTTGTCCAGATGGAGAAGTTAAAATTGATAACACTATATGCAGATAAGGAATTACCAAATACCATAAAGAGGATCCTTGATACACTTTTTTGAGAATATTTTGTAACAAAGCTAACTAAATATTGAAAGAGAAATGGTATTAAAAAGTATGATTTTACATATTGAACAAACTATGCAAGTGTTAATCGTGGCTAGAAAGAACAAGTTACAAAATTCAATGCAAATTATGGTGAAGAGCACTTTTAAGAATCTGGAGGAGAATTCATGAGCAATAATCTGGGTTTCAATATTTGTTCTAAATGTATAATAGGTTAGTTTTCTTTTATTTTAACACCCGTCATTCGAAATTTGGCAACTATATATCTATAAAAACAATGGAAAAAACAAAACAAGAAATTTTTTTTATTTGGAAATTCGTCATATTTTCCTTAATTTTGGATGAGAGATATTTCCTTACCCTCTCATCCAACGTTATCCATATTTCTTCTTTCTTTTTTTAGTTTCGGTCCATTCCACTTAAAACAAAAGTATGAGGTTTTTAATTCATATTTACAAGTTCAAAACTTCAAAAAAAGAAAATGGCTGAATTCTGATTATTCATCAGCTACGTGATGTGTGTTCAAATTCAAACGGCACGACACTTCGATCGTTACAAAACTACCTAATATCTCATAAAAAACTGGAGTATAGTTTTGAAGATCTGTCCATGTTAAAAAATGTACTCTACTATCTTTTCAAAAAGTAATAGTTATGGGTTTGCAGCATTATAAAATTTCACTAATATGAGGTAATGGTCCGCTTTTTAAAAGATAAAAACATCGAAAGATGTACAGACAACGAACGTTTAAAGGAACAAAGCCATGGTTAAAAGAAATCTTCGGTCAATCAATGGGATCAGAGAAATATCTCTGAATTGAACTGAAATGTATATATTTAGAAATTGAATGTTTGTTTATTTTATCCATGTTATTTTTAAACCAATAAATTTGACTTCACTTTTTATAAATATAGAGACCAACAGTAAAATACAGAATTATAAATAATTTATTTAGACAAGATTCCTTTTTCACACACCCCCCTACCTACTAACTATTTTAAATATTAAGGTAAACTAATGACCAACCCGTCAAACATTTAGGCCATTATCAGACCATTGCAGACGATCCACAAATTAGAAAAAAAATTAAAATTATAGATGAATAAAAAGTTATACCTGGTATCTGCAAAATTAGCCAAGTGTCGAAAAAAAAGAAGAGATTTGATAAATAAAATTCAAGGCACTTCATAACTCTTTAAGTTATAAAGAAAAAACATTGTTATTATCAGTGGCGTACTTTGGTGAGGGGAGGGAGAAAGGAAGCGGGAGGTTTTTTTAATTTATATAATAACTTTATTGAAAACAATAAATAATAATAATAACTTTATATTTTTTTCATTTGGGTCAAACAATCTTTTGCTATTAAACATTTTAAAAAACTCCAGGTTGTTTCAAAATTATTAAACCGAGGAATTCAAAATATTCTTGAGGAAAAAAAATTATACTAGTTGAAAAATATTTATGTAAAGTAAAGTTAACTACAAAACTTATCTGTATAAAATATATACACTAAAAAAAAAATTAAAATTATTAATACTGAGATAAGGCTTGCCTTACATAATAGTTATATTATTTTAATTGTAACTTTATAATAATTAGATTAGATATCTAATTAAAACACTGGACAGAAAAGCTATTAAGATACTCATATTTCATAATTAAAATATCTGAAAACAGAAATTTTTTTCAAGTCACCTAAACGGAGAAGAAAAATGACACAGGAAATGACAAAAATAGAACCACAGTTGGCAAAACTGCTGCGAGACGAGTGTTGGAAACCCACCCAAGGGAGTATCCACTCATACCTCACTCTCTATCGAAATGAGTTAAAAATGGCATCTGAGATCTCGCAGCCTACTTCTATTCAGTATTTACTGGGTCATTGGATTATTGAACTCTTCTTCAATTATATCTATAATTTATTTGAACCTTTCGATAAATAGATATAAAATACTTTATTCAGTCTTTCATATCAGTAAATTCACAAAAACACTACCGTTTCTATCTTTAGTATTAATTTATTTAGACAGATAATAATCTGTCTCGTGGACAATAATTATAGTGATAAACTTAAACCGTTTAAACTTAAACTTTCAAATTTAAATGACGATAAAACTTAGAATGTGAATAATCTTAAATCAACAGAGAGTTTATTACTTATGATAACACATGCAGACTATTTATTATATTTCCCATTAAAACTAAACAAAGAGTATAAAAATAAAATCCTATTTAATTGTTTTCAACCATCTACTTCATTTTTCATATTGTTTTTGTCCGTTTTATTCGAAAAAATCTCGGTCTGTTAAGCGAGGTACTTGTGATAATAATAACTGATCGATTCACACCATAAGTAAGATAAATTATTTTTTATTATTTTTTTTTAAAGCGGTTAAATATTAGAAAAAATATAAAAATAAAATTTAAATATTTAAATTAGACTCAACGCCTCTTGGTAAGCAAATAAATAAACACTATATACCTCGCCTAACTTAACACAATTAACTATCCACTAATACATACGTATTCTTTATCAAAGTTTCATAAAGAAACGTATGACTGCAGCTGAGAGCCATTAATTAAAAAGGAGCTGAAGGGGGGATCTCCTATACTGAATTTAAGGACTGAATCAAGATTATTGCTGAGTACTATCCTTTCCCCACCCTAACATACCATAACGTAATTATTTACTCAATCACATTTCCTGATTTTCTTGATTGATTGACAATAATCCGGAATTTCATTTTATATCATGTCATAAGTTTTAATTTATGTTAATAAAGCCCTCTAAAATCTAAAAAGTTACTTTCTTTTTGGTTTTTGAAAAGCATTTAATCAAGTATAGTCCAATTGTGAAAGGTGCAAATAAAGAAATAAAATTTTAAAAATGTGCATATATATATACACACAGATATGTACATATATAATATATACTTATACTAATTAAACTAAACACATTTTTTAAATATTTATTTTGATTAATACTAAATTTCATTTTAAAAGTCATACTTTTATTAATGCTGTGTTTTTGACTAAGAATTTTTTGTTTTTGTATTACTAAAGCTATATAATAATAAAGTTCAAAAGAAATATTTGGGATCAGATAGAAAATGATATTCCACAATGACAAATTATCTCAATTTAACGACTCTACAAAATATTATACATAACATATATTATATTACAAGAATTCTTTATAATTATTATAAAACAGTGAAAAGATTGTAAACGGATAAAGGTATATTTTTTGCTTAAAGGTCTCTCGATGTCAGATAGATAAATAATATAAAAATCAATGGCTCAGAATAGCCTAAGATGAGAGAGAAACAAAAACCGACTACTTAACTACAAAAGAAAAAACGGAAAAAAAAGAGGACATGGGTAAAAACCAGAAGGACCTGTCAGGCGAACCAAAGGTGAACCACTTGCCGGATGGTTACAAAAGATCCTTTATCACTTTCCAAGAAAATGTGGTCTTTCAAACTCAGGTAAAACGGAAAAGGTTTTCAGGTCAAGTAGGCCTAGGAATAATACGACTAGAAAATAGGCTCTGCCATTCACCACTAGGAAACCTTAATGAAACACCAACAAATTTCCTCCTCACTTGCCAGCGTCCTGCCAATTCACAAATTTACGTGATTATCCTCATGTGCGTGTAAATTTCTACGTCTTGGCAAATTTATCCGAACTGATTTTTTTCTCTCTTTACTTTTCAGGATCTATAATTTTTATCAGATACAATAGTACGGGAACAAAATTTCAATCCAATAACCAAATATTTTTTAAAAATACATGAGAAATCACAGCATATTTATAATATCTTATTGTATAGAATCAAATTAAAATAGCGTTGTATGAAATCATTTCTAGTTTAGTTTATAAACAACATTTTAAATCCTAATTCAAAAGTATATTTATTTTGTATTAATATATTTAAATATTTCCTATTTCTAGTATTAAATACAAACCATATTTAATAATATTAGTTGGTGTATATAAACATATACACATTTCACATTGAAACCAAGGTTTATTTTTTAAATAAATTAAACCGAGAAAAGGATAAAATTTAATTATCGAATCAAATATTTAATAACATAATAATAAACTATAGTTTAAAAATAAGTTAAAGGAAGGCAACCTCTAAGTACATAATTATGAGATTTTTTAACACAATAAAGGAATATGGGTTTTATTATTTTTTTATATATTAGTTATTCAAATAGAATTAAAAATCAAAGGTAATTAAAATTTACCTTCTTCTTATAGGTTTCAGTTATTACTGATTCAATTTTGATTTTTTTTATGTTCAGCAATTTCAATCTTTTTTCCCTAGTTCTAAATAATTATTATTTTTAATAGTAAATGTTATAAATGTTTTTAATAATATAATAAAATTTACAGTTCACAATTTCAATGCCATTTAATTTCGGATAATAAACAATTTTATTTATAATTTTAAATGTATTACGTAATTAAAATATTTATATACAGTTCATAATTAACGCTTAAATACAATTTAATAGAACAAACGTATTGCAATCACTTTAGTAAGATTAAAATTTAAATATACACGATTTATAAAGATATATTTTTTTTTTTTTTATGAAAGCGAATAGGATTAGATGAAGTGCTTTAGTTATGATAGAGCACAAAACGAGAAGTGGCTCGACAACGGGAGGAAATATTTCTTGTCAACACTGGATACAAATTATTTCTAGGATTAACCGAAATACGGCGCCGCTCATCAAATATGTAAACACTTATTTTTAAACCTTTGACACATTTAAGTTTGAAAAAAATATTTAAAACTAATTTTAGATGTGCCCACTTAGAGAAATATTGCTTTCCAAAAACTGATTTCTGCGTTTGTTTATACTAAAGAATAAATATTAATTATCTTAGTAAATATAGAATAGTAACCAAGAAGAATCCATTTAAAGTATGTTGGAAGCATGTTATCGTTATTATTTTGTACGAATTAGTTAAGATGAATAAACATGTTTCTCTAAAATCTGTACATTTTTAATGTATTTTTATTTAAAAAGTTCAGAGCATTTTAGGCAAATAATTTTTTAGCATGTTCATTATAACTTAGCTACCAAATTTCATTCAGGAAAACTAGGGAAAGGAGAAGAGGAGGAAGATCAAGGAAGACCTGGAATAACGAAGTGGATGAAATCCATGATGGGTCATAGTCTGTTAGAAGAATGGACCTTAGATAGGACATTATGGAAAGAAGCCATGCAAGCACTCTAGGTTAAGGAAACCTACTATTAGTGGAAACTCAAAAGTTAATCATTAATAATTAGTGTATAAAATAAAATAAAGACCTGAGTTTTAATTATCGTCTCGTTTTTTGTCGTTAGCAAAAAACTAACGGCAAAGGAATGATGATTCGACTTAGTGATAGACCGATAATCTTTTAATTTAAAATAAAATAATAACGAATTTGAGACAAAGGAAATGATTTTTGAGGACAAAGATCTTTCCATTCTAATAAATAGAGAAAAATTAATTTTTATTTTTTAAACGACTTAATAATATATTTTTTATCGGTTTTATATAATAATATATTTATATAATAATACAATCTGCCTCAATCAAGGGTATTTGGTATTAAGGTTCTATATGTAAATTCATACTATTATGTACAAAATTGAGAAAAAAGAAATAAGAAGAAAACATGTAAGTAAAAATATATACAATAAAAAAATAACGAAATTATAAAATACTTGTAAAAATAGAATAAATAAAAAAAATAGAAGGTTTAAAAAAATTACTTTTAAAATTTAAAATTAAATGAGATATGAATGAAATATGTAATTATAATAATTAAGTAACTTTTTTAGAATAATTTTATTAAGAAAGCTACAATAAAAATCGTTGATAGCAATAATGTGTACATTCCTGTTGAAAGTTAAACATTTTTTCTGTAATCTTAATCTATTAATGTTATGTTTTGGGTCACATATGGCAATAATTTATATTAAATACATTTTTTCCAAGAAAAAAAAGAAACAGCTCAACACAATGATAATTTTTAAGACATTGAGACATAATATCAATTTGTAAATATTCACATGTTCTAAATTTTGTTTTATTTCTCTACGTCCTAACCTTTAACTATTATATATATCGTGGGATTATTGCAAAATGGTATTAAGTGATATTTCATAACCTTAAATCATTCAGAACTTCAAATAATTATGCGCTTGTTGTGACTACAATTCATACATAAAAGGGTTTGTGTTATTTTAGTGCACTTATTATTCTATCGATAAATAAGATCGAAATTCATAAAAACATTCTTTAAAGTTGAGTTTTGTGAAAGACTTACTTAGCGACTTTTTGCAATAATATGTGTGACGAAATAAACATATCTAATAATTTAAATAATTATAAATATTCAACTACGAAGGACGTGGCTTGTTCTATATAAAATAAACTCTATAAATATCGGAGGATGAGACAACCTTGAAGTAGTACCGTAGTCACTGACCGAAACGTAGTTGTCATAATTAGTCTCGCTCCTCGAAAAAAAAAAAAAAAACAGTCTCTTAAGAGATATCTATAAACTCTTAACTAATTCCTGAGACAGTTATTTAAATCAAAACCAACACACTCAGATATCCTTTAGAGAAAAAAAAAATATATATATTAAAAATAATCCGCTGAGCAAATCCTTCGGGATAAATAGAATTACTAATAAAAAGCTGTGCTGTATCTATAACATAGTTATAAGGATGCAACGTCATATATTTCAACGGCCAATAAATAGTAATAAAATGATCCAAACACGGATTTACATAGAGTTTCAAAGTTGATAAATTTATATTTCTTAATATAAATATTTATTCATGAATTCGAAACTAGCGTGGATGAAAAAACAAAGTAAACATAAGAAAAAACGTTAGCCAAGTTAGGTCAGTATATACTTCCTCGCGGTTTTCATTAGCTAAAAAATATCTATATTACAAGGTCTAACATGTTTCGTATGAGAATAAAATCTCTGGGAGAGGTCGTTTTCGGAAATTCAGCAATCCCTCAACATATACGGGTTTGATATTCACGAGTTTTGTACATTGAATAGTAAAATATGGAAGAGTTCTGCACTTAGAGATTGCATATTTGATGATTCGTGATAAAAAAAAAAATTCCAGGGCATACTAAATATAAATTTCACTACTGCTAGTGCAAACAATTATGTAAAAAATGTTTTACGGAGAGCATAAGAACTATATAGCATAAGAATTGTTTCTTTATGATTAATTAGTATCATTTTATTGCTCTCTGCTATTTTCCATCGTAGCAGATTGCTCATATCAGTTGCAGAATACAAAATGTCACCTTTACCACAAATAGAATGAAAGTTGAAAATATTTACATACGACCTTTTGGACTAACAGTACCATATACTTAATAAGAAAAATCCAACTTTTTGTTTATTCAGAATTAACACTAATATAACAATATGTGTGAAGTTCAAACAACCTTGATATTTAAGGATATAATCAAGACCACGATGAGCTACTTGAACTTTCTTGTGAGTAAAAATTAATTTAAATTTTCTGAAAATTACAAGAAATATAAGTAACGGCGGTATCATGCCAGTAACGTTTGAAATCGACCAAACAATACATTATAAATTAACTGTTTGAATAAAACCCAAAATTTTATAACCCCATAAATATATTCTGTTAACTTTACTCCCACTCCAGATGATCAATGCCTTCCACATTCCACAGCCATTATATTGTTAACAATTATTTATATTAATTTTAATTATTAAATGGAATACAATGAAATTGATTCTAGGTAATTTCTATACTATTCTCCAAATTTCCTTCAAGTTTGGATCTAATCGACTCGCAGCTTTCAAACTATTTCAAATTATAAATTTCCTGATCTGAAAGCGAAAGTTTTTTTTTTTTTTTTTTTTTTGAGTAGTGGACGGAATTTGATAAAATTCATACAAACTTGATTATCTGTCTACCATTTCTTAACTTCTCTCCAAATTTGAGCCAAATCGAACTGGCGGTTTTAGAGATATAGACGCATCAAGAAAAACACGTTTGCGGATATATTAAAGAAAGTAGGGGACATAATTCAATAAAATTAACACTACATTATTTTTTTTTATCAATATCTACCTTTTATTCAACTTTGAGCCTAATCGAACGAGCTGTTTCCAAAATATTGGTATATATAAAAAAATACGTTTGTGCGTGTGTAAGCGGATGGAATTTGATAAAGGGGTCCATTTAGGCACCAACCCGCACAATTCCTGAAAATTTCATGAAAATCAGATAAACGTTACTAGGTGGTATGCCCGTCATATCGATTTGACAACAGACAGACACCGATTCAAATTTGATCCTTGATGTCTGAATCGTAAAGAGCAAGTTTCATTTTCGATTCTGAGCACATATTTTTTTTTAACCTCACACGAATACAATGCATCCCTACCTTCGATAGCGATGAAGCAAAATATGGTGAACTATAAATTCAATCAAAAGTCAATCACAAATGTATAATTAACATATTTAAATTAAATATTACGACATAAATTCAAAGCGATCGACATAAAATTTCAATAGTTGTATTTTATTTTTTAAGGGGAATGCATATTAATAGGGAATAATTAGAATAATTAGTAAGCGAAAAATAATGTTTGTAATGTTTACTTAATAACTTCCTCCTCGACCCGGTCAATTCTTATCATGTTTTCTTTATTATGTTTGTATCATTATGTTTAAACTATATGAAAATATGAGAAGTATTAAGGTGTTTCATTATAAGATTTTCTTAGAATATATAATTTTAAATACAACTGAAATTTTAAAGATAAAAACAGACTATATTAAATAAGCTTCAAAAGATTTCAATACAAATTTAATACTCACAATTTGTTTTCTATATAATATATATTTATGTGTTTGTATCCTATTTTATTTACTCGTTTGTTATTTCACTAATCGATGAATAATTTAGTTTATATCGAATTCAATCAAATTGTGTAGAAAAAGAAAAATGTTTACTGTAATTCTTAAATAATTAATACCCATAAAGTAACTATGTTTAAAATAGATTAAATGATTCATAGAGACAATCAAAATCTTAGTCTTGAGACACCATGTTTGTTATGAGTTGTGGAAAAATTGTCTTACCACTATAAGAGTGTAGTCGGTTAAAAGCGTCTTATTTATTCTCTTAAGAATTAGTTATTTATTTTCTTTCACAGAATTAAATGGATCCACCAAAGAAGATTTAGTTAAATTATTATATATTATTTTCTATCACGAAAAATTATTAGAATGATGGTCACTCACACAAGAACAACATTTCTACAAAAGAAGATTTAAGTAGAAAAAATTAAATAATATAAATTTATAAAAGCAATTCTTCGAATCAATATAAGAAAATATATATTTAAAAAATATATAGATATCATTTTAATCCAGACATAATATAGCTAGTTAATGATGATACTGGCGTCTTACGGTAAGGCAATAAACGTTTATGCTAATAATTTACGTAGCCTTTCGATTATGTAAGCAGTGATAAAAGTTTATTACACCTTCATCTCGTACATGTACGATTAACACGATAAACGCATTCAATGTACTATGGTGGCTTCCAATATAATTTTATCGTCAGATAAAATATTCATATAAACTGTAAAATATATTGTTTAAAAAAAAAAAATTGAATAATCTTGGCTGGCTGGATATAGAAAGGATCAGAAGAGAAATGACCTTATATCTAATTAGGAAACTTTCCAACAAACGAGTGGTGAGGGGGGGAGGGGATTCGAAGCAACGGAGCAGGGCGCGTTCATATTCATAAACCATGTTCCTTATCACATCACTAATTACCATTAATTGGCACAAAAAATATAATGGAATAACAACTATTACTCATCATGATATCAAATAATAATAATTATAATGATCGATAAATAATAAAATGTGAAGTCAAAACTATGAAACAGTGGTCAAGTGCTAATAGATTTGAAACGTTATGAGAGAGTACTTGGAGAAAACCCGATTTCCATACAAAACCAAAAAATTTAACAGATTTATAAAATTCAAATTTAAAGACAAGAATTAAAAGATCGATGACTTATTTTCAACTATTCAATTTCGAGTTCTACAGAAGTAGCCATTTTTCACAATGCTGCATCGAATAGAAGCAGCTTTTTTCTCACAAAAGCTGTTAAACTCCGTTTCCACTGTCACAGTTGGACTCGTGGCAGTGCTACAGTGTAACCATATAACATTTGCTTTCTCGATAGTACTGTTCATTGATATATGGTTATAAGAATAATAATGGTATATTGATAAGAAATAACAATGTTTACTATAATATGCTTTCAATAATTTATAAAATTTAAATAATTTCTATTGAACGTTTATAAGTTATTCAATTCTTGACAGAGGAATAAAAACTATTAGACAGTGGTGTACATATATTAATTTGGTTTAAAAACAGCGAAATTGGGCAGACCAAAATGCTATGATGTGTATTTCATTCATCAGTGTAATGGACCAACAAAGGAAAAAAATATACGTTATGATTAATTAATTACCAATCAAATCATTTTAACATCCCACTTGTATTGAGTAACATAATACGTAGCATTAATCACTTACAGATTTTTTGTTTTATTTTAACTCACAACTAAAAGTAGGGAACAGTTTCCTATTTTATTCGTGAAGTTTTAGTGTTCCACGGAATAAATATTTGCACTACCGTTTTATTTGTTGGACATCAATGGACACATTTGCTGCCTGCCTGTTTAAAGGAAAATTTATGTGAAAATCAAATTAGATACTACCGTCAATCTGATTTACTCCCTATTTCGGGTATCCGATGTACGGGGTTTTACAGAGGTGTTCCCAAATCAATTTAATCAAATTCCATTCCCTAATTTTACTTGCGTACGCGCAAACGTATTTTCTCGATTTTCCCTGCGTCTTTCCTTGACAATAGAATATTTTAAAAACGGATTTTCCTGCAGATTTTATTCTCAAACAAATCATAGGCCTTGAAATATATAATAGGTAGATATGTAATCAATATATATGGTGATCCTAAATAGATGTTTTTTTAAATAATAAAAATATATAAAATAAACAATTAAGCCCAAATTATTTTAGTCATTGTTCGTTCCTGGGATAAATTATAAGGAGAAATCTTACAAAGAAAACAAAATCCTTCATGCGGCTGTCAAATGTCTTAACTGCAAAGGTGTTCAACCGTATTCCTTATCAATTTTATAATTATATAAGTTTTCTTTTTTTTTAACTCTCCACAATAATATAAACAGAGAGTATATACACAGATAATATATAAGTAGAGTATATACACAGATAAAAAAGGTTGATATTTGCTGTGCCGAATGGTAAGCGTCCGAGGGATAGACCGAAGCGAAGGTGGGAAGATTGCATTAAAGCCGATCTGAAGGGACTGGGTTTGGACGGCGAACGGTGGAGGGAGGTGTGTAACAAGCGATTGGTGGTGTCGGCATCGAACCTTGGGGTTCGCTAAGCCTTATTATTATTATTATATACACAGATAATATATTAACAGAGAGTTCCCCCATTTCCGTACAATCTCATCAATAAATATTAATTTAATTTTAATAATTACCATTTACCAATGTTGGTAATGTTTCTTTATAAAACATAAACCATTATTTACAAATCAAAGAAATATGTTATAAATATAATATAAAAAGAAAAGTTACTATTAATAAATAGCCCAACATTTCTTGTAATGGTTCCGTATTTGTGGGTAAGCCATAATTAATTTTCTAAACCACAACGTTACTTTCTTTTTAAAGCAGTTACTAAACTATTTACACGAAGCTAAGTGATACCGAATAAATGTTTAAAGGATAAATATTTTATCAAAGTTGTCATTGAATCGAATCCTCCTGATTTGTAAGATAGTGCAAAGAAAAAATAAATATCTATTTCATATTCCATAGATTCGTAACTAATAAATAAATAAATAATACATTTTTATTTTTAATCTCTCCTTTTCCAAAAATCCCTAGCTCTTCACCAGAGGAGTTCACCACGAATTTGAATGCCTTTCTCAAATACTGTTTACATGATAGTTGCTCTTGAGTGAAGGCAAGTGTAAGAAAACAAATAAAAAAGATAAAATTATTAATGAACAATTAATTATGACAATACTTTTTTTTAAATAACAATTATTTTAATTTTATATAGGTGTTAATTATTATAAATAAAGATTTTGTAAATGGCAACGTTATATTTCATAAGTACACGTAATTTAGTTTCATTTTAACATTAAAATTAGATGAATAATTAGCCAATGAAATCGCCCAGTAAGAACAAATCAACTGTTATTGATTATCTTTTAAATATTTTATTTATTCTTAAGTAGTAAGTATAAAATATTAAGGCACTAACAAAGCAACAAGAAAAGCAAAACTGTTTCTTACAGTCTCCTTAGCAACAACAGTCCTTGACTTTCAAGAGCCCGCATCAAGGCTATAATTATAGGATTTGAAACAATTAGCATTCTAATTTGGGAACTTACAAACAATGAAATCTAGCAGGCAGATGTGAGGAAGGAGTTTTAACTTCAAGGAGAATAAAACTAAACACATCTATAATAAGAAATTAACAATTATTTTTTTGAGAATAGAAGTAAAACACGATTAGGTGAAATTGAATTCTATGAAACCAAATATATTAAAAAAAACATATTAAATCACAGCTGTGAAGAAGCTAACATTATCAAATATATAGGTTAAAAATCACATATATGTATGTTATGTTCTAAGTTATGTCTGAATCCCTAAATAGGCCTCATTAATTACAAAATATTATGTGAAACAGATTATTCCATTATAATGAAGGCAAGCCGTGCATATCAATATTTCACGATAACTTCACCCCCGGGACAGCCTCTGAGAACCAAAGTTCAAACAGATATCTTTTAAAGCGATTACACAGGAGGCACCAGATAGCAACAAGACCAATGAGACAATATTTCATGACATCAATTTGTTTTTAAAAAATCTAAAAACATCAGACTCATGTTATGAGAAATTTAAATTTCTATGATATAATTAATCAGATTTGTTCATCTGATAAAGAAACAATACTAAATCATAATCAATATTTATGCTTAATTATAGGTAATTTTAGACTGCTTTGTATGTTCATAAAGCGAACCTTACACGATCAGTCGAGAATGAAAGTCAAAAGACTGACAATGATTACTCCAATCATGATGTACCCTACACGTTCAATCATTACTGACCATTTCAGCTAAGTTGACATATGCAGAATGGATCTGGTGCATTGTCCACTTATAATAATGTTTTTAATTATAAAGCTTATTTGGACAATATCCTTTATAACATTGGACATCAAGAGGAAAATAGAGTTATAATAATTACTCCCTATTGCCTGAAAATTGTTTTGACAAAAGTTAGAATAATATAGGACAGCTACTTAGAAAAATTAGGACAGAATATTGCGAAAATAATCAATTTGTTAAGAAAAATGGAAAAAGAACTGACAAATATACACAATAGTTGAAGATTATTGTTTTTTATACATAAATTGTGAAGTTACATTTTTTTAAAAAATTATTTCTCACTTGAATATAAAACAAAAATTAGTTGAAGATGGTTTATAAAATATAAACAAGGGATATGAAAAACTTTTAATAAAAATCAGGATATTTGCAATGGTTGTGAGACCCAGGTAAACTAATCTATCTAGTAGTACGCAATATTGTATATAGGTATGATTGTATTTTTATGTTTTTAATTTACTTATATTTAGGTTTTTTTTATTGTATATAGTTTTTATTTATTATTATTTAGTTATTGTTTTACTTTGTTAATTTTTTTTTTTTGTATATACGGTGTGAATGTGCACATTTATCAATATAATTATTGTCCCTGTGACAGAATATTGTATGTCTAAATAAACAAATAATAAAAAAAAAAAAAAAAAAAAAAGTAGTACGCTAAGTCCCCTCACCACTTGTACCACAGTCTCCCCTCCACTCCTCGTGATTGAATCTTTGATTTCCGTATTTTCGGAAATCCGCCAGACACGTCCATCAGTACCTTACACAATCAATCGGAACGTCAATAGTGCCTCGGAATGCAATTCCGAATGACCGTATAGGATCCGCATAATATATCAGAAATTTTTTACCAATGAAATTCTCTATAATCTTTTTACAACTTCATTCCCAGAATAGCTTTCGGTGTCCGTGCGATGTGTTATAATTATAGAGACAAATATGGAGCACATACGCCGAAAACTACTCTGGAAACAAAGTTCTAAAAAGATTGTGGATAAAAATCCATTGGTAAAAAAATCCTAATCTACTATTCATGCTTCTATTACAAACAATAGCTTTAAAATCAGCATATGATCAAAAATAAATCTTTATTAATATATTTAAATTTTTTAAGTAAAAAACGAGGGCAAAATTTAGATCAGAAAGCCTATTGATACAATAAGTATGATATATTAGATTAAATAAAAATTAAACTTCAAGTAGACATTGCTTTAAGATTTAAAATACTACTTCCCTCATGTTACTAAATCACAAGCATAAAGTCGAGAGATTTAAAAAACGTCTAGATTTTTGGTATACAAGAACGATTGAGGTGGAAAGAAAACAAACAAAAAAGGCATGGATAAAAATACTTTTTTTAAACATTCACGTACCACGACTTAGTTTAAATTATTATGGAATATATTACTTACAAAATAAATAGAAACTATTTGTAATTAATAATAATAATCTACCGTGGTAAAAAAATTAAAGATTCAATATTCAGTACTCAGGAATTAGGAATTAAGTAGAGCTTCACCAAGCCTGATACCATTGATTCTTTTTCCTTTGCTATGTTCTTTTTTCTTACTCCAGTTGGATTGACTTTCATTTGCATGAATTAAGGTTCATTTTCTTGCTGTTCCTGTTGTGTGAAATTGATAAGTATTTTATTTTGTTTTTTAAACTTTATTTTCGACTTGTTATTACATTAAATGTACTCCAATGATATATAAAACAATTGAATCACAAATTAAGGGTGTATAATGCTAAAATAAAGTCCAATCTGACATACTAGACCTGAACAATGACCAAAACCATAGAAAGAAGTATTAAAATATTTAAAAGGAAAATCCTTCGGACGTAAACCAGAGCGATTTAGATCAGATTTCAGGATGGCAGTAATAACGCATGGGGAAGGGTCAATAAGGAACAGCTAACAGAAAGTAGTCTATCAATATTTCATAACATTGAAGCAAGGAGGTTATGTTGGGCAGAGCAGGTACATCGAAGCAACCCACCACGAAGCCTCAAAACAACAATGGATGTCTCAACAGTTGCCAAGATTGTATGAAGACAAATACCAGATGGATACATAGATTTAACAGAAATATGACAGATTGCTGCTTGCAGCTAACTGGAAAGCAATAGCCCAAGATAAGCGGAGGTGGAGAATGGGGTAAAAGATCTAACAGGTCTGAAAAATAAAAAATAATTTTTTTAGTCACTGTATTGCGGAAAATTGGTAACATAAACCTTATCTCGTATTATGTTACTCCTACAGCTAAAAAAGGGGAGAAAGAAAAAATGAAGAAAAAGAAATAAAGGAGAAAAATAGTTATAACGAAGTCTTTTTATTAGAGTAAATTATTTTTCAATTTATTACTTGAGGCCACTTTTCAAGTATGGAATGTACAATCCTAACTTACAATTATCCAAATATAAAGGGATAAAATCCAAGATTTGTATCCAAGATATCAGAGGAAAAATTTGGAAAAGTGCAGTTTAAATAATGAATTAAAAGTAATAAAAATCCAGATTGCAAAAAAATATAATTTATGTAATTAGTTTTTTAAAATTATAAATTTATATAAAAATCACTATTTACTAATTGGGTATTAATATAAGGCATAGAAACTTCATTCATGTTTACAACCATTACTGACTAATTAGATATAAATACGAAGAATCATCGTTTAAAATTTTTATAATAAATCAGTATTTATTAGGATAAATAACTATTTCATTCATAGTAGCGGTGAAACATATAATGAGTCCATTCATAAAACATAACAGGGCATTCATTCATAAGAAATTGTTAAAGTTCAATGAAAAATATAGTGAACACCAATATTGAGCAAATACAATTTTCAACTCTCAGTATCAGAACAATGCCACTGCAGTGACATCAAGACAAATAAAAATTTAGTATTTCCTTAGAACAGTGTTTGGAAGTTTATCTGATAAAAGAAAATCACTATATTTATACACAGAAATTTCAGTATCTTGTGACGTGTCAATTAAAATAGGAAAATTAATTCGCCATAACAAAGCGGTTTCTATTCTGTATAACTGCGCTCCTTTTATTTTAATAATTTGATAACTAAGAAACGTTTTAATAATAACATTAATTATAACAAAATAATGATAAGGTTTAACTTTGAGGAAAAAACAAAAGGATTTTTTTTTAATGTTTATATTACTCCTTAAGATGTTGGCACCTCATAACACTAACTTCAATATTTAATTTATATAAATTATTTTGCCGAACACCTGTAAGAGGTTCGCGGAACACCGGTTGAAACCACTTAAATATAATAATCTTGAAGACGTCATAACTAATTTTTTTATTTTTTACATTTTTAATCGTATTTTTATTAAATATTGGCAAGTCGGTAGGTATTTGATAATTCCTGAAAAATGCATACAAAAATATCTGAAATGATTTAGTAATAATTATGAAAGGTTGAAATTGATCGTACGAATTTAAAATGAAAAATAATTTAATAGTTTAAACATTTTCTCACATTTCATTTATTAAAGTTTTTTTCTTAGTGAAGTAATACTTTATTCTAATTTGCAATGTTCTCCATAATTTTTGGATGATATTAATTTAAAGTTAATTTCCAATACGTTCAATATTTAATTTTTAAGAGATTGTTTCATAGAGGGTAAGTGAAATTGTTAATATGATTATGGTGTTTGAAAAAGGTATCTATATCAGCGATGTCAAGATGCTATGCCCTGTGATATAAACAAAGCAAGAACAAGCAATGTCATAAAACAATAATAATCATTCCCACAAATACTTGGAAAGGTATTTAAGTAGCACAAAAAATAAATAAATAAATGTAAGCCACAATAACTGAAACATCAGAAGATAAAATAAATGTCCATTCCATAGTAGTGGAAAACATGTCTAGTATTATTGATTATACATCAAAACAGTGAATCATGTTTCTATGATTCAAGTTTATGAGCTGCCTAAAAAATAATAATTATGTTGAGGATACCGTATTCTAAAATGATTTAAATCTTTTAATTAAGAAGACTTAGAAGTACATTTTTTGACACTTTCTTTGTTGTTAGTGACTATAAATAAAAGTATTAAGAAGTTGGAAGTTTCGCGTAAAAGTTACAGTTCGTTGGGCCGTGAGGACAATTGGGGTCAATTTTTACCGAGCATTCTGTGAAAGGGCTTTGTATATAATTTTAAGAATAATAATACATAAGATATTCCCTATATGGAACTTATTTACAGTAATTTATTATAAAATGGCTTCGGAAAAAAAAAAACCAAGTAAACCAAAAAAACCTTCCCTTTTCAAAATCCTACCTTTCCCTTTAGGGTTGACCGTCCTAAACCTGATGTAGGATCTCGAAAGCTCAACCAATCCGAAAGCAGGTCCAAAAATAGGTCTTTAATTGCGTGTAGTACCTAAGCTAAGTAGCAGGTAGCCAACTCCGTATTTTACCTTTCTATCCAGTCTTTTGTTTCGAAAGGTACCTAATTATTTCTTAGATTTTAGAATTGTCAATAAAAGTCTTTGTTTAACAAAAACATATTAAATATTATTAAATTCATTAATAATTAATAAATTTAACAATAAAAATTAATTAATAAATATTAAAGACATATTCAAATATTTAAAAATATTTGAAGAGAAAAAAAATCAAGAAATCCTTTAGTCCGTGGTACTTACTCCCTTTTATCAAATTAATAACATCCGCCTGAAACTTCAAAAATAGCTTCACCTCATCGTAACCTACAAATATTTTATTTATGGAAATTCTCAGAATTGGGACGTTTTTAATCTAGAGATTGGCAAACATTGTCTATTTAATTATCAACTAAAACCTCATAAATACCCATTTTCTTTCCATTTAAATCGTAACATAATACGGCCACAAACTCGAAAAAAGTGGCCTAAACAAATATTTATACGTTTAGCCTATTTACCGACTTATTTTAACTGTTTCGGGATGGAGTATACGCCAAACGGACCAATATTTTTGTAGGCAACCCTTTTTTTTTACTTTGTAATCATACTTAAAACCTAATGGATAGTCGTCCGTGGTACAGGGGGCGGGGTGGCCGAATAGGCTAAAGCGTGCGCACAGCACCGTTGGTTGCCAGGCAGGCAACCGGATAACAGAGATTTGAGATGATATAAAAAGTACGAGTTCGCGTCCCGGTGCCGGAGGGGATTTTAAATTTCCCCGCCCTCACCCCCCGGCCCGGGAAAATTCCGTATAGCCTAAAAGGCGAGGTAGGGAAGAACAAAAAAAAAAAAAAAAAAAGTCGTCCGTGGTACAGACCACTTTTTATCAAATTATTAACATCCGCCTGAAACTTCGTAAATAGCTTCGTCTCATCGTAACTTACAAATATTTTATTTATGAACCCCGAACAGTTAAAATAACTAGGTAAATAGGCTAAACGCATAACTATTTGTTTAGGTCACTTTTTTTCGAGTTTGTGACCATATTATGTTACGATTCAAGTGGAAAGCAAATGGATATTCATGAAGTTTTAGTAGCTAATTAAATAGACAAAGTTTGCCAATTTCTAGATTAAAAACGCCCCAATACCGAGAATTTTCATAAATAAAATATTTGTAGGTTACGAGGAGACGAAGCTATTTACGAAGTTTCAGGCGGATGTTAATAATTTGATTAATAAGTACAACGGACTACTATCCATCCCATATATTTTTTTTTATTTAACCTTATTAGTTTTTATAAATATTGAAAGTATGTATTTCTATTCCTACTTCTGAACCTTGGTAGATTAATTGGGAAATTGACATCTATGAATATTATTTGATGTAGACTGTTTCGGATGTTGATATCAGACCTTCCTAAATTAAATTTAAAACGTTTTTAGCAAATTTATTTTAATTAAAAAAATACAAAATACTTTCTGATGGACGATCAGCATATAATACAGGCAATCTACTCTAGTTGGTAATTTATTTTGTGTTTAAAATCATAAAATACATTTTTTGTATTTTAAAAAGAAAATATAGTTACAAACAACGTATTTTATTTTGTATTTGTAAATACTTTATTCGAAATACTGCCCTAGTCTGGTTTGTATGCACCGATACATGGGAAGAAATATACATGCCATGAGCCGTAATGTGTAGTGAAAGGCACTAACTGCTACACTAAGTTCAAATATTCGTGGATGTCAATTTTTCCAATAATTTAGTATAGTTTTTGAGTAGATATCAACATTCCCTTAGGATGGACAGGATATTTTGATTTCTGTAGGATATTGTTTTCAACGTGTCGTTTCAACTTTCTAATGGACAGATTAAGTAAATTTTATATCAGGATATCACCGAAAAACGTAAACTATTAAACTTGAAAATCGCTGTCTAATTATTAGGCAATTGATTAAACACATTTTATTCAACTATGATCAGTTTTTTTAGCTCAAATTGTTATAAAACACTCACGGAATCACACCGAGTAATTTGAGCTATCAAACTTAAAATATTGATCTATCCGTTTGCTCTAAAAATCGTTACATACCTTTAACAATTTAAAGGACAACCAAACACATGACCCTTGTGGCTTCGCCAACAGTTGGGTAAAAATATAAAATCAAGATAATGATAGCTTACTCATGAATCAACAAAAAGATTCACTGTAATAGAGAAAAACTTAATACAGATTTTTTTGTTAGTTCAAGAAACTACGTCAATGACATCGATTTATTATATATTTTATAATCAAAGTGCCTTTGAATGCTCTTAAAAACAAAATTTGACCAATTACGAAAAATATAACGTTATTAATCTCATGCCCAAGAATGAACTTCAGTTTACTGAGTAAATAAAAAGAACAATTCTCAGATGAGAAAGATATGCATTGTTATTAATAACAGGTACATAAACTGAGATGACGTAAATGCTAAAAGAATTTCACAGGCAATCGAGCTTAAACACAAATAACAAATTATGTATGGAATTCTGATGGTAAACATAGAAAATCAATGCGTCAGTTTTTCCCATTAATTCGGTATTGACTAAATACCAAATTTTTTCGATGTGTACTTATATTTCGAACTAACAAGAATATATAAATATTTATTTTAATATCCAATCAGAGAAAAAAAAATCCGAAAATCTTGAGAATTGAAGCAATATTATTAATTTAAGCTTTTACATTACGTAAAAAAAAAAAGAAAAAGTAAAATCAAGCTCATTTAATTTTTAGGTAAAAGGTTTTTTTTTTTGTAGGTTGGGTTTGAATGAAAAGTAAAATAAATTTTTGACGTAAGAGCAATTCATTCGATTTCATTTACCTTAACACAATGTAAAAAGATGTTCTAAATCTTCGATTCTCTCTCTCAATTCCTAACTATACCTCCACTTTTCTCATTTCGGCTGTCAGTAACTGACCAAGATATATCTGAACTGTTGCTGCGATGAAATGCTGAATTTTGGGTCGAAACGTCGGCAAAATAAGTTTAGCTTATCAATTTCCTTCTTGGACGTCACCCTCAGATCAACTTCTTATATTAAGGTAAGAGAGGTATGACAATCTCGTGCATGTTTTTCTTTCTAATCTTCCTTTATTCGAACTTAAACAAATTATAATAAACAAATATATTACTTCTTGCTTGGTCCTTCTGTTGCCCGAGGGCACCCATACATCTATACATATATGACATATGATATATGTATACATGATTTTTTTTTTTTCTTCTACCCCTCAGGAATTTCTTTATCACAAAGTACAATATATAAATGTATATATACATATTTTTTTTTTATTTCCTTTCTTTTTTATTTACTGTGGCCAGAGGCCTTTTATTATACCACTGGGATATATACATGATTTTTTTTTTTTTTTTTTCCATAGCCCCTTTCTACTTATTTTTGTCTTTAATCCTTGGATTGTCTTAATAATACACCTTTTACTGCTTAAAAGCATTGTAAGGTTTATTTTTAGATTTTTGTCGTTTCTAAGTATTTCGTTCTCCATCTGTAATATAAAGGTGATGGGGCTCACCTCTGGCTTGAGTTGACCTTATCCTCTAGAGCTTACAACTAAATTAATAAAACATCTATCTCATGTGATTTGTTGCCAACGTTTTGGAATATTGGCTGGTAACAAATTGTTAAAAATTGGGTTTGCCAATTGTTGGGATTTTTCGAAAAATGATTTTTTTCGTTTTGCGAAAAATTCCTTTATTGTTGATAAGGTTATTGTTGTTTGTATATCCACTGTCTTCTTTCTCTGCAGCGTGGTTCCTCTAACAATTTTCTAATTATTCCATTTTGGAAATATTGTAATCTTTTCAGAGTTGTTTTGCTGATGTGTTCGAACAGAGGTGCACCATACAACAGAGCCGGCCATATTATACTTGTATAGATTAGAAGCTTTAGGCGTAAAGATAGGTTTGTTGTCCGAATTAAATTTTGGAGTCTGTATGTCTTAGATCTTACTGTTTTAATTTTTTTGTCAAAATGTTTAGTAAATTTTTAAATGTCTGTCGAAGTGAATACCGAGATATGTTAAGTCAGTCGATAATTTAATACTGGTTGTTATTTGAATTCTTTGGCATTTTCTTTTTCTTTTTGTATGAAAATAATTCCTTTCGTCTTTTCCGAATTGACATCTATGTTTAGGATTTTTAGCTGTTCTGCAATTTTTTCACAAGCTATTTCCGCCTGCTGCATAGCTTTTTTGGCATTCATACTGCTGCTTGAATGTATATATGTTTACATATAAATTGTGTACCTATTTTTAATAAACCGGGAATATAAAAAAAATGTTTACTAGGTATATAATAATATTATATATTTAGAAATAATAATATTTACTTGGAATATTAAAAGAATTTTTTGATATAGTTGAAAATCTAGATGGATTTGTTCAAAAATAAAATAGAAAAAAAAAACTCGCCAATAAATTAAAAAAGAAACTAATATACCTCACACGATAACGTGGGAACTGATTTTTTTATTGGACTAGATAAGTAATAGCTCTGTTACCTCAAATTTAGCGGAAATAATATAAACATATTTAGAGGATTTCCGCTAATTGTCAAGCAACTGAGTTATCAGATAAGAGGTTTTCATTTGAACTAAAACCATGGATTTTTTTTTTGGACCATAGCTAGAATAATTTTTTTTCCTGTTGCAATCAAGGTCTATCATGCCTTCCTTACATGCCAGATGAAATACACGTTACATCCGAAACATATATAATATTATTTATGTCTATGAATTAGAAAAGATGTAGTAAAGTCTTTTAAATGAGTAACTGATGTTTGTCATAATATAAAGGTGAGCCATGAGGTCTTGAATCTTAATTTTGTAATTGGTATAGGTCAAAACAAGTTAGGTAAAGAAACAAATGTCCTTATAACAATATTGTTTAAATTAAGAAGAATCAAATACCAATAAACAAATAAATCGAGCAAATGCTTATAACACAACTCAGCGTAATACAATTTAAATGCAATAATATTTTTATCAATATTAAAATTTAAAAAAAATATTTAACCAATAACAAGACCAATGTAATTGCTGAATTGATACACCCCACGACCTCTAATGATTCATGAGATTGAGTATTGCTTATATCAGTATAGGAAGTGATCAATAGAATTAATTAGTTTTTAAGAATATTGAACAATACACTGATACGACAAAAAACATAACACAAACATTGCGGAATATCACAATTAAACAATTTTTTTGTAAGTAAATGGTATTTTGGTGAAATATGTAATCCCAACGTACAGAGACAATTTTTCATACAAGAAACTACCATTTTATCTTTTCAACTTACCATACCTAATCAGATAAATAAACATCAGAACAAAAACCGTCCAGCATTTCACTTTAACAAGTTAGGCAGATATTATTTTACACGTTGTATTGAAGTAACACGTATGAAGTAGTAAGTACCATCATTTAATTTAGTGCACATATCTACACTTCCATGTTCTTTTTAATAAATAAGACGTACATAAACAATTTGATACTTCTAACTAGCAAAGTATCCTTAAATTTATTATTAAAAATTATTCTAATGTAAAATTATTTTTATAATATAAAACTCAGAACTAAAGAATTCAAGCTAAAATTAATACAAACAAAAATTATTCGAATTGAGCTCAGATTGTTTTAACAGACAAAGATGAAGAACATAGAGAATGTCAAAAATTGAAAGTAGTACTAGAGCAATTGAATGTTAAATCTAAAACTACCAAAAATATGTCATGGCATTGCAAACAATAAAAAATAATTATAAATAATGAATTATTTTTCGAAAGTATTATATAATGTTTAACAATGATTCTGCAGCCAATTGCAGGAACAACAATTATTCAATGTTCCCTCAAAAATATTTAAAACTTTAGACATTCACAAAGTAAATGTCATTTCTGTAATCATTTAGCTCGAAAATAGAATATCAACTAAATGTGAAATTTTGACATAAGTTGTTGATGAACTAATTTATCGTTAAAAACTGCTAGACATGAAATAACAGAGATAATGGTTATAAACGAAGAAGATGAATTCATAGTATCATTAAACATATAGGTTAAACATGATAAAAAAAAAAAAAGGTTCTAGTATTTTATTAGTATCTTACGAAAGGATAAGAGTTGTATTTTTATGTCTGTGAAAAAAATAAAATACAGTAAGAGCAATAGTATAAAAAATAAAAACGTTAGCATACAACACCACAAAAAAACAACACCTACATCTAAATAACAATGAAAGAAATCCATATAACCAAAAACATAAATGACGATGATAATCATAAGACAAACGCCAACAATGGTCACTATGCAGATATTATAAATAAATTAATTATATTATTGGTACATTTGATTCAAATTATAGAGTAATTTAGAATACAAGAAAAAGGCTTATGATTATAAAACAAATATTGAAATATAAATAAATAAGGCATTATAGGATTCTTTATTTTATTTTTTTAAATATATGTAAAAAAAAAAATACGACGCAGTTATTACGGAATGAAAAGGAAAGAATAATATATATGACAGACAAATAATATCAACATATAAATAAAATTATTATACATAGAAGACATTATATATAGATCAATACTGCTAAAATAACTTTATTCTTAGGTTTTTTTATGTAATTACGCTAGAAAATCATTCTGAAGATGGAGAAGTAATAAAGATATGTTGAGGTATATATAAGATAACAATATATGAATAATTATCAAAATGAAAGGAATATATTTTTCAAAGATGGAAAAATCCCATTATAGTTTATTTTAAAAAATATTATATTAAAAATAAAAGATAATGATGAAGTAGGAGATTTGTTTAACACAATTTCAAGCACCTAGAAGAAATTAAAACGGCAACGATACCACCCATCAGCCTTGGGTTCTCAATGAAACATATGTCAAATTTAATTATCTAGCATTTTAGATTTCAACTTCTAGTACCAAATTAAATAAATGAATAACTGGGGATAGTAAATACATTTATTATAAAACTATGAGATTAAGTACAATAAAACGGCTCAAATAAAATAGATTCAACTCATACCTACATACATGAGTAATGAGAAATTATTTAAAACCACAACGAAATTATTTAATTTCTAATGATGTAACTGGAATTGGGCTATTGTGTAATAGACAATGGAAACTTATCCTAAAATCAATTTATGACACTAGAGCTGAAATGCCTATTTTTTTTCTCAAAATAATAATTAAAAGACATGTCTTCATAGAAAATTGGATTTATATTATTGGAACTTAGTGAGTAATTATCAATTATGGACTTAAAGGTGAATGAGAACGGATAACGGTGCCGGTCCGAACTGTTAATTGTGAACTTCAACAGGTGGGTGAAAGTTTGAAGGGGAGAAGGGGGATTATTGTCAACAACCTGTTGTGGACAACACTGTCAGGTGCACGCTCTGGCAACACTGTCGTCCTCTTCCCTCTTTGTTTATATTCTACCGCCACTTAAATATCCACGAGGATATTATTTTAAAAAATCCTCAAATGCTTTTATGGACATCAGTAGGGCTCCTTTATCAGATTTGAACAGCTCTGAGAAAAACATTCGACGCGATAACAAGGTAAATGTCACGGGAATACTTCGACAACGATACGGTGAATGGGAAACGCCCCCTCCTTTCTTTTGAGAAAACTCGTTCAATTTCATATAAAAAACAAAAAAAGAAAAATTAAATAATTAACAAATATCTTTATTTAAAAGTATTTAATTTTTTTGACGATTCCTCAATATAATCAACTTTCTTAACTGTATTCAGGACTACATATATTTGATTACTTTGACCAACTGATTCCAAAATAATTGTGAAATTATTTAATTACTTTTATATCATTATTTGATATGATAATGGCATATTCATAGATTCGACAACTAATTTTTAACGAGAATATTGTATTTTTTTTTAAATTAAGAATCGAATTTGTAGTAATGAAATAAATTAAAACGAATATATAATTACGACCACAGTCAAGTGGGACCGCAAGGTAGCAAACATGGGCAGGTTGAGGAAGTGGCGAGGCAGTAGGAAGTGCTTAAGGACATGCAAGGTGTTGTGAAGGGGGGGCGGGTGAAAGGCTTTGGTAGGGCATCTTTTGGAGAGGAAACAGGAAACCGATGGAATCTGTAAACGAGATGGCAGCGGTTGTCTTTTAATAAAACATATTAATTATGGTAGGATTCTGGCGATGAAGAGGGGGATACTATAAATACAAAGGAGAGCAAACAGCACTGAGGAGAACCATTGCTGGTGGGGGGCGCCGTTGCCGGTTCTACTAGCTCTGACGTAAGCCACTTACTTTAAAAAGTATATCTGTCCTTCTGAGGTCCTGGCCTGCTCCCAGCCGGGCGGTAAGGGTCCTAGCTCGTCCATGTCGTAAGACCTCTGCTTGAGGTGATGTCCTGCCGTGGGCTGCTGGCCCGCAGAGGCGTAAGTCTGTTGCAGGGAGGCTGGGCTACTGTGGGCCCTGGGGTGGCTCACCTGGAGTCCAGACACTGTAGTATTCGTAGCTCCGAACGCTGAATCGGCCGAATTCTCGCGCGAATGAGATATAGACGACACCGATGGCGATTTGGATCCGGTTGAAGGCGGGTTGAAAAAACTGTTAGGCAAATTTCGCATACGAAATGGCACCTGGAGAGGCCTCTTCGAATCTGGCTTGAGCACGGAGTCAAACAAGGCCTGTAAATCAGTGTCCGAGTCTTGATCTATCCGGACCACCAGATTCTTAAATTGTTCTACCTCCGGTTGCTTACTAGACATGGTCGCTTCGGGGTACAGAGACGTCAGAAAATAAAGGAAGAGAGAAAAGAAAAAAAAACTAAAGGGCGCCTAAACTAAAAAAAAAACAAAAAAAAACCACCGAAACGACTACTAATACATCCTCGAAGGACCGGAGTGCGACTGAAGTTTGACTTGGTGCCGGGCTATGTTGCGCAAGCGCCACTCAGGTGGCAGCACAGGGCAGCCCCTCCCACTTCCTCAGTGGCTCCTCTTCGCGGTCACTTTCGGAAACAGTTACTCAGTTCTATTATGAGTTGTTATCAAGGGGATGGCAAACCTCTAGAGTTTTCGTTTTGTGTTACGTGACATGATGTTTCTAGTGTCCTCTTAATTAGGGAGTGGGGATATTATATATAGTGGTTTAATTCTGTTCTTTGATTATTCGTTTTTTAAATTACAATGGTCGCGGTTAAGGTGAATGAAGATTTACAACGAGAGAGGGATAGTGGTACCTTTAATACAGAAGAGTTAACTAACTTGCTCGATGGTGGAAAAGAGAAAACTCAGGAAAGGAGAGAGTTAGGTGAGAAAAAGTTGCATTATAATAATGCTTGGGTTCTCTCTATATTTATACTAAGTGAACTTTATTCTGCAATCAGTGGAAAAATTCTATATCACTAGAATCTTTTCATATTATTATGATGGGCCAAGAAATATATTATTGTCTTCATGTTAAGTTCATTGAACATAAAGCTTGATGGTAGACCAATCAGAATGAAAACGTACATTCACCAGTAATATCCAATAGAAGTAAATTTTATTTGTACTGTTTAATAGATATTTATTTATTTTAGTTCTGATACTGATTTTTTTTTTTTTTTTTTAGTACTGAACTATTATGATGAACATTTTTGTCATACATGAGATATTGACAAAAGAACAACTTTCATTTTTATTTCTTTTCACTAATTAATTCAACAGTGTTTATGTTTCAGAGATGGTCTCTCCATCTCCTGAACATTTTATCCAGAAAAATACAATATCACTCCACAACAACTAGCTGTGATCAACTGCCAAGCTTTTGGCAATTAAAAAAAAAGTAAAATTGTATTGGTTTTATTTTAATACATTGACAACAGGAATGATGGTTTATTTTTCTAGTGAAAATATTTTGAAGATGTGGCGGTATCATTGCTGATTATAAGTATTGTTTTATGTAGCAGCGAATAAAATGAATGAAAATGAAAGTTGTTCTTATCCCCAATATTTAATTAAACATATATAATACATTATTTATGTATTTATATTATAAAAAAACATGATTCTCACCCATCACCTCTTTGCACAACTATTAATCTAGAAACAGTATTTTCTTATCTATGTTACAGATTTTTTTAAAAATATATTGAAACATTTTCGTGTTATTACTCTTTTGCAAGTTTTATTGAACCTTCAGTTTTGTCATTATGAAACAGTATAATTTAAACCAAAAAATAATATTTAATCCGTTAAATAAGATGCACATAGAAGAATTTTCCATGATAGCGACAATCTATTAATTTTCTTTCTAAACTTTTTTAAAAGTAATCAGAATGTACTAACTTTTTAATCTTATAAATCCAATACGTTAATTAGTTAATAACTAGTTGCCGAATGTGGAAAGAAACCCTGTGTTTAATATACATGTTGTGGATATAGAAAGAATACCATAAATGTTTTTGTTTATATTTATTGATAAAATGTATCTTCATATAGTCATTCTTTTATTAAACTTTTTATTCAGAGTAAAAACGCTTAAGTTTTAAATTGTTATTGAATTCCACTTATTCTTTCTAATTGGACCTAAAACACCAATGATCAATCCATAATATGTTAAAGAAAAAACTTCATTATTAATATAACATTTATTAGCACAATGTTTATTATAAATATAAGCAATTAATTGATACCTAATTTTTTTTAAGATTACAAAAGATCACTCGGTATTTTATAATATATTAGAAAAAAAAAAATTTTTTTTCTCCAAACCTAATGTTTTTATGAACTAAAAAACAAAGTTCTACTGGACATGGAGGAGGATAAGAAATTACCTTTATTGTCTCAACAAAGTTTAAATGCTTTTGGTTCACATCCTTACTCTTGTTAGTTTTTAGCAATAGGGTTGTATTTTTTTTTAAAGAAAAATATTTTGATTGAATTTTCTTCAATCTAGATTTACAGAAACAGACTATTCAGACATTTCATTATCTTTATAAACATTGATTTTTACAAAGATAGAACCACTGATTTATTCAAGAAAACTAGGAGAAGAAAAAGAAGTCCCATTAATGATAGGACAAGTCTTTATTGCTCAATAATACTCCAAAACCAATGTACTGATTGGAAGATAATGTAGCATAATTTAAATCTCACATGGATTAGCAATGAAGCTCATATCCTTACTTCTTTTGTCAATACTTATTTTGACTGGAATTTCGATACATATATTAAAAAAATGTCAATCTTCACAATTTATAGGTTGAAAAAACAATACCTTTATTGGGTTCAATATGTATTTATTACATTATACTAAATTATTACATCGCATATCTAATTTAGCCAAGTTTATAACAGAAATTATATGTAATAGTTAATACAAAAGTTTATAAATAACTATATTGTATGGTGTGATTGCTATGACTTTCCTGAATAGTTTACCATATTAAATCATTGATCATAGATTACAATACAATAGAATATTGGCCTTTTGAACATCGTAAATAATAATTATTTTTTCTCTTATTGCTTATTAATTTTTTTATGTGGAGTCCTTTAACTTGATCAGTAGGATGTATTATTATTTTTTATATGTACCCCTGCTGTCATTTATTCTTGTGGTTCTTTTAAATTGTCTGATTGACATGCTATGGAAATGAATGAATTAAAATACATCAGTTTACCCAAAAATATTAATCGAGTAGAAAAATAAAAGTATTTATAAAAAGTTTAGGTGGCCGTGTTATAATATTACAATTTTAATACTACTCCGATTTCTAAACCCCAGAATGATTCGCATACCACTGAAGTTAGTAAAGGTAGGATGAACGTAGACTAAACAGAATATAAAAAATATATTATATAGAACTGCGATAAATACTAATCTTACTTGAAAATAAAAAATGGAGTAGGAATATAAAACAATAATAAAAAGAGGTTCTATGATTTTTCTTAGAGATAAAAATGTTTTATTAAAACATATTACAAACTGTCACACCCAATAAGTATCACTGATGTAAATATCCATTTATGCTATATATTATATATACGACATTAAAAATAATAATAACTACGACATTTTTTTTTTTTAAATATATAATATAAAAGTTTGTTAATTTGAAAAATTCTATTTTTTCTCATCCAATTTTACACTGTCCCTGTTAAAAATTACAATCCTTAAATATAACTTTTTAAAAGTATTTTGAGTGCTAAGTTTGCATTATTTTATTTTAAACAATAAAATGCTATGTATATGTATAATTTTTTATATTTTCAATGTTCTTCATATAGGAATGTGCCATATACTGTCGTTTACGTCGTAATCCTGTTCGGATTTATGTATTTTTTACTTATTGCACATTGGGTTTTTTATTTTAAAAAATTGTCATCAGGAATCAGTCATTATTCACGAATTTTGAAAATATGATTGAAGTTATTGCGATCTCTGGTATAAAAATAGTGTTGGATTCGTTAAAGCCCTAGCTAGAATAAATCAAATAACAAACAGATTTTTTTTTTTGTTTTTGGCGGGTATTAAAAATAGAAGTGAGTAGGCTTCTTCATTCAGCAAGCAGGGAGGGAAGATAAGCAGATCCCGCAGTTATTTCCATATCCAATGACGTCAGTGTTCTCAGCGCCGTCTACTATCTCAAAGCCTTCGATACTCCCTGCTGGGCCTACAAATATTGACTGACTCGGTTATGAATGAATTACTGTAAGACTGGCTCGTGTCAACCTACGTGGTGAGATGCTTAACCTCATTGTCATCATTAATGGAATGCACCGCTCGGATGGAATTTCGCCAAGTTCAAGTGTAAACTGACGGATCAATGCACCATAGGGTCACGCCGGACTTAAATACTTCATTTCTAAAAATAAAAAGAATATTATTTAAAGACGGCATTGAAATTCATTCGAGCAAAATAGATGTAAGTTATTATAAGACGTAATTTCTTAAACTATGCACTGAATATATAAACACCTTGTCAACAGTTTTCCTGTTGATGACAAGATTCAGGTATACCAAATAATTTTACTGGTATCATGACAATTTTAAAATATCTAGATTGTGTCTGATGACAACTTCTTTGAATGAAATATAGATGAGTATATATTGCCTTGTGAAATTGAATTAAAGCTATTTTTCCCAATAATTATAGATGGGTTCATAGCAACCTGGATGTTATTAAACCCGTGTTAATTTGAGTTGAATAGTGAAATTATAATAGCCAGATAGAAGCTGATTTTTTAAGTCCATATGAAAGACAACCGCCAATGCTGCTCCTACCAAAAAAAATAATAATAAATGGTTATACACAAATATAAGATACTTATAATATTAATTGTGATTAATTACATTTTTTTGTTCTTAAAAGTTCGTGTAAATCTTAAACTAGAGTTACACTCAAATTTTGCCGCACTGAGCAAATGACTAAAGATGCTCTCCCGGCATTGTCAATGGGGTATACCTTCTCTTCCAAAAAATTATATTGCTCTCCACTTCTAAAAAAAGTTCAAGTGAAAGTCAATTTGAAAAAGTTGTAGAGCATATACATTTGCAGTGTCTGTTCCATATTTTCCCCTTATTCTGTGTTTTTGAAGTTCTTTCAAATGAATCTGAAACAAAAATATTGTTTCTTCCAAAAATGCATAACCTCATGAAAATGTGCCCCCCCCCCCGTTCTTCTCAAAAATGCAAAACGCAATTTGACAATTTGCGCCGTCAAAACCCCTATCAAGCCAACCTTTGTGTAAAACCGCCACTTTTCTCATGTGCTAAGTGGAGAATGATTGGTAATAATTGTTGATATAGTTTCCTTATAATTCATCTTACTTATGAGCCCCATTATATCATTAATTGCAAAATGGAATAAATTTGTTACTGACAAGTTTTATTAGTTATTAAAAACTATGTTTTAATTTTCATTAAACATGTGATTTATATTAATTTTTGCCTCTGAATTTGTTCATTTTTAAATAATAGTAATAATAAAAAGGTGTTATTTGGTTTGTATTATGTGCTGGAAATAAATGTTCCATATAATTTCTTTTGAATAAGTTATTGTGAAGCTGATGTTTACTTTATACGATACATTTTACCTATACTGTCAATTTACAAATTTTAACATGCTAGTTAATTTGAAGATAATGTTTTTTTATTTAAAGACAATGCATAGGGTACCACTGATTCTTTTAATTTTATTTAAGTTCCACTTCTTACTCGAAATTATAAAAAAACTTTTCAAGAATTACATCGTTTATCGTTGAAAGGTCTACAGTTCAATTGTTTTTTGTTTGCGTGGAAGGATACTTGAAAAATCAATAAAATGTAATGTTTATTTTCGATGCTTGACTTTCTATTTCGAGATTAAAAGAGGAGAAACACGATTACCAATAGCTAAGAGGTCCAATGTTTAATTATCAATTTTTCAAAACTATATATTATATTTAGGCCAAGTCAGTATTATAATTAATTCAAAATTAATAAATTGTATTTTTTTATTAACTGGATTATTTAAAAAGGTATTAAGTGATATTTCATAAACTTAAATCACTAAGTACTTTGATGAATGTTTCCTCAGTGAAATCAAGTGCATCGTGCACTTAGGGTAACTAGTGCGATAAAACAGGGTTTGTGTCGTTGTGATGTACTTATTGGATTTCGCATCCATAAATAACGTCGAAATTCGGCTACATGCAGTGGGTCACCGATTTCAATTAATTTTGTTTTTTCCAGTTAAATTAATGTTAGTAAAACCGTTGAAAAGCTTAATTAATACTCTTCCAACACACATCCGTAACGTTTTGATTTCATTCCTTTTAAAATTGGAACTTAGGAAAAAAAAATCTAATTTTTATTTTATATCTTTGTTTCTAATTTGTGTACGGATGTCGCTTATGAATCATTTCGTGAAGCATATAGAACCCTAAATACTTAATATATTTTTTGCGGATCGGTGAAGCCGTTCTAAAGTTATCACAAATTCTGTGATAACTTTCTTCCTCTTCTATTTCTGATAACCTTCCTGAAAAGAAGATGATCTCGGGACCTTCTAATATATAAATATAATTGGAGTGCTACCAATGGGTAGTCTCTCTTCATGTTACTTATTTCATATTTACTTGTTGTATTTATCATTAATTATAATTGTAAATTTCAATTAAAAAAAAAAGAAGTTATAATATCGAAGGGACGATATCGATAGTCGATAATATCGAAGGACATACTGTCGAAGGTAAATATTTCATGATATCGATTATCGATGGACATCCCTCGGTAAAGTCACCACTACTTGGCTGCTTGGTGTATGGAGGGCTATCTGCCAGGCTGGAAATGAGACTAAAAAGACTCATGAATTGTTTCATAAGATACATTTTCGGGATCCCCAGGCATTAACATGTTTCACTCTGGTACACCGAGTTGCAGTCGCTTTATCCTACTTCCCGACGACAATTCCTTCTTGGCGTTTTCCTTTTCCAATTCTTCAGAACCAAAAACCCTCCCTACATCTTGGAACTCCTTACTCTGCGCTCCTCTATCCACTCTCTCAATACTAGGTCTCAACCTATAGACTTATATATTCCCTCCCATAAAACTTCCTCCTTCAGCAAATCCTTCGTCATTCGTGCTGCTTCCTTATGGAACTCACTTCCTACCTCCATGCGTCAATCCTCATCCACTAATTCCTTCAAACAACTCCTGTTCCAACACCTACTCCACATTCAAACTTCCCCTAACTTGTAAAGTTACTTGCATCTATACAATGTTTAAATTCAATCCATTGCACAATTGAAATAACAATTAACAATAAATTAGTTGGTATTTTTATTATGTCAGACTAAGATCCATAAATTTGTAACTCTGTTTTTATTCTTAGGGGACAGTAGTCCCAGAATAAAATTATTTTTTCATTTCATTTCATTTCACTACATAAAAGTTGCTTCCAGTAGTCTGACGGTCCCGACAGAGTGTTCTGTGGTTTTGTAGTTTTCCTCGCTCGACTTTATTTTACTTAGATTTACCTCTTACGATATTTATCTCTAAGCCTGTACAGATGCCATTTATTTATTAGAATCCCAATTATAAAATGTACCCTTACTTTTCCTTCGATGGCCTTCGATACAATTTAAATGTCTAAATCTATTATTATCTACTATCTATTTAAATCTATTATTTCCAGAAAACAAATACGACAAAAATAAATTGGTTAATTTAAAATTATGTGTGCAGTAATAACATTGGTGAAATAATAGAGGTATTAATACCTGATGTTTCTTCAAGGACATTGGATAAATTAGTGTTTTAATGTAACTTATAATTGTTCATTTCAGTGCAGTTATGACATTTCATTCTTATGTAATGTTTCATACTTATTCAATGAAATGTGAGATTAAAAATTATACTTTTTTTTATTGTTATCTCCTTCTCTAAAACAGTAATCCCATATGAAAGCCGTGTATTGTTAATTTTTACCTGTTCCATTCATTAATACATGTATAATTTCATATATTAAAATATTACGTTGTTCTTTAAACCTAACATGATTCTTTTAAAATAACATGATGAAGGTTTTAAAATAAATCAAGGAAACAAGCCTTTAACAAATAAAACAGTCATTACAGCCTAATTATATTTTATAATTAATCATTTTTATTTTTTTTTAGATACACATTTTAATAATTAAAAATCATTATGGACTGGATGGCCCTTTTCAATATCATTTAATTAGTCAAAAACTAATACCTTCAAAGGGCTGAAACGTTGGTGTAAAAAAAAAAAAGAGCTAATTGTGTAAAAAATTAAGGAGGACTATTGTGACTAAATGTGTGTTTTTATTATTACTATTTAGGTGAAGTCAAAACATAAAAATTTTAATACATATATTTAATTTAATTAAATTTTAAAATACACTTATACGTTCAAAATTTAATAAAGACATTAATCATGTTATTAATTATTGTATTTTTAAAAACTGTTGTAGAATAATAGTAAGCAAAATAAAATATCATATTAATCTTCTACAGCTACTAAATAAGAAAAGTAGTAAAAATAGAAAAAGTAGTGCGTTGCATAGTAGCCAATGAATGTATTTTTCTACACAATATTGCGCCTTAAACAGCTCTAACGTTATGCAACTTCTCTTAGGTTTTCTCCTTAAAATCTTTTAATTTTTTGCTTATAGTTAATCCCCGAAAAAAGAGTGAAACACATTTAATTAGGAATGAAAATTATATTTTTTCATAACTCAAAAGGTAAACATTTTATGACAAACTTTGCATTAAATTATTTGAATGGTTATTTCCTACAAAACTATGAGAAAAATCATCTAGACCAGACAAGTGTAGCAAAAATGCAATGCATTGGACTAGGTTGACGTTTTTGAAAATACTTTGCAAAAGTTTCTGCCGAAACCTATATATTTTTTTATTTATTTGATGACTTGAAAACGAACCTCTCCGTCTCCCAGACATAGCAAATGCTATTTGTCATGATTTATCTTGAAGTGAATAATCATTAATATTGTAGAAGTGTTGATATCTTTTTGCTCTTCAAAATGTTTATTATCTTATCTGATTATTAATTAATAAATTGTTGTATTGTTCTCTTCTATCCTATTTATGTGATTTCCAAAACCGAAAATTTGTCAACTGCGATGTCAGGTCTTCTAGAAGATTAATGATTGTCCATTTTGAGATTAACCGTGGAAAAACTTCAAGATTTAAAAATTAAACTTATTCAGTGGTCGCTCATTAAAAAACAATTAAATATATCTTTGCAAGGCCTTAAAATATTCTTTGAAAACACGAATGATTAAAACTAGTGAACAGTTGACTCTTAGCGAGAGTTTTCTTACAGAATCACAAAATTCAGTAAAAAAATACAAAAAGTTGTTGGTTGAGACAATACAAATTCAATGAAAAAGCTTTATTGTAAGTTTTGATAAGGACATACAACACACATTCATATTTTAATTAAGTTAACCTTAAAAAATGGAATTTTTCTTTAGTGAAAATACAATACCTTGTGTAGTAAGATATTTTAACATGTTGTGTTTTATTTTTTAAAGATTTCCTTCTAACACTTAAATCATATTTTTTTAAGGGTTCGTTTGCCAAAAAATGGTTAGCACGACCGTATAAATGGAGAATTTGATTGGTTTGTTAGTGATTGTCTTCATTATTGGCCGTTCCGGTCAACTGTTGGTTTTTAGGAACAAATTCAATGAAATTTGCAGAAAGCACTAGTTTATGTTTTTTTTTTTTAATATTAATTATTTTTGTATAAGTTCCAATGATTTATTTTTAGTGAAAAAAAAAAATCGCAGCTTGCAGTATCAAAAAAAAAAAAAAAAATCAGTTACCACCCTTAAATAATTAATTTTCTGCTCGAAATAGTTAATATTTGAGCCGTTCCATTTTCCAACAATAGTTGAGCAAAAATGATATAAATCATTTCTGTAATAAATAATTATTTTTAAACAGTTGGATTCGCTTGACACCGACTATTTTTAACAGAGAAAGTAAATTGGCATTCCTCGTCAAGAGATATTTGTTATTATTCTGTCCTTAACTTTGTAGAAATGTTAAATATCTCGAAACTTTAGTTTTTGACTTACACCAGTTTTGCTTTCAATACCTAATTTTTGTTATTAAGCGTCTGGTGTTATTTGTGGTTGGTTGACAGAATTTCCAAACTTAAAAACGCGCGTAAATAGCTTGAAGAGGTGCATTACTTTTTTTTGTATTTATTTATGTTATCAATTGTTGAGATATCTCTCATTGTTAACTTATATTATTGTTACACGAAAATAATTATCTTGATTTTTTACAAAAAATTGACACTTCAATGATCGCGATAAAATGATTTGTCAATGTACTTGAAAAATGATGGCTCATCGCACTTGATATTTGATCTGATGTAAGTTCTGTAATTCTTAATAGCTTATGTAATACTGGTTGTAAGAATTTTTAGATTATAAATTTGCTTAATCACGGACTGGAAGTGTTTTCCTCTAGTCAAGTCAAATTGAAGTTTTTACTAAAATTGTATTCAATATTTTCTTTTTTCCTCTCTTTTATGCTCATGCCTATTAAAGGTAATATCAAAAGTCTGAATAGATTTGAATAAATCACATGATTCGCAAAAATGGTTCGTTCGATTAGGTTTCAAGTTGGCGTAATAATTACATGGGGATGGATAAAAAACAAAACAATTGTATCTAATTCCATTCTCTACTTCTTTTACGCGCAAAAGTATTTTCTTTGATACTCTTGTATTTAAAAAAAAATCACGTTCGACTTGGCCAAATGCTTGAGAGATGTTAGGGAATAGACACATAACCTATTCACTACTTTCAAGAAATGCTTTCACTTACAAAGGTATTTTAAACATTAACTACAATATATTTAAAAAACGACTTGTTCTATTTGGCCCAAAGTTGGAAAATATTTGAGGAATAATGTACAAATAGTCCGGCATCAAATTCTATAAAACAATTGAAATTAATCTTCCTAATTGGTAACAATATATTGACTGTGAATATGGAAATGGAGATTATATTTATCCTATTTTGTATATTAGTTTTATGCAATTATAAGATTTAAAAATTAATTTAAACTAGTCGAATCTACATAAGGGGTATAAAATATAATAACAATAATGATGTCTCAAGCTCTATTTGGATGAATCCATTATTACTGACCATACTATGCGTCATAATAAACCAGATATTCTCCTGATATATATGAGAGAGAAAAAAGCAGAGCTTATTGATTTCGAGATCCCCAATGATAATAACATATGCTCCACTGTTTGAGAAAATCTGAGAAAATATCAGATACTGGCAATAGAATTGAAGGAATTATATCATTTGGGGAGCGTAACCACCACTCCAATAATAATATCCTCCAATGGATTGATACCAAAGACAACAGTGGCAGGTACGATTTGTTTAAAATTGCTGCAACAGACTCAACACTCTTAGACACAGCACGTATTGTCAGAAAATTTTTAAACATCTAACCATTTTTTAAAAATAATATGGAGGTGGATGGACTTCTTGCCTCTCACTTCAGAAATTCACCCCGCAAAGCGAGAAAAAAAAAAATAGAAATAATGTAGTTTTATTGACATCAATTTCATATAAATATCTCTCCCGGGAGGAGGTAGAATACAGTTCAGCTCTAAAAATATAATTATTGAAGTAAACATATTTAAAAAAGACAACAATATAAATGAAACAATGTAATACTATATAAAATACAACACGTGTTGTAAAGCAGAGAAAATAAAATTTTACTGTCGTCGGTTTATTGCAAAAAGTCATTAAGTGACATTTTATAACCTTAAATTTCTAAGAACTTTGATGAATTTTCTCTTTGTGATATCAGAAAATTGTGCGCTTATTATAAACTATTTATATTTGTTAATTTGTTAATTTTATTTAGTTTCTGATTTTTTTTATTTAAGTAAACATTATACCAATGTTTTCAATTCTGTTTTATATTTCATATATAAAAGATTTTTTGGCATTTCAGTGCATTTACTATTTTTTTTTTTATCAATGGATAAGGTCAAAATTCACAAAAGCGTCTTTAAAATTTGAGTTCCATAAAAAAATATACTTACAATTAGTGAAGTTTTGCAATAAAGTGATGATATATCGATATATTTTTCAAAATTCTTTAATAAAGTAATAAAATAATTCTATCAAAATTTCGATTAGACAATTTATATATGTTTTATTATTTATTTTTTTTTTAACCAACATCATCTGTTGGTCAGTTTCATCCAGTTGATTTCCACTCGGCTGGTAAATTTCATCACTCAATCTCATGTCTGCTATTCCTCTGCATCCCGTTTGCTCTTATGGAGTCCACTCTGTAATGCTTTGCGACCGCTATTGCCCTTCAGTCTAAAATGCTTAGCCAACTTCCATTTTCGTTTTTGGGTTTGGTTATTTAAATTTTTTACTTTTCATGAAATAGGACTCCTCGGATCTTCGTATTTTCCATCCATTCTTCTTAAAAGTAAATGGCACAAATTCGATTAGATTTGATTACCGTTAAGGCGATTTCGGGATTGTGAGTATCAATATCTAAATGGCCCAATACCGATTTTATAGAAATCCGTTTAGTCTTACCTGTTGTGCGTTGTTCCTTGACAAGCCTATACTTCAAAATATTTAATTAAGAGCTTGTTATTGTATAATTACATTATATTGTATCATATATTCTGAACCAATCGTATGAAGGCGCCTTTTATTAAAATTCTTAACGTTTCATGTAATTTGTCAAAGAACTTTCGGTCAAGCACCATGAAGACATAGTTTTTACACCTGTTTGTTTTGAAAGATACCTAATTGATAAGCAAAACCATTTTATTCTAAAAATATGACATATACATATGTTTTCCAATCGTGAGAATAAGGAATATCCACTGAATGGATTATAATAAAAATAAATTCGTTCCTAACAATTATACTATTGTACAATAAAATATATGTACTGGGATAATATACCGTTTTTACCTATAAGAGATATGCCAAGTCTAATATATCCTTTTATCACAGAAAGAGAACTTGAATTTTTTTTTAAATAAAAAAATTAAGAATAAAAATTTAAAATGTACTGCCTGCATGAAAACCCTGAATCTTCCGCGTACCATATAGGTGGTTACATACATGCCTTAGATGGAACGTAGTTCTTAACTATATATTTTACGTAGAAATAAATAATAAAATAAAATAAGTATTTACATACATGCACATGCATGTTAAGGAAACTTTGTTCAAACATATAGTTCCAAATGTGCAAATTATGCAATTTCATGCAACAATAATCAAAATCGTGTAATTTAGTTTCAAAAGACCAAAACGTACAATTTCGCTCCATGTTAAATGATAGGTAATCAGGTTTGAAGGTTGCAAATAAAATGTGAAATAACGTGGAAACCTGGTCTCTAGTGACGACTGAGTGACGCTAGTCATCACTGAATGATTGCAAAATATAATGAATAACCTAAGATTTAACTTTAATACGAGCGATATTTTAGCGTATTTTTTTTTCTTCAAGTGTACGTTTCTATTGATATATGTATTTTTTTTTATATGACTCAAATATTTTATTTGTACCTGTAAAATATTACAATCAGCAAATGAGCTAAAACATACATGACATAGGTAGGCAGGAGAGAGATAGCACCTAGCGATGTATGTATATACCTCTCTTGATGTATTAACACTACATTTAAATTAATTGTAGTAATACATATATATATTTTTCTATTTTAACTTGTTTATTGAGAAGTATTACAATATGTCTCAATTAAGGACATTTAGAACAGAGTTCAGAGAACATATAATTCATAGAAATAAGAACAAAATAACATAGCATAAGAAGAAGGAAAAAAATATACATATAAATAAATAAATTAGTAAAAAAGTAAAATAATCAATCAAGTAAAATAGATCTTAGACACAGGCCTAATTATATATACCATATACAATCAGCCAGGGGATCTTCTAATTAGTTTTGTCCCCGACTGTGGAGGAAAAAGAGAGGCTCCAGGAGAACTCAGCACTTCTCTTGTATTCAAAGCCAGTTGAGGTTGAGTTAAAGCGCTGTAGCCAAAGACACTCATGAATAGTAATATATTTGAACCCTTTAATATCGTTTATGTTCTAAACTTAATAAAATTGTGTAATCGAAAAATAACATGTGAAACATTGTAAATGTTTCTTTTTTTTTTCTATTTATTGCATTTGATTTTCATTTTTTTTTTTTAAGATTTACAGAAATTAAAATTGAGCCAATTTACATTTAATTAATGCGATGGCAGGAACATCAGGGATAAACAATGCGATTGTCTAAACAGGTTTAGATTTTTTTCGAGTCATTGTTTCAGGCTCCTTCAGTCATTTTTGTTTCTTGAGAAGAATATTTGATGACGTAATAAGAAGTTGGTTTTACTTCATATTGAAGTAATTGACAATCTTTTTCTAAAAATCTTTTACGAAGAAACTGATGTTGAAACTATTAGATTATATCCCTTAAAAAAATTAACGAAGTTATGATTTTAAGTGTTGAACATAAAGTTTAGGATCAGACGATATTTCTGTTTATCAATCAATTTTCTTTGATTCAAAATCAATAATTGCTTATTATTGTTCACTCAAATAGTTATTTGTCATCCCATCGAAGTGGATGGAATCCGTTCTTTAGTTTGAAAAATTAAAAATCATTAAAATAATTGTGTATTTATTTAAACATTGATTTATAGAAACAATCCGGTAGTAATAATTAGCATAGTCCCAGTAAAAGATTTATTACATCATATAAAGAAAGAAATATGGAAAAACAGATAGCAACAAAAATAATCTAAATTAAAAGAAATAAAAAGCCACTTTTCCAACTGGAAAACTTCTAACCGTCTCTCCAGGAAAGAAGAAACAGTCCTCTGCTGATTAAGGATTGGTTATTCTGAGTTCTCACATGGCTATCTAATAGGTTCGAAGAACAGTCCAACATATCATTCAAGACTGCCCTATAAAAAAGTTGGATATGGCACAAATTCTTAAAGAATTCTTGAATGAAAACGAAAAAGCTTTGGAAAAACAGTTGGTAATTTGAAAATAATAAAACTATAACGAGTATAAGTAAAAGCTGCTGTCAATGAGAGTAGAGGCAACAAATAAATAAATATTTCAAAACTTTATAAGAATTTTATGATTTTTCTTTTCTTTTTTTTTTTGTACTTAATAATATTCCACAAATTTTAATCTAATATAATTGGATAATTAAAAAAATCCATATTCCGACCGAAATTTTCTATAAAACACTGAACACTTTCGACGATATTTTAAAATCTTTGTGACAAGTATGAATGTTCTGTATTTCGAATCAGTTGAAGGATTTCTCGCGTTGACTGTAGCTCATGAAATGTATCGAAAACAAAAAACTTGCGTCATGCCATGCCCAATGAAAAGGTGTAAAAAAACCACTGTTTGTTTTGTTATCATTTTGGAAAGTAACTATCTGAAAATATCCCAAACGACATATTTCATGTAGGTTTTTATAAAGCCATTTAATTCAGGATTAAGGATTTAAAATTAGGAAGAGAGGAGCTAATTTTGTTTAATATAACCGTGATTAAAAGAACAATAAGTTGTTTGAGCATAAAATGTTTGTTCTTTACTTTGACACATATTGCATTTACATTACAAATGCTTATCACCATACAATTACTTATTAATTTACCTGCGTACGTAGCTGATAAACGTATTTTATAATTTAAAAAATATTGTGATTATTTAAGTATTTCTCTCAGATCACTCGAAGCAACAAAGATGAATCTACAAAAAAAAAAAAAAAAAAAAACAATTTTGAGAGAGTTTCAGCTCGAAAGCCCTTCCCCTACCCATATTGCCTTTTAAATACTTTTTTTTTAGAGTTAAAAACTAACTTTACTCTGAAACTAGGTTCATTATATACATCCATTACAGAAGAATAATGAATATATGCAAAATAAATAAAAAAAAATATTATCAGCCAAAAAAGGTCAAACTATATATTAAAATTATTAATATATAACTGAATATTAAATTAAAATTTCAAGATAGGAGAACGTATTTTTGGGATGTAGAAAGGAAATGGAAAAGGAGGGATTTGGATGAAATGAAAGGGAAAAAACAACGTGGATATTAGATAGTATTAAATTCCAAAAGGCTGTGGAGTGGACAAAAATGGAACTTTAGAAGGTTTTAGATCTGTGTGAAAGAGTATTGAGATTAAAATATGAGGTATTGTTTTCTGGGAGTGGACGAAAGCTTTGAATTGCTTGAAGACTATAGATGTAGGAGGGTTGCCTGGAGTTGATAGTTGGGTATAAAAAGGATGCTAGGAAATATTGTGGACGGGAGAAGGGAAAGAGGAACTTTCACACGCCGTAAAGGTAAAACTTGCTCGTCGTACCGAAAACGAATGTTGGTGTGCAGTTCATGATTTGCTTCAATGCATCCTCGAGTACAATCAAAAACACTCAGTCGTAGTCAAAGTGGGAGAAAAGGAGTTAAGATACAAGGAGCTGGAATTTGCCCAAATGCGAGACCGAGACGTCTTGGTTTTTCCAACTTAGTCTTGGTCATGGTATTGGTCTTGCACAGGAATCTCGCAACATTCTTGCAGTTGCTTATTAGCTTATTCCTATACAGAGATTACTGTCATTTTTTAGATAGGAGAAACCTAACTAAGCCCGAATGAAAAATTAGAGAAGTTAAATGCAAAAGTATATTGGTTATACCAATTATTTACATAAAGTAACTAAGATTGTCAAGTATTAGTAACTATTTTGCCTTCATTTTTATACAAAAAATCGATTTTTTTTACCAGTCCTGGTCTTGTTTTTGCAACAGTTAGACGGCCTTGGTTTTGGTCTTGCAAAGTGCAAGACCAAGACCGATTTTGTGCAACACTAGCTGGCGTGTAGGTTGTAGAGTAACTTTTTTTATTTACAACTGTATTAATATAAATACATTAAGCAAATATGTACACAGAAATATCGGTCGCGAATGAGGTAAATACGTACAATTTGGATGTCGTGGCTCTGCAAGAGGTTCGCTGGCCAGGGGAGGGCTCGATGAGGGAAGGGAAGTACACTATTTGGTACGGAGGAAGCGGGAATCATTGTTTAGGTACCGGGTTTCTAATTAGGCGTAGATTACTATCCGCTTTGAGGGACGTACAATTCTTTAGTGATAGAATTTCGGTAGCTACATTTCAGGGACGTTGGTTTAAAATCGCATTAATAAACATACATTGTCCGACCGAAGACAGTGACGATGAAGTCAAAAGTGAATTTTACGATAAACTCGAATGGGTTTATGATGAAACTACCGCGAAACTACATGAAAATAATTGTAGGTGACGCCAACGCAAAGGTAGGAAGGGAAGAAGTTTATATTCCGACGATTGGTAAAGAAAGTTTGCACGAATATAGTAATGATAATGGGATCCGTCTGATAAACTTTGCCATCTCAAAAAACCTGATAATTAAAAGTACGACGTTTAAACATAAGGATATTCATAAATATACTTGGACATCACCGGATTCGCAAACACGAAATCAAATCGATCATGTCTTGATACAACACAGCTGGCAAAGTAGTATAATTAATGTACGGTCTTATCGCGGAGCAGAATGTGGGTCGGATCATGAATTAGTGATCGCGAAACTTCGACAAAAACTTAATATAAAAAAGAGAAAAGAAAACCGTTTCGATTTTGAGAATTTTAATTTGGTAAAATTAAAAAATCCATCAATTAGAAACCAATTCGAGCTAGATGTTAAGAATAGGTTTGAAGCTTTAGAGCTTCCTGACGAGGACCACGAGGATATTAACAAGTTATGGATAGAGATCAGAGATAATATTAAAGCGGTCGGTAACTCGTGTCTAGGAAAAAAGGAAAATAAGAATAACAAACCGTGGTTTGATGAAGATTGCTTAAACATGTGTGAAAAAAGAAAAGCCGCTAAATTAAAAGCTCTAAATAATCCTAGCGAAGACAATCTGGAATACTTCCGAATCTCAAAGAACGAAACGACAAAATTGCTCAAAAATAAAAAAAGGGAGTATCTTAAAAATAAAATAATTGAAATAGAAACTAATAGAATCGAAAATAACGTAAGAGACATGTACAAAGGTATAAACAGATCACGTAAATATGTAGGGCCCGTAACGTCTGGAATTAGGGATGATAATAACAATATTCTGACCGATCCGGTTGACATATTGAATAAGTTTAAGGACCACTTTGACAATATTTTAAATACGGGAAATTATGATCTGTGTCCTCCTTCTGAGTACCAGAGTGCTGAACCGTTAATAGAAGGACCAAGTAAAGAGGAAGTTGAAGTAGCTATCGGAAAATTAAAATCATATAAAGCAGCGGGAATCGATAATATTCCTACTGAACTAATTAAGGCATGCGGAGAAGCTGGAGTTTCTAAAATACATCGGTTGGTTAAAAAGATCTGGGTGAACGAGAAATTACCTGAAGAATGGAAAGAATCTATTCTTATTCCGATTCACAAAAAGGGTCCGAGGACGGATTGTAATAACTATCGAGGAATTTCACTCCTTCCGGTATGTTATAAAATATTCACTTTAATCTTAACCAGTCGAATCACGGAATACGCCGAGGAAATTATCGGAGACTACCAATGCGGATTTAGACGGAATCGTTCGACTATTGATCAAATATTTTCTTTACGGCAAATATTAGAGAAAAAATTGGAGTATAACGGTATTGTTCACCAGCTGTATATAGATTTTAAAAAGGCTTACGATTCTATTGACCGCCAGAAACTGTATAATATTCTAATCGAGCAGGGGATTCCAAAAAAACTAGTAAATCTAGTCAGGATGTGCTTGACGGAGACACTCAATAAAGTTAGAATCGGTAATAATTTGTCCGAAAAATTTGAGGTTCGTTCGGGCTTAAAACAGGGGGATTCTCTTTCGCCTGTCCTGTTCAATTTGGCATTAGAACATGCCATTAGGGAGGTAATGCGAACCGAGAAAGGGTTGGATCTGGGCGGGACAACATCCGTGCTGGGCTATGCTGATGATCTGGTACTGTTAAGCGAAGACGTTGAAACTATAAAACTAAATACGACAACGTTAATGAAAGCCGGTAAAGAACTAGGACTCGAAATAAACGTGGATAAAACAAAATATATGGTTAGCTGCAAAAATGGCGATACTACTGGTGATATCGATATAGATGGTAATATGTTTGAACAGGTAGATAAATTTAGGTATCTAGGTTCTACGATAACTAGAAAAAACGAAATTGAAGAAGAGATTAAGGTTAGACTGAAGGCGGGGAATGCTTGTTATTTTTCTGTGACAAAACTACTTAGTTCGCGCCTCTTGTCCCGAAACTTAAAAATTAGAATCTATAAAACAATTATCTTGCCTACAGTTCTTTATGGATGCGAAACTTGGCCGCTTACATTAAGGGATGAGCAGCGTCTTAAGGTTTTTGAAAATAAAGTATTGCGTAGAATATTCGGACCGAAGAAGGATGAGTTAACCGGAGAGTTCAGACGGTTACACAACGCCGAATTGCGTGAGATGTATCCGGGTAATATAATTGAGGTAATTTCATCGCGGCGAATCAAATGGGCTTGTAAAGTTGTTGGGCTTAGTAACGAGAGAATTCCTAAAAGGTTAATATTTGCTGTGCCGAATGGTAAGCGTCCGAGGGGTAGACCGAAGCGAAGATGGTAAGATTGCATTAAAGCCGATCTGAAGGGACTGGGTTTGGACGGCGAACGATGGAGGGAGGTGTGTAACAAGCGATTGGTGGTGTCGGCATCGAACCTTCGGGTTCGCTAAGCCTTATTATTATTATTATTAAAGTTTATTATGGTAGGATAGGTATTTGAATTGAGCCAAATCGGAAACATATGGAACATTAAGGTCTTTATAGATTATTTTATTTGTGAAAACGTAAGGAGTATTAAGGATTTTGGATTATAGGGATTGTATACTAGAGGAATTCGATAGTTTAGTGGAGCCACATAGCTCTACTCCGTAAATCCAAATAGGTCTTATTATAGTCATGTATATGAGCCTTTTGTAATTGGAAGCTTAGATCGTTTGTCAAGTAAGTATTGGAGTAAGCGGAAACCTCGAGCTGTTTCTTGTCGTTTCAGTTTCGTGTGAGGATTCCAAGTGAAATGTTTGTCCAGGTGGAGTCCTAGGTAACGGATTTGTTCAACCGGAATAAGTGGGGTGTTATTAAATGATACTGTAGTACAGGAAGTCATAGGTTTACGACAAAGTGGAATAACTTAAGTGAACATTTTGACCGCAGGGAAATCTTTGCGATACGTGATTTACAAGTTTTGGTTTATATTAACTGCAGAGTTTTTAACAGAGATGCTGAAAGTGATCATTCAGGAATAAATCGAAATATGACACTGGATCTAAGAAGTGAATGGAAAAATATAACGATGACCTGAGTTTAACTTAATTTAATCAAGACAGCCCAGCTACTATTCCTATCTAGACCTTCCTGAATATCGGCAAAGCTAATGATAACTCTGAAAAGAATAAATAAATTTGGGAAAATGATTATTAGCTTATACCTTACTGGTTAACAACCTTATGATAAAACTTATCAATAGTTCCGTTCATTCGAGGAAGTAGATTATTTGCACACATTTGATGGTTTCGTTTTGTTAGCCACTTTCGGTTACATTCTGTTTTCGTCTCTTTAAAAATCGATTGTTCCTGATAGAGTCATAGTGATAGGTCAACGGCTGGAACGGAAGTGCGTTTCAAAAATTACTAAATAAACAGTGCATTATTTCAAAATCTGATTATCTGAGAACGTTTTATGAATTGTTGTTATTGCGTGTTGTTTCTTCCCATAATATTGCTCAGATCAACGATATTAGACAGATAAACGATGATAGCAGTCATTAAATAATATTTCCCAGAGCAGTTCGTTTAGCTCACCAGTTAACCTTCGATTATCATCTCCTGCCATGTTCTTATTCAGATTCTGAAATATGCAGAACTTATATTAAAAAACATATTTTCTACTTATGGAAAAAATTAATAATTTTATAATAATAATAATCAAAATAATATTATCGGATGGATGATATATTTCTGTTTATAATAAAAGAAAAAATATATAGCATTAATAGTGTTGATTATTCGTTTTCTCGTAAATTTCTTAATATTGTGTTTCAAATTATTAATTGTAAATATAATATAATATATATTGTAAAAATAATAAATCCTTTTTATTAAAACCACTTTATTAGATTTTAATTCAAATAATCATCTGACTACGTTTCAGGGAATATTCGCCCATTTTACACTTTGTAACAACATATCTGTAACATCACAATAAATATCATAATAATAAACAAATATCAAACCTTTTCAGTACATCCACAATAAAAGACAATTTAATAATTGAAAACGTACGACTAACAAATTTATCTAATAATCACATCCAAAAATATTTCATAACTATTTTTTATAATTTGAAAAAACTAAAAACTAAATAGAAATCAGATATGGGCAAAAAATATATTTTATTAGAAAAAATATTGTGCACCATTATTTTAATATTTCAGAAGCTTAATTCTTTTTATTATATTTCTGTTTCTGTAATTTTTAAACTTAATTATTAATTCATTTTGTAAATTGATTATTATCTGTTTTACTATTTGGTTAAATTATTGTTCTTATCATTATCGTTTGCCCTTTTACCTTAGATCAGTGTAGAGGATCCTGTTTAAAGAGCCTGATCCATTTTTTTATCTCACTCTTGTAGCAGCTGACTACGTCTATTCCAGTTCATTCCTCTCATATCGAAATCCTCCCTGAATGAACCTTCCCAAGTCTTTCTGGGCTTTCCTCTTGGTATTCTTCCTTCCACTCTCACAACATATATGGTTTTGGCCATTCTTCCATCCTACATTCTTTTGACATTGCCAAACCAGCGTAGCCTGTTTTCCTCTATTGTATTTTCTGCTGGTTTTATTCCCGAATTGCTTCTTATCGTTGCATTCCTGATTTTGACCCTCCTAGTCTTTCCCTCTATTCTCCTCCAATTCCATTGCTTGAATTTGGCTTTTGTACTTTGAGGTTATAGACCAGGTTCACTGTCGTAGGTCGGTACGGGACCAATGTATTTTTATAAACAGTTTTCTTAACATTTTTTTTACACTTCTCTCTTCGTTAAGAAGCCTATTTTTAGTTAATCGAAGCATTGGCATTGTTAAATTCTTAATTAATTTAAAAAAATGCCTTATTTGTATAACTGTTCCTCTATTATTTATCTACAACCAATCAATTTCCACTCGTGATCTCACATGATATTATTATACTTATTGGGATTTATTTAATACTGTACTATTAAAATTATTTCGTTTACACAATAATAAGAATCATTGAAGGAAGTTAGTCGACTGTTCTACATATCATGGGTGATAAATATTGAGGACGCAGTCATTATAAGGTTTTTATTAGTGCCGACGTTTCAACCCAAACATGTGGTTCATCACCAGGGTGTGGTTCGAGCACTGAAGAGATATTCGAGTACTGGAGTACACCTATAATAATAATGATCATTCTTATTATTACATATTTTTATTTAAAACACTAATGTATTGACATTATCAACATAGTGTTGCCCAATCCCTTTTATATATGTTTTAAAATTTACTACATTTTTTATATTTTTAGTTATATATAAATTAATTCCAAAACTTTTTTATTTTACTATCCTCTGGCTTATTTAAAATTTCAATTTTATCACAATCAAGTAAATGTTATTTTGCAATACCTAACACTGTGTGTTTATAATTTTTGTATTTTCGGTATTCATTTCGTAATTAAATTATTTATTATTTTATATTGTGTGACGATTCCCGGCTTGCTTCCGCGAGCATTTTGCGTTTCGTATCTGTCTGCAGAAATGAGGTCAAGATGAGAATGAGGCCGGATAATTTATTTCAGTAAACTACTAACACCGAAGGAGAATCATTGTAAAACAAAAAAATCAATTATTTCTCGATTTTTATTTTCGATGTGATGAAATTAAACAAAATGTTAAGAATGTTTAACGTTCTTACTTATCTCTTCAATATTCAGTTATTTATTTATTTTTTAATTACGTACTTTATTATTTTAAAAATGAACTTAAATGAATGAAATGTAATATTCTCCATCTTTGCAGTTGTTGTTGAAGAAGGATGCTGTTAATTATCCTTGAGTATGTCCTCCAAGCTATTGATTAGCGTATTCGAGGTTTCATTGTCAGGTAGTTCTTAAGAACTTCCATGCGTTGAGTCGATGGCGGACTGAGTAGTGGATTGAATTCGATGCAATTTATAGTTCATCAATTACAATTTTTTTTTAACCTCCCACATTAATAAAAATCATTCCTACCTTCCCCGAGGAAGTAGGAAGCCCGAGGAAGAAATAAATGGTTTATTGTTCAAGTAGAACGAAAGTTTGATTGGCATTTATTTTAAATAAATACTTTTAAATCGAAATAGAAAATTAAAATACCCCTTAAATCCAAGGCGAAAGAAAGAACTTGACTTCCATGGAAAGTCAAATAAGATTACGATTAAACTGTGTTTTTTTCTTGTTAACCATTTCCATAATACTCTATTTTTTATTTCAACATTTTTATAGTTTACTACAATATATCGAGTGATCGCAAACTTTTGACCAACATTATAGATTTCATAGTTATGATGAGGGTTCTTTATATAAGTAAGTGTGTCAGCAAATTTCTTGTTTTTCCTCAGATAACAATCGACCTTGTAATTGATTGAGAATGACTTTCAATATTCGTACTGTTTATTACCCAATTTCATTACAAAAGATTTTTTTTTTGGCATATCTGTCGAAAATTGTAGTTCAGTTAATAATAAAAATTAAGTTATTGTTTTAAAGTAGCATTGCTGTTAGAAGATTCCAAGAAGCTTTGAATTTTTTCCTCAGAATCGAAATTTTTAATCAGGTTTTACATTTGATTACATCGGAAGACATACTTGGTTCCGTGTTTGTCTGTAGTCAGATGGGACGGAAGTACCACATATTATCGCTCATCTGATTTTCATGAAATACGTGCAATCGCACACACCAATTGATTTTTTTAACACGTCCAATTATTTTTAAAACGCCTCATTCACATTGGCTCATATTTGAGAAAGTTAGTGATTGGTGACAAAATTACCTATAACGTATTAATGTTATCAAATTCCATCGATACTTTCGATCACTGTGCGCAAATGTATTTCTATTGATATTCTAACAATTTGAAAATACTTCTTCCGATTCGGGCAAAGTTTTTTTTTTTTATTATTGAAATTTACAACTGTATTAAAAGATAAATACAACAAGTAAATATGAAACAAATAACATGCCATGTACAACATTAAGAGAAAGTACCCATTGGTAGCACTCCAATTATATTTCTATATTAGAAGGTACAGACGCCATCTTCTTTTCAGACGCCTTGGAGGGTTATCAGGAATAGAAGAGGAAGCAAGGTTGGAAACAAAAGGGTTCGGATAGTTCACAAGTTTATTATGAAATGATAGGTATCTGGATTGGGCTAAATCGGAAATATATGGTACATTAAGGTCGTTATGGATGATTTTATTTTTGACAAATTAAGAGGCATTGAGGATGTTATGAAGGATTTTGGATTGTAAGGATTGGATACGAAAGGAATTTGATAGTTTAGTAAAGCTCGATCTTGTATGTCCAAATAGGCCTTATTATACTAATATATATGAGTCTTTTGTAAATAGTTGGAAGTTTAGAGCGTTTGTCTAGTAAATGCTGCAGTAGTCGAAAACATCCGGGGGTTTCTAGTCGTTTCAGTCTGGTATGAGGGTCGGTCAAAGTTAGATAAAATTTTGGGAATAGTGTACAAGTGGTTTAGTAACAAAATAATTTCTTGCATATCTTATATTTATTTTATTTGTATTTTTCCAGCCCTTTCGAACTCTTTCTGTCTTGGGTCATTGCTTTCCAGTTATCTACTCACAACACTTGCAACGTTGTTGATCCGAATTATGCATCTGGTTTTTAGCCTTTACATGGTCTATAGAGCCATTCATTATTGTGTAGAGACTTCCTAATGGATTCGAGTTGTATACCTTACCCGTCTTAACCTCCCTCCCATAATATCCTGAAATATTGATTGTCCAGTTTTTGTAAGCAGTTCTTTATAGGACCTTCCTCTCTATACTCTGATCCCAGCTCGCTCCAGTTATTATGCGGACTATTTTTCTCTCAAATCTTTCAATACTTTTTTCTAGAGCGCTGATTAGAGTTAAGATTTCGTAGCCATATATCTGATTTTTTTTTTCTAACTTGGCAAAACAACTTCCGGCCTTAATTCGATTTGATGAAATTTTAAGGAAGGTCTTACATTTAGAGCGGTCTCACAATTACTCATAAATGGAATTATTTAACTAAAAGAAATTTTAAAAAAACTATGGGAAACACAAATGTGTAAATGAGGTGTTTCTCGGGGTTAGTGTCTTGGTCCTTTAGTATGTGGCCCATACATCTGCTGTCGAATTTCCATGATAAATCCAAGTAAGCTTGAGATAATGCTAGTTTCGTTTTTACACATTTCTTTAATGTTTTTTTATTTATTGAATTTATTGGTTCCTGGTACGATTTAAATAAATTGTCCTTATCCACGATATCCTATGCGGAATTTCACACCTGCCATTTTGTGTTACCCCCGGTACAGACTCCTTTTCTTCGAATCATTAACACTAGTCTAAAATTTTGTGAATGGCTTCATTTTATCATAATCTACAACTTTTATCTACGAAAACTCTCAGAAACGGGACGTTTTCACATTAAATTAATTATTTTGATGGGGTACTTAAATCTCAGGAATAAAAATATGCTTTTCACTTAAATCGTAAGATAATTTGAGAAAAATTGTATAATATCTCAAAATCGAGAACAATTGTAGCATACTAAAATATTGGGCCGTTTGGCCTAAATTACCTCGTTCGTTATTTTGACATGTTAACAGTGGAGCTCACTTAAATGCCCCAACATTTTTGTAGACTACCTTTTTTCTCAATTTTGTAATTATTCTGTCTTACTATTCGAGTGGAAGCAAATGGGTGGTCATTAGTTTTTAATATCTCACGAAATTATAGAGTTTACTGATGTCCAAATATGGGAATTTTTTTTTGTTGATTCTCAACGTCTTTCATTTTTGTTTCTCTGGTGATACAGAAACGTGAAAAAACGCTGTTTCCTATATATTTTTTTTCTCGATTGTTTGTGTTTGTGATGTAAACCCGGCTTAATATTAGTCAAGAACCCGATAGTAGGTGGAAAAGGTCAAAGAAAAGGTCATCTACCTGGGAAAGTGAGGTGAGGAACATTTTTTCCGGTGACTTTAGCCACTGCCCCTGGCATTAGGAACTGCCCTATCTTTCTTACCATTTCAATGGAGATGGTCTTAGCCCATCACGTACTTTCTCATGTTCGGTTCAGTACTGTCGAAGAAAACATATACCTATTTCCAGCCGTCGAAATCCTAACCTAAACATGGTTGTTTTCTTTTGTTTCGGAAGGAGGGATCTTCGAGCTGAAGCCCCAAAATGTTTTAAGTATGTATGATTTTTTTCTTTGTTCCACATTTGTTTCTTTTTTGGTCTGAGCTAAATAATGAAACAATCATACATGTTCTCTTTTTAAATTATAACGTATATAAAGCTACTAAATATTAGCACGTCCTAAGAAAAAAATATAAAACATTATTCTTATTCTAATACATTTTTTTTTCATACTGGTATTAAAAAACTACTTAAACGCCTCTTCACATAGTTTGTTTAATTTTCATCTGGAGTAATTACCATTATTAAAAAAATTAACTGTTAAATACTAGTGACCAGTTAAAAATCCAAGGATTTCACGCCTTTGAAAAAAACAAACAAACGGAATATATTAGCACGATAAAAAATTAATAATAAAAATGTAGCTATCAATAACAATAACTGACAATATTGACCCGATTGATGAAGAAGGATCAATCTTTTAAAACAATGAGTACCTTCCACTGTTCTCAAATCAATTATCCTTGAAAAAGTCATTTTAAAAATTACGAGAACTGCTAAGTAAATTTACATCCTTATTGTTGTAAGCCACGTTTGTGAGATAACACGATTTTTAAATTTATTTTTGTAACTAACACTTATATTATCTATTGGACAAGTTTCTAAATTCGACGCTCATTCCATCGATGGATTTAATCAATAGACTGTCCAACAACGATTGAAAGCGGGCTTAGCTAACGATCTGATGAATTCCAGCGGATGTTATTCAATACTCCTGAAAGGTTACAAATGAAAGATAGAAAAAAATACATATGGGAATACCTACGTAATAAGTTGTTGAGTTTCAGAAACACAAAGATATAAACAGAAAGTAAACAATGTAAGTAAGTAGAGTAAATTGAAAAGAAATACAACAATGAGGTTACATCTAACTGATCTATCGATTTTAAAACGCTAAGTCACTGATGATTTCGATTTGGTGGATCGCTGAATTCCTTCGAGGAGTTTAGGAACGGTTTTGATGGATTTCCGATCGCTTCGATGTGCTTTGTGCTGAGTTTAGGAACTTGCTCATTCTATCATTTAAACCTCAAGAGCTAGTTTGCTTAGGTCTCAGAAACTAACACTCCAATTTGAATTTTTTTTTTTTGTGTTAGATATACCGTTTATTGAGGTAGGCTCTTGGCTGTATATCCCCTAGGAAACAGAGCTGTAATCATAAAGGCAATTTCAATATATCTGGAAACTTGTAAACCTGTAATTTAGTGCAGCTTCTCGTTGAGGTATAGTTTGTAGTCATCTTAAATTATGAATGTGGACAAACTTTTAAACATATTGGAGTCGAATCAAGAGAAGAATGTTTTCCCCTCGGATAACTATTTATTTCCTTATCAGGATCAGATTGTAGAGAAAACCAGTATGTACTTATATTATCGCAGAAAGAAATAACTAAAAAAATATGGGATTACTCGAGTTTGGTCCCAGATTCCAAAAATGTTTCGAATTGATGTTCGGATACTGGACTATGATGTAGCCTACAGAGTAAAACCAACCATTCACTTTCTGAACATAATTTGATAAGCTTATTTTGTATGTATGTCTCTAAATTTGTTCTGGATCCGTAGAAGATCTGTATGAGACATGAGCCTTACACTCGTAGGTACGTGTTGTACTGTTAGATTACACCCACAGTGGAAACATGACCGCTCTTCTTTCTTCATTAAATAGCCATGGGTGACCCGACTTGGCCAATCTTGAGGAGGATGAGAAACACCACTTCTCTCCGTGTCAATTTTAAATTTCTCTTGGAACATTTTACGTATTATAATGATATTATAAGAATGATTAAATTAAATTATTATAAGATCTTTCATACAGTAAACCAGATGATAGAGAAAGCTAAAGAATATAACTTCTCTCTGTATTTCTGTTTTCTCGATTTTAAAAAAGCTTTCGATAGTGTTCTACATACTGGTGTTCTTAAAGCTTTAAGAATAATAGGAATCGAAGAGAAATACGTGAGAATTATCGCAGAGCTATATAAAGATATGACAGCATATGTAATGACAGAAAAGAGGGGTCAAATCTTTCGTGTCGAGAAGGGTGTTAGGCAGGGGGATCCGTTATCTCCCTTGTTGTTTATTCTGGTGTTGGAGATGAGCTTTTGGTCTCTTGGATGGGAAAATTCAGGCACAAAGGTGAATGGTCGGTTTTTAAGCAACTTACGTTTTGCAGATGACATTGTACTTTTTGCCAACAATTCCTGACAATTACGAGAAATGCTAAAACACCTTCTAGGGGCCTGTGAAGAAATTGGTTTACACCCAAACCACAATAAGACGAAATTAATGACCAATAGTTCAAAGGAACAAATAAAAGTGAACAACTTCACCCTGGAATACGTAGAGGAATATGTTTACTTGAGACAGTTAGTTTCCTTTTCAGGCAGAGTCACAAAAGAAGTCCAGAGAAGAATAGCATTTGGTTGGAACAAGTTCTGGTCTCTGAAGTATATAACAAAAGGAAATATAAGTGTCGACCTAAAAAGGCTAGTTTTCCATTATTATTATGCCAGTGGTGACCTATGGCTCCCAAAATGGTCATTGACAAAAGCCCAAGAGAGGAAGATCATGGTGTGGCAAAATTGCATCGAAAGAAGCATTGTGAAAGTAAAAAGATAGATAAAATCAGATGCAAGAAGATAAAAGAAAAAACAGGGCTCAAAGACACACTCTCGCAAATAAGAAAAGACAAATGGAAATGGGCTGGACATCTTCTGCGATATCACCGAATGGACTCCATATGACAAATGAAGAGATGGAGAGATCCATTTAGGCTTTTGGCAGGACCTTTCTGGTCTGCTTTTGGAGAGCAGCTAGGGACAGCGATGTGTGGAAAGAAAAATGGTTAAAGGTCAGAAATCACGCTTTCCAGTAGGGCAAGTCACCCAGGGGAGTGTTAAAGACTATTAATCCTAAGGGAAGGCCTATGCAAGATAGTAAAAAGTTCTGTATAAATTATAATGTATAAAAAAAAAAATTGTTTTTTTTTTGTTTTGTTTATTTTTGAAATTGTAATATTAGTGCATAAATAAAGGCTATTTTCATTTCATTTCATTATAAGATCTTATGAAGGGGCAGTATAGGACTTCAGTGGGCGTCTTGAGCCGACGAAAGGAAAAAAAAAAGAAAAGATCCTATGAAAAAGAATTTCCCAAAAATCTTATTAGCGTCTGTCATGAATATATATGTATATATATAACAAACTTTATAAAGTTTGTTTCTAATAGGAATTTTAATTTTTTTTTTGTGTTACTTCTACCACCAAACGTACTTCGATATTCGATTAAATAGGTGAAATTACTTGGAGCACTACACTACACCTTATTGAATTTAATATAAAAACATATATGGGTATAAATACTATCTCCATAGAATTGATAGTTTTGTCAACATTGGCAGATAGCAGTCCTTCCCTGTATAATAAATGTATGTATATAAATGTATAATAAATGTAATAATAAAAAAATACTTTATGAGCCCCATAAATAAATATAAAGATGGTCTGAAGACGATAAGATATAAATAAATTGCTATAGTCTGTGAAACAATGACAGTTGAAAAAAAAAAAGGTTCATCAAGGCTACATTTCATGACCTTTACTATGTCTGACAATCATGCTGTTTAAATTTGATTTTATCCTACCTCAACATTGATTAAACACAAATCCTCCAATGTTTTTTTTTTAACTTTTTAAAAATATAAAGTTTCGTAAATTTTAATGGAATGACTCTAATAATTAGTAACATACTTCAATGTTCACAAGTTTGGTTGAGCCACCCTATCAATTTTACTTTTCCACAAACAAATACAATTTATTGATTGGTTTGTGCGTATATATATATAACAAGAGTATATAAATAGTTCTTGATTAATTTGATTAAATTAAAATATTTCATTATATAGAATTATAATTTTCCTTTATTTATTAGAAAAGTACATATTATAACTAATGATGTATTTTAATTTATTCCTTGAGCTGTATTTTTTGATATATTGTATTTCCGGTTGGCACTATAGACCATGAAGATCTTTGGCCACTAGATATGGTCTTCATACAGAAATATATTGCTTGTGGGAGCACAGAGAGTCTGGAGGGAGTCACCCAACCTCACATTGCTACGAATAATGGTCTCCATGAAGCAGCGGCAGACCATCCGTAGCTCAATATCCGATCCCATTGGGGCAATCTGGCAATTTTCTTCTCACCGATTCACTCAGATTCAAGTACAGTGACAAATTGGTTTAGATCCATGGATTATGACTACTCAGAGTCAGCAGGTGCACAAGGACCTATATTTCTTTCACTGAAACAGACCGTCCATGAACTAAACCTCAGGAAGGCTGCTGACATTATTTAGCTTTCTTGATTTTTTTTTTTTTTTTTTCGATTTTCTCCTCTCTGAATTTTTGTTCAAATATTATTTTCTTAATAAAGTTGGATGATCTTTAACTGAATCTTTAGTGTTTTTAGTTAAGAATAATAAAAATGACAATAATAAAAAAATATTATTCCTAATTAAACCAATCAAAAAGAAATACTTTTCCACTTGACTTAGCCCAATTTTTTGGTTAAATGTACTCTTTAGTATCCTGAATTCAATGTTTTGAAAATTTTATCTTTTTTACAGTTTTTGAGTTATGAATTGTGTAAAATTTAAATAAATATGTTTATATTTTCTTAATATAGGCTCAGCTATCAAACTATTTTGTAATTTCATTTCTATAAGTATTAGAATGTTGTTTAATCGCCCATTTACAAAAAGATATGATGTGCTTTAGTTTTATGTAAAATTTGAAAAAATATTTTTCATACACTGGAAAAATAGATCGTGAAAATTTCCAATGGGAACCATGGTGAGATCAGCACTTAAGCTGCATCTCAATAGTTTATTATTTAATGTATTTCGGCAAATAGGATCCAGCAAATTTAACTATTTAATTTGACTAGGAATTAATAACTCAGAACATTTTTTCAAATTACAAACCTGTTTCTTATCAACATTGATTTTCTATAGATACAAATCTTTTTAAATTTTCAAAATAAATATAATTTCAAAGTTTTTATTAATAAATTTAATTTTTTCATTTTAAAATATGATTCTAAAATTTGTATATAGTTGAAATTAAAAATAAAGGTAAGAAATTGTTGAGTGATTACCATATATTCTTTTAGGTTGTGGATGAACTGAAATCTGCTATGAAGAAATTTCGCTACATAACATGATTCAGCACTAAAACTATTTTGTGATTCCATTTCTATAAGTACAACAGTGTTGTTTAATCACCCATTTGAAAGAAGATTTAAATTAATCTCACGTTTTTCGTTTATTTCAGTAATACTCCATGATTATTTAATATTTATCTCTGTTTTATACTATCTGCAAGTACCTTATTTCCATCTTCTTTCAATTACACATTTATTTAATAACTTATAGAATTTATCTATAATAAATCTCTTGCCCATTATATACGTTTCTGTGCTTTAGTTCACGTATTTCAGTTAACCGTTACACATGGCGCTATGTAGTTCTACTCTTTCCTGCTCTAATACCTTTGTCTTCCCATGCTTCTTCGATTGACCAGGTCTCTTTATATTTCTCATCTTAGTTTTCTCCTCTTTCCCGTCAATTTATTTTCTATACCTCCATATCCTTGGCTTATGCCTACTCAGAGTCGGTCTCCATCTCTATTTTGTATATATTGATCAATTTTCTCATTTATCTTTTTTCACATTGTTTTAACCTTTTATTCTCTTGTACGTAGTCAGTATATTTAGATAGATTTTACAATTTCTCAATTTTCTATTTATATTCATTATTTTCTTATATAACTTCATATTCATTTTCTCTGTTTTACATTTTTTTCTAAGATTACCATTTTTCATTTCTTATGTTACCTTATTTTGATTATGTTTATTTCATTAGTCCGTACTTTGTTGCCATTATTATTTATTTCTTAATTCTCTGTTACTGTTATTATTCTACCGACTTTATTTTACTTAATGTTCACTCTATCTACTTTATTTTAATTTAAATTTATTCTATCTACATTTTTTAGTCTATATCTTTCACCTTTTGATTTTAATTCTTTATTATTCAATATTTATAGTTTCTCATACCTATTGTTATCTGATTTTTCTTAGCTTTAATGAAGGCCTGGACTTTGGGCTGAAACATCGGCAAATATAAAAATAAATATAATTATTTATTTTTACTATTTTGTTTTTTGACTGATCACCCCAACTATTCTTCTCTTCTATTATTTTTCTTATTTATTCTAATAATTATTTTCAGCTGTGCTTTATGATAACTGTTTCATTATTCAAAATGTATTTATTTATACTTTTAATGTTTTTTTCAATTACTGATAAAGTCATTATTTTCAGTTGAATTCTTCGTCCATGATCCAACATTTAAAGAACCTGTACCACATGAATATTTAAGTCATGTTGAAAGGTATGAAGAATCAATCAGAAAATCTTGTCTTCTGTTTTATAAAATAAATGAATGGCAGGAGATAAAGAAGTCTGGTGGCTCTGTGGATTTATACCAGTAAGTCGTTAGCCATATATCTTAAATTATTATAGTATATTTATTTATTTATAATATAAATTGTATATATAATTCTTTCTGTTGTTTTGAACATACACAGACTTGTCATTTGTTTACAAAATAAGATTATTTAGTTTGCTTTAATACCTACCATGTAAAATTAAAATCGTGTTTTTTGAATTTGTGAAAATGAAGTCATTGTACCCACAAAAATCATCGCCTTTTTCCAATATGAAAAATATATGTACAATATTTGTTTATTATCTTATACATTTTAAAATAAAGAACACGTAGTTAACATGCCTACTTTTAATCAAGCTCTTTTTTGTTTAATTTTTTTTTCTATCTCCCACTCGATTTTCTGAGCTCCTATTATGTATTTTTTAACTCTTGGCAATTTCAGCTTATTCTTTGGTCCCTTGGAGCTTCAAATTATCGAGTAGACTGCATTATCTTCCAAACAAAAATGAATTCATGCAATCGCAACAAGTTTACCACATTTATTAAACAAAGAAATTTAGTTAGAAGATAAATCTGGTGGTCAAAGCCCTGTGTTAAGCAGTCTCTCTCAAAATGATGTTTATTAGTTCTTACTACTGATTGAAAAAAAAATTAATAATTATTATGAATAAGACAATTATCAGTTATTATGCACAATAAATTAATGACTTGCTCCAGAACTCCTTACAACATACCCCAATGAAAGCCTAAACTTATACTAAAACATTGGCATAAATTAAAAGAATATTGCACTCTTTGAATCACCTCTTTTTTTGGCATATTCCCAATCATCTTCTTGATTTCATCCAATATTCAATGATACCTCCATCACCATACTAAATGTCAAATTGTATAATGTTTGAAAAATTTATAGAGCTGTCCTTGGAGGCCACATTGGTAGTGCTATTTTGAGAGATGGTATGCCTTTCGCCCTTCATTTTGTTATGTTTCTTCCCACTATAATGGGACAAGGAACAATCGAACAACAAGCTCATTGGATTTCGAAAGCCTGGAATTGCCAAATTCTTGGTACTTATGCACAGGTAAGCTCTTTGATACGTATATGTGTCTATAAAGATTATATATATCCATGTATTCTATGGCATTGCTTTTATTTAAAATAAAATAAACAAAGAAAACTGATTAGATTATATTTGTTTTTATAGACTGAATTAGGCCATGGAACTTTCATTAGGGGATTAGAAACTACTGCTCACTATGATCCAAAGACTGAAGAGTTTGTTCTCCACTCTCCAACTCTTACCTCATATAAATGGTGGCCTGGTGGATGTAAGAATGTTACACTCATAACACCTTTTCAACTGTCACTATTAACTGTTTTAGAATTTATTATGTTTATAAAGGTTTCTACATTTTTTTTTTATTATTCTTAAACCTATCATCACCAAACCAATATTTATTGAAGAACTAAGTTAAATAAAGCTTCACATAAATGTATCTATTATTGAAGGTGGAAATAAAGTTGATGATTAAGGTGCAATATTGAAAAACAGGAATGCTGAGCAAGAACACAATTTAAAATCCTGTTTTTTTTCCCCTATGAATTTCATTTTTCACCTGAGTTGTTAAGACTATTCCAAATTCAATCTTTCATGCTTTTAAATTTAAAAATTCTTTTGTTATTATTGATCTGAAAATATTGTTCAGTTACACTGTTATTGGTATACATTTTCCATTTAAAAGTATAAGTTGGATTGAATGATGTGCTATTTACTTTTAGTGGGACACACTGCAAATTATGCTATTGTTGTTGCTCAACTTCATACAAAAGGAAAATGCCATGGTATTCATCCTTTTATTGTCCAGTTGAGGGATACAGAAACTCACCAACCACTTCCTGGTATATAACCTTTCAAAAATATATTTAAATCTACTTACTATTAATTTTTTTTTAATTGAAATAAAATAATTTTTTTTCAGGTATTATAATTGGAGAAATTGGAGGTAAACTTGGTATGAATGGAACTAACAATGGTTACCTTGGGTTTGAAAAGGTTCGCATACCAAGGGAACAAATGTTGATGAAGAATGCTAAAGTTCTAAAGGTATTTGATTGATTATTAAATTATATGACTGCAAATTGTAATGATAAGGTATTGTTGCTAATAAAATAATGTGATATGAACTATTTATTTAGTATATTTCCTAATAGGATGGAACATATGTGAAATCACCTAGTGACAAGCTGACTTATGGAACTATGATTTTTGTGAGAGTCGCTCTTATCAAGGGAGTAGCAGCTGCTTACCTGAGCAAAGCTGTTACCATTGCAACGAGGTACAGTGCAGTTAGAAAGCAGTCGGAGTTGAGACCTGGGTTAGTAAAATATTGTGTATTGTACTTATAAATCAAAATTAAATGCTAATAAAGCCCTTGAATGAATCTATTAAAATTAATGCATCAACTTGCAACAAAGCATGAATATAGGTTATGTATTAAAAAAATTATTCAACTCTAAAACTCCAGATCTTCAAGATGATTCTGTTGTAGGTCTATTTAGTCTAAAAAATTGTGAATTTTTGAATACTAGATGGAACTATCTAGGAAAATGGCATTTCAAGTCAGTTAAATTTAAAATAAAAGTAGTCCGTTGGTTAAGCATTTTTGTTTCCTAACCCAGTCATTTTATGATTGTGGGTGGTTAATCCTGCCATTACCATAAAAAATTGATTGTGATTTTACATGAGAATAAGCATTTTATAAAAAAATAAATAAATGTTAAAATGTATATGCTCTTAAAATCATTCTTAAAAATTATGCTGACTGAATACTCTTGGTGTGGATTATTCTTCTGGAACGATGATGATTTCTTTCCCCACGGAGGAGCGGCCTTTTGGAAAGTACATTCTGTGTTCTCTATCCCTTTCTATTCGTAGGTGATGGGCACAGACTTTTTCAACTCCTGTCTGTGACAATTGCCTTCAGTATCCTTTTAGATTTAAAGGGGTATATTTTGTTTTTAAATTGATTGTCTAGAAATTGTTTTGTGAATGGTTAAAAAAGATATATCAATTTAAATTCTTTTAAAGAAAAAATTTAAAGATGCTGTACATGTGGTATTTTCATAAAATGAAACCAAAACTAAAAGTGTTAACATGTTATACATTTACATTTTAGGGAACCAGAACCTATAATACTTGAATACAAGACACAGCAGTACAAGATATTCCCACATATTTCCTCATCACTCGCCATGGTATTTGCTGCTAAATGGATTTGGGATATGTACAACAATGTATCTTCTGAGTTAGAGCAGGGTGATCTAGAGAGACTACCTGAAGTAAGACATTTAATTTTAATAATAAACTAATATATTCATTGTATGCATTATATCGATTCATTGAAGCCAAGTAGTATATCGATGACTTACCTTTACAACCTTGGAAATCCATAAAAATAAATTTTATGCTATGAAGCAAAAACCTATTTTTCTATTTGAGAAAAGTGAAAGTTTTGAACATTTATTTCCTGTATATTGAATTGAATTGAAAAATCCCTGAAATTGTTAAAAACATAACACAAAACATAGTAATTTTAAAATAAACAAATGAGCATTTGTTACAAGATTTTAGAATTTCAGTAAATTTGACTTTGAGGATTTTAGAAATAAGCCATCAATATCATTAATTAGCAAAATTAGATTACGAAAATTAAATTCATCAATGTTATCTCAAAATACTAATGTAATAATGCTAAAGTGGTGATAATCAATATTTTTTTAAAAATGATTTCATTGTAATTTTTCAAAGTGTTTTCTTTAAAATAACCATTAAATTTTCTTTAAGTTACATGCATTATCTTGCTGCTTGAAAGCTATTTGCACAGCTGATTCTGCTCGAGCCATAGATGAATGTAGAAGAGCATGTGGAGGTCATGGGTTCATGACTTGTTCTTCTTTACCTACGAATTACGGCATGGTAACCGCTGCTGAGACATATGAGGGAGAGAACACAGTAATGCTTTTGCAGACTGCAAGGTATTATTTAAAATAAAAATATTTATGTGCGTGTTTTATTACTATTTTTCTAAACATTTTAATGGTTTATAGATTTTTAATGAAGGCATGGCAGAAAGTTATTGATCATCAACCATTAGCGCCAACAGTGAAATATTTGGAAAGGCATTCAGAGCGTCGCTTGCCGTGGACTAATGATCTTACTTCTCTCGTCACTGCTTATGAACAAGTTGCTATGGGGTAATAAAGTGTATTCTGTGTATCAGAATAATTTTTTTTAATTAAATATATTTTTTCAAAAAACTGAAAGTAAAATTAGGAAAAATACTATTACAAAAAATAATAGGTAATATAATTTGGATGTGTTTATCTTAACATTAAATTTTTCCAACTTTAAATAATTATTTGAAATAAAAAAGCTGATATTTGAGGTTATTACTTTGGAATTTCAATTCATTCTACAACTTTATTTTACATGTTCAACTTGTTGCAGATTGACAAAGGATGTGACAGAATTAGTCAATAAAGATGTAGCAAGTGGTCACATTCAAGAAGATGTTTGGAACCGTTATTCCAACAGACTCGTTGTTGCTGCAGAGGTAAGTTTGTTCCTATTAATAGTTATGCATACAAAATGATTTTCAGAAAATTTTGTAAAATAAATTTTTCTAGTTTCATGCCCGTTGTTTTCTCGTCCGCAAGTTTTGTGATCAACTATCTAATCCAGAACTCTCCTCCGAACTACGAAATGTTCTTGGTGCTTTGTGTGAGCTGTATGGTGTATACTGGCTTCTCAAATACCTTGGACATTTCCTTTTAGTAAGTTATTTATAATATTTGTAAATATTTAACTTTATATTGTCATGTAATTGCTTTAATATCATTAGCCCTTAAATGATTGTTAATTAGTTTGAGGTTTTAAATTTATTTATGGAGTGTTCTAATACAAAAAGATGAATTCATTTTTATTTCCTTACTTTTTCTTTCATTTTTATTTATTTATCCTTACAGTAAGTAGGTTTTTTTTCTTACAAATATAACAGTTTTTTCTTCTTTTTTTTATTGCCCCTTCAAAATTTAATTTTATTTACAATATTTTTTCAATAATATAATATTCAAGGAATTTTATGAAAAGACGCCAGAAGTCAGGAAATTTTGCCAGCTAGGGAATGTGGGCACAATTCACAATTTTTTTTTTATGTTTCAGAATCATCGTTTATGACAAAACTTTTACTTAATAGTGACATAAAAATAAATTTCCCAGACCTCAAACATGTTTCAGTGTTAATAAATTTTTCATGATATTATATATTCTTAAAACTTTTTATCACAAACCATTTATATCCCAATAAAGGCAATTTGTTGTTTATTTATCAACAAATTATGTAAAACAATGAGGTGATTTCATATCCTGTCACCTGATAGTACCCATGTTTTCTGCAAAACATGACTAAAATACATTATTGCAAAAAGTTTAATTTCTTTATTTCCAAGACCTGGAATGTTTGAAAGAAACCAGTTGATTGCTTGAATTATTATCATAAAAACATAAATATTAGGATTAGAAGCATAAGAAACGAAACAGATTGAACAGTTGGATGCAAAATTGCCAACTTTGTTATTTAGTTTTTGTTCTTGTTGTAACCAATTGCCATGATGATCACTTTTACAGATTAGGATAGGTGGACACACATGACATCAGATGGGCAAAAGGTGCCCTCCAGTATTTCTTATTACTATATTTAAAATATTAAATGTTTTATTAACATTAGTACTTATCGATGTTTTATTTTTTATCAAAAATGAAAACTTGGAATATTTAATTTGGAAATTAAAAACTACAAATATTTTGTATTAAAAAACTTAAAATAAGATTTGAAAAAAAAAAAGAAACATAAATAAAACTATAAAAAAATAATATTTCAAGTTTGATAATTTTCTTTCACTTATGGTTTCATATTTATAATTCAAAATTTTATATTATTGCAGCATTCAAATGTAAGAAGCACTGATGTACCCAGCTTGATGAATTGGCAAGAAAAATTACTCGAGGAAATCAGACCGAATGCGGTCTCGTTAGTAGATTCATTTGACATCGATGATGAAATTCTCTCTTCTCCACTTGGAGCTTGGGATGGAAATGTGTATGAGCGACTGTTCGAAGAAGCAAAGCGTAGTCCGCTAAATGCAAAGCCAGTCAATGATTCTTTTCATAAATATCTTAAACCTTTTCTCAATTCCAACTTATAAGAATATGTTGGATTAGTATATTAAAAAAAAAAAAAGCTCTCTAAATGAACTAAGAAATTCAAAGTTAAATTTAATTTAATGGAATAGGAATATTACACTTTTTTCTACATTACTTAATGTAATTAATGACTTGAAAACTTTTCTATTGGTTTATATAATTAGCTGACCAGGGTATAAATCACCCAGAACTGTGTTTTCTTTTTTGTTTTTTTTTTACCAAGAGTTATGTGTTTGGGAAATGTATAGCGCAGCCTTATGATATTTCTCCTCCTGCAGGATTTATTAATTTTGTTTAAAAATAGAAATGATTAAATACCCAATGAGTGAAAAAAAAAAAAAATCTGATTCATGGACAAAACTATAAAGAATGCATTAAAAATGAAACTATAAAAAATTTAGCACAGTTTATTTTTTCTGCAAAATTTGGCTAGAAAAAAAATGTAATACTAAAACAAAAGCTTTTTAGGTAAATGTTCATTAATTCTGAACTAGGTTTTATTATTTCAGACCTAACATCGTGAATGTAAAATCTACTGTATATTCCTTAATGTATGGCTACTAAGAAATATTTTTGTTAAAACAAATTGATTATCCTATGAAGTTATGAAGTCGAAGATTATTACAGAGGACTTTCGCTAATCCAGACCATTCAATAATTCCAACCAACATTTCAAAAAAAAAAAATTGAAGATTTTTAGAATGAGAGACATTCTATATATACACTATAGTATATACAGAGAGATATTTAATAAAATCATATTATAAACACATTACGTGCTAAGACCGAAATAATCTAGTTAAAAATATCAACTCCTTTTATTTGAAATAAAATCCAAATTACAGTTTGGAATGGAAGCATATTTATTTTCTCAATTTCTTTATCAGCGAATATGATTAACCTTTTCATTAAAATAACCTTCAGTGCAAAATTGTATTGTTAATACACCATAACTTAGGCTAACGAAAAACTTTTAATTATGAGTTTTAAGAAAACACAGTTTGGTAATCTTAATTCTTTTGCTAATCCAAATCCCCTTGTTTTTAATTACTTTGGATAAAGAAGAGTCCACTTTATTTAATTAGAGTACTCCTTCAGTTTTTGTTAAATTAAAATAATTTTACAAATTATAAGTTATTATTCTGCTGAGATTTCATGAGATTTATTAATTTAGTTCCAGAAATGGGCATTAAAAGACAAGTCATCTTTTGATTTAAGTAAAATTTTAGTTTTTAGAACTACTTTAGCAATCAGTTGCAAGTGTTATTATAAAAAATAAAAATTAGTTGCATTAAAAAGCAAAACACAAATATTTGTGAGCTGTTATATTTTAGTGATTCACTCAATCTTATGTTAAAATTATCAAATTTTTAAAAAGAAAATTGATAAAAAGTCTTTTACTAAAATATATAAATAAAAGAGTAACTTATTATTATTGCCATGGTAACAGCTCATGAAGGTTTTCTTGAACTTATTTAAGTAAGGTCTGTATATTTATTATTAGTTAATATGCTATTTACTCATTAATATAGGTTTTTTTATGCTATGGGGTTTGGTTATTTGTGATTAAAGCTAAGATTTGTTATTCTATTACTTTGGAACTCATTACTATTTATTTGATTCAATATTAATGCGTTAAAACCCATTTAACATTCCAATGAGTCTGATTATAAAAACTAAATAACATTGTATGATAAGTACAATACAATTCTTATTTTCTTAATAAATTCTGTGATAATTATTTAAATCTATTTAATCAAGTCATCCAAAAATGTTTAATTGCCTTTTACTCATCAATATTTTTGTAACACATCACAAATGTTGTTTGCTATTATTGGGCCCGAAAGGAGTTAAGTTATTTTGAAACATATTGTTATTAAATATAATGTTTATTACTATTTGTTGAACAGATTATATAGTTTATTGTCATAATAAACCTTAATTATATATTTTTAATAGGTTTGGAACACAGGGTAATATAATTTTATATATTATTGTATTTTAGATATATGAAAATGTGATAATAATTAAATTATAGTTACTTAATCAAAATATGTCAAAAGGATTTTCTATTTTTTTATAGATTTGTTAGTATCACTGATAATAAAAAGATCATGCAACCATTGGTTTCATTGTTGATTTTTATTCAAAAATACATTAGTTAAAAATCTATAATTTTGTTTTCCTTCTTTGTAATTCATCCTTCTTTTTTTTTTTTTTTTTTTTTAGTATTTTAGTATAGTACAGTCAACAAAGGGGTTGTAGAGTGTATAAGGGATGGACAAACAATTGACTTTGGGAATTAGCTGGAAGTACTTAGGAGGTAAACATAGAAAAAGTTCCTCCCTAACCTTTCAACAAATTCCCAAAGTCAATTGTTTGTCCGTCCTCCATGCACTCTATGAGCACCTCATGTGTCCCATCTTTACCATGAATTAAAGTGACTTCCCTTCTTCCTGCCGACAATATTTCCTTGGATCTCTCCTATTCCAAATGATCAACACCCGACACCCCTCCTATATATACAATCTTCTACAGTTCAAACCCATGGTCCACTACCAGAAAACAAGATCCTGTGTTTCCGACCTTTATGTCCCTTCCCATAGAACTAGGACATTTGAATATTCCTTCATTGCCCGATCCACTGCCTTTTGAAATTCCTTGCCATCTGATATCTGTCATGCCTCTTCCTTATCCTCTTTCAAATATCATCTCTACCTATTCCTTCTCACATCCCAAAATGATGTATAATGAAATAAATATTATTAATTAAATTTTGACAGAGGTGATTGGTTGTTGAAACTGTTTGAGTTTTAATTTTAAGAGTCAACTCATAGTGCTTATAACATTTTGTTTTTTATTTAATCTGATTTCTGTTTTTCTTTTCATTTAAATAATGTTTTTTTTTTTGCAAAATGGTGTTACTTTTTTATTGGTTTTAATATGATTTCACAAAAGACATTGTATATATTCTTGATTGATGTAATTTTCGGCCAGATGTGATTTTTATTTTTTGTTCATAATTGTTATTCTTAAGGGACCTCGTCCCAGAATAAAGTTTATTTTTCTATTCTATTCTTTTACATAATTATGCTATTTTTTGTAACCAACTTAGATGACGATAAGATCAAGTTGATATAAAATACCACTAAACAGTTTATTAGTAAAACAAGTTTAATAAAAATTGCAAAGTGTAAAATAAATTATATAGAGTGGCACTTCTAGTTGGTAGTTTTTATCAAAAAGTTGCTGTAACATACCAGACATATACCTACATTAAATACGTAATTTCAGTTACATACCACTTATCATTTTTGAGCTGAACTATTCATATTTTGAGCTACACAAAGACTATTTTGCAAGACTAGGATTATAAGGACTCAGGGGAGCTTAAAATAAGCATTACATTTGAAATTTCTCATAATCGCAAAATTTTCTCTTACTTTGTTGAATTCGACCTTTGAATAAAACCAGTATAATACTTGAACACACCTATGAGCCATCAACTCAATCTTCCTATTTTGATTATAAAAAAAAAATGAATGTGACTTACTTTCAAGGCTTGTGTTACACCTCAATTTTTTTTCACCTAGTCTTCCCTTCCTCTTCATTAAATTAATTTGTTTGAAATTAAATTAAATAATATCCTAACTTTTTTTTCATAAAAATTAAGGAAACTGAATGAATATTTTTATAACACTGCCATTTTCTAAATTTAAAAAAATTCAGATCTTCCATATTTCACAAAAATAAATATAACGAACCAAGACATACAAACATAAAAATGCATGAATCTGACTGTAGAAGCTAGTAGGCGGCCTATAGCTTAATTGTATTTTCTAAAACATATCATGTTCTTTTTCACAATGCAACAAAAAATATATGATCTAATATTAAAACACAACAGCTAAACAGAATTATTAGTTTCCATTAGATTCACAACACACAATATCTTACCATACTACATAGATCAATAGTTAATGCAATAAATGTCCTTCTTTGATTAATAGATATCTATATATCCTTTTAATAAAGTATCAGTCAATCATAATAAAAATTAATTGGAGTTTATACTTTATCTTGTTCCAAACCAAAACCACCAAGTTGAACCCCACTATGGTTTATACACTTTTTTATTTTATTAAAGAAAAACAATAAAAGATCAATACGTTAAAGGAACAATTGTATTATATTATAATAGAGGAGGAGGAAGAGATAAATTATAATAATTACAAAAATGGATGAAAAATATTTGTATTGGAATGATAAGTACATTTGGTTTATTGGTAAAAATCATGCAACAACTAAGACTATATGCTATAATATCACAATAACAAATTTTGGTTTTAATCTAGTTTTAGGTAACTAGAAATCTATCACAGTTTTTATAAATTTATAAGTAAATTAAAAACAATCACTAAACATTACACCATATCTGAATATAAGTCTATTAAAAAAAAAAAAGCATAAAATAAATAGTAAAATTTAAAAACTAACAATGGTAATACAGATCAGTGGTTGTCATTCTGCAATAAAAATCACCCACAAAACTTTATGTACAACTAACTAATAGTCTTTTATGTTATTAAGTTCATTTCTTCAGCTTTTAAAGGTGACTTGAAAATGTTTAGTTGGAGTAAATGTTTAAAGTGTTTATTGGTGCTAGGTAAACAAGGTATACATATATATAAGATATTCTGGTATTTTTTAATGAATTTGATTTCATGAATATATTATATAGTGTTAATTTTTTGAACTGTAGTCTAGTTATATCAAAGATCATGTTTATTCTTTCCTTTATCATCTAAGCATAAAATAGAGTATCCAACAAATTTCATCATCCCAAGATGATATTTAATAAGAGAATGGCTCTTGAGGGAGCAGTCATTTTTCTAATTGTTTATTGTCAAATATAGATAAAACTCCTTTTATAAAGAATTTGTTTAGATAAATCTCTATACATGTTTATCCATCAACAAATAAAAAATTGAACTAAAAAAAAAAAAAGGAGCATCCAAAAGAAGGAACTATTTTGACAACCTCCGATCTAAATAAGATTGATGCAACAAAAATTCCAGGTTTTATTTTTGAGTAACTAATAATAATAAACTATAAATCAATAAAGGTAATACCTACACAGATACATCGCACATCCAGAATAAAAGAGGCTTTACTTTAAATTTCTAACGAGAAATTTTTAATTGTTGGACCCATACCATTCAGAGAGCGGCCAACTCTCAAATATAAGCCTATACATACAGTAAGGTTATCTACCAGCAATATGTATCAGAAGAAACACCCTTGGGGTTATCTACGAAGAACTTAGGCCACAGAAACACCGGGACTGATCAGCTAGGAGACTGTTGACAAGTGAATAGTTAAGTTACTTAATAAAATAATATAAAGAGAGCGGCCACAACGCCACCTGATTCAAGATCCTATACAGTCACTCCTGGTATGTCTATGTCCCTAGCCTGTGGCTAATGTTCATCCTAACAAAAAAATATATTTTTTGAATTTTTGTTCTTTCATTTTGGATGTGAAATATGCCACTACCCTCTCCACTAAATTGTATTCAATGTTTCTTAAATTAATTTTCTCTAATAAGTAGTTAACAACCAATCAAGGTTAAAAGTGGCACTTTAAGGGTTTCAGTAAATCAGTTCAAGATGCTAAATGCAATATGTTTAAATGTTACGCATACACAATTAAATTATGATAAAGTTAAGCACGGCTTATTTAATCAAATTGACATCATATATTGGTGTTAATGACTAATCAGTCATGCTACTACAAGTCACTGAACCATTACAACACAAATGAATGCTACATACGTTATTGTCATAATAATTTCAGCTCATTGGTTATAATTGGTTGTAACATATTGATCAAGCTAAGTAAGGCACAGCCAAAATATCAAAGGGATCTGCTTTCGATTTAAGCATAAAGAGCATTACACACTAAACCAACTGATACAATAATCGCTGATACACTTAGTGGATTTTAAGGGAAGCTCTCATTAATTGAAACTGTGCTGTTATGAAAACACTATGGATTACTTTTTTTACATAAGGTATTCAATCTTATAGTAGTTTCTTTTACGACACCAATGGATATAGGTTCTTATTCTATAGGTAGTAAAAGTTTTTTGAAATCTTAGAAATATTTCAATCAATAAAAATTGATCAAAATTAGTAATATTAAAATAAATATAAATGAAGTAGTAAAAGAAAGTTAAAAAAAAAAGAAAGTTAAAATTATTAACTGTAAATGAGCAATAAGATTTTTGACTTGTTGAGAAAAAACATAACCACAATTTGAGCAATGAATAAAAAAAGTTGCAAAAAACTTCAGCAGTATATGGTATAACTCGAGCCATTTCTGAGGACATATAATAAAAAAAAACACAAACTCTAAGTCAATAATCAGATCTTAATTTCACAAAGATGATTCAAGTTTTATTTTATATAAATAAAACCATGATATAAGATCTAAAAAAAAAATATTTGAAATTAAACAATGAAAAAATAAATAATAAATATGTTAAGCCAAGCCAGGCAACATATTTTGGATCAAAAATATAGAGGAAGACTTATTTATCTATTATTAATATTACAATTATATAATAGTATTTGGAAAATTATTATATTATACTTCATATATTATTTTATGTAATTGTAACTTGCTGAATATTTTAGGGTATTTACTGAATAAACAACTAGTCACTGATTATAGAGAAATAGATAACTGTCCAAATCAACAACTAAAAAAATAATACAAATCAGAATTGTTTATTCTTCTGATGTACCCTACCCATTTAAAACTACACAACAATAAATTTATGGAATGTATATCATAATTTTAGTTAACTACAGTTCTGTTTTAAATAAAGAAATTTTTTTTGGAGACTAAAAATTAAAGTTTGTAATCCTGTGGTATAAGCCCACCAAGCACATCTGGCAATGAATGTTTTTAAAATCAGTTTTTAATACTAGCTGCTAGATATCACGAGACTCTTAACGGGCTCTGAAAAATTAACACAGTAAGATATGTTGAAAACTGCACATCAAAAGTTTGACCCAAGTTTAATATTTTCCTTACATAGAAGCAGTAGGAAAATAAAAAGACAAATCTTGAATCACAGAACTGGTAATGACCCAGTTCACACTTTAATGGGAAGACAAATCCTCAATCTTCCTTCCAGCATGACATGATATGTGAACAATCCATTTTAAGTCATATACATAGGACAAACATTATGTATTCACTGACTACACTTCAAACATTGTGGTATTATATTAATTCAACAAAAATAAAAGATAGAAGCTTTAAGAAATAAGAAAAGAGTAATAGAAACTTAAAATAACATTAAGAAAGACATTTAAACCAAGTATAAAGCAAAAAAATATTGAAAGAAAAACGTAACATAAAACATTATAACTATATATATTGTTGGTATTTTCATGTAAAAATTAATACGTTTTTTAAAATAAATTATTTAACAAATCATATCATCATTGCTTCGGGTTATTTAACAATAAAACATAAATGTAAATAGAGGGAGAAGAGACAAAATAACAAAATAAGATTAGAACTAAGTCCAATCTATTTGAATAAAATAGTATGGAGTAATAATCTCCTTGATCAATGTAATTTTTGTAAATATATTTCAATTAAAGGAAAAATGAATATTTATTTATGTATAATATATGACAACAGAATATGTAATGTCATTAATTAATAATAAAAAAACTCTGCCATAAGGTAAATTAGTATATATAGCAAATTGTTGCAGACTTCCGGAGAGCAAGGGGAGCAATTGCTCCTCCCCCCCAATAAAAATGTTGAGAATATCGTTTCGCACCACTCCCTCCCAATTTTTCTCTCACCTTGTCGTCTCTGCATAACGTGTTTAGTTTAAAATGTATTTTATTAGCTTCTATAAATGGATTTTGATAAAGTAAAACTGAAAGACACTTTAGCAGCTGTGTTTAACAGGATAGCTAAATATGAATCTTTGTTTTTATTATTTAAAAGCGCATTCTCAATCTTATATACCTTCTTTATCACTTGAATTCTATTGCAGCTCATATGCAATCACCATTTGTTATAGATTCCAAAATATAGAAATCGTCCTGAAGATGGGTTAAAAACCCAAAACGTCAACAATATCACATAATAAATAATTTATTTTAAAAAGTGAACGAAATTTCTTCATGAATATACCCATAATTTGTTATAATATAATTCTTCCATAGCAAAATTATAACTAGAGTGCAAAAACTTGAGATATGATCAACACTAATAATAAGCAAAATGAAATACTAAAATAACCCAAAGATTTTTGCATCTTATTAATAGAGTGCAATAAAGAGCCAGTCTCGTAACCCCTTCCAATAGTGATAAGTTGAACCATAGACTGCATTGAACGGAAGAATGCAACTGTTACAGGGCTGGCTCTGACTGCAAGATGTGATGCTGATAGCACTGTGTCCGGAGCTGTGTTGGCTTACCTTACATGATCAAAGGACAATAATGCCTTTGTCAGTCTTTATGTTTGATTTTCGCAGCTAGGGCCTTCTTATTCTCCACACCACCAAAAAGGGATACAAAAACTTTACCTTCATTTCCGACCAAAGCAGATTTCATTGCACCTATTATCTGTGGGGCAAAACCACATAAACTTCTCAAATAACTTTCAGCACAGTTGAGGTCACCACATTTCTGAGCCAAGCCAATATCTCTGCAAATAAAAAACTAAAACAATCATGCTGTACTTGGAACACTCATAAGGGTGTTTTATTTCAATAAAAATAAATGTTTCCTAAGAACATTCCAATAATTGACTAGCTCTGGATAGTCTTTAGCCATCCAACCCTTCCTTTTTCACTCCTCCATAAGCATCATACAATTGTTTTAAATCAGAACTTATTTATTATCAATTTTATACCCACACATTCAACCAAATACTTTGTATTTTTAAGGAAAGAGACAGGCTATTAATAATTTTTCTTATTTAAAGTTTAATAAAACTGTTTTAACAATTGATAAAAAAAAATGTTAAACGAGTTTTAAATCTACTTCTTCAGTAATATTATAAAATAATAATTCCATTTGGCTACGTCCGATCAGAGGCACTAGCACATAGTTAATATTGGAGGGTAGAGGTTAGTGTAAAATGATAATAGTATTGCATAGGAAGGGGAGAGGGAGGGGGGAGAGGAGATATAACACCATATATAAAGGAGTAGCCCACTCATCAGCTTTTCTCATGGCCCAAACATTTTTATTTTTTTTATTTATGATATCTACAACTGTATTAAGAAAGAATACATTAAGTAAATGTGATAACAGAAAATTAAAACATGAAAACACTTGTTGAGAAAATACCCACTAGTAGCACTCTAAAAAAAAAATGTATTTACAATAGAAGATCTCGAGCCCATCTTCTTTTCAGACTCGGAGGGTTATCAGGGATTGAATAGGAAGCAAGGTTGGAAACGAGAGGGTTCGGATGGTTCTGAAGTTTATTATAAGGATAGGATAGGTATCTGGATTGGACCCGATTCGGAAACATAAAGAACATTAAGGTCTTTATGGATGATTTTATTAGTGACAAAGTAAGGAGCATTGAGGATTTTGCGAAGGATTTTGGATTGTAAGGATTGGATGCGTGAGGGATTCGATGGCTTTGTGGACCCCCAAATCTCAGCACCGTATGTCCTGATAGATCTTATTGTAGTCATGTATCTGAGTCTTTTGTAATTAAATGGAACCTTAGAGAGTTTGTCTAGTAAGTGCTGGAGTAGTCGGAAACGTAGAGCGGTTCTTGTCACTTAAGTCTGATATGAGGATTCCAAGTTAGACGTTTGTCCAAATGTAGTCCAAGGCATCGGATTTGTTCAACAGGGATAAGCGGAGTGGCCCAAATATTAAACTCTGTAAATCATTTTACAATATGGCTTCCTTCATAAAATATGGAGGAGAGGCAGAAACTACCTTGGGTCATTGCCAGATGAGATAGGGCAGATGGAAGTTGTATTAATTTTATATAAATTAAAAGCCATTTAAAACAAAAACAACAGTGACAAGATGTTTCATACTTCTTCAATACACATATTTTTTTTGTATTTGATGTTTTTTTTTTTTTACTTATTATTCATATCTTTGTAAAACTGACAGAGATCTTCAAGTCAAACATTTAACAATATATCGCAGCAGATTTTATCTTGATCACCTGAACATAACTCCAGATTATGTTCCAGATAAAAAAAAAAATCAGTTTTGTCAGTTTTTCAAATTATTTGCATTCAGTTGCAATATTCTTGTTAAGATATTACAAGTTAAAATTATTCCTCCCCTTCCAAATTTAATATTTGTTTTAATTGTGTGAATTTTAAGGTCTTTTCAAATCTTATATTTCATGAAAAAAATAAATAAAATGTTATTTCTTAAATAATAACTTTAAGCTTTATAATTTAATTAAAATGTAGCATTAATTTAAAATCCATAAAAATAAGAATTATTTTGTTTTAAGCACATTTTAAGATGACAAGAACTATTGAGAATGAAATCTTAAATAAAAGAAGTGTTTTGATGGTTTAAATAAAGTATTTGTCAACTTTCTTATGGAATCTGTTCATGTAATAAAATGTACAAACCTTGCAACTTCAGATGAAACTAGGCGCCCTGATAACAGTAATTCTAATGCCTGCTCCCGGCCAACTGCCTAAACAACAATGAAAATTATTTTCACCCAAAAAATAATACTTATATAATATAATTTATACTTTTATACCTATTTCAAATTAATTAACAATTTATATTCACCTCAACAACATTTCACAATCAAAATCAGAAGTTAAGTGAAAAATTTTCATAGAACTGTAAAATATTTTGAGATCTTACTCAACTTAAAAATTTTGTATTCCTCTCTAAGCTCTCAAAAAAGTATTTTTTTTTTTCCTTCAAAATTTTGTAGTTAATGTTCCATATTTTAGATAACACTTAGTCATTATTGATAAAAGTCTAATGGAATGTAAGGGTTAATTTAAAGCTTTGAGAAATTCATAAAGTTTCAGAGCTATGACCTCAGTTATAATTCAAGTCCATTAAATAGGGTTATGAATACAAAACCTCAAAATTTTTTAATGAGGAAACTGAAAATAGTCTGAGGATTTGAGATTAGTTTTTATTTTCTTCTCCTAAAATGGGACACCATGTTTTTGTCATTGAGACTTACTTCAGAAACAAAAAAGATTCTACCACTTGAGGAAAGTGTCGCTGTTTAGTTAATTTCTTATTGCTCCTCCAGCTTGAAAAACTAATATTTTTTCATTTCTGAACTTTCAAAACACGGCTGTTGGAACAACAAGAAAAAGGAAGTTCCACAAAATAGCAAGGTCACCAGCCAACATTGAGGCTGAACTTTGATTTTTCAAGAAAACGTAAACTTCTACTCCTATGAAATTATTCAAGTTCAAGAATTATAGCATCGGGGACATTACTGGGATAATTGCCCAGGGGAAACAAACTGAGAGGGGAGGGATGCAAGCCACTTGATATAAATAAAAAAAATTATGAAGTGTAAGAGAATAAATAATTATAGCCTATTAACAAAGTAACTGAATTAGAGACATATAAAGTTAAATAAAATTGAAACATTAATACTTCATATAAATAAGTTTAAGAAATAAATTAATTTATTTGGAGGTAGATGACGTCACTGTCTTGGGGTGCAAAATGTCTAAGGCTGACACTGTTCTATCCTTTGAGTTAATAAACAAAATTATTATCGAACTTCAAATAAATTTTACTAAAGACTTGAAGTGCTCAGAGAAAATGGAGATTGTCATTTATTTTATTATTAAATATCTTGAAAATTTATTGAGTCAACCCATTTCAAAAACTGGCATTTGATTTCTGGACCCTACATGATATTTCAGATATATAAAAACTGATCTTGTTCAATTTATTTGTATTCTGATAAGTGAATAATCTACATAATAAAAAAACACCAATTTTGATTTTTTTATTTCTTTTTTCTGGAGCAAGTTGGATTGTAACTCCATCCTGTAAACTCTTAGTTAATTTCCGTTATCATGGCCGGATCCAGCATTGAAAGACATTCATATGAATGATAGCACTCATTCATACTTGGTTAATTTTTAATAATTAGAGAAAACATAATTTTCTACCCATGATAACCCATAAAATGCAATGAAAAATTTAAAATTTTAATTTAAATTTAAAAATAAAATATATTCAAATACTGACTTGAATTAGCCTTCCAGCTCCACCCCATGCTGGTGTGAGACCCATTTTACCATGAACGAAACCTATTTTGGATCCAGGAGAAATGATGCGCAAATCAGCAGCCATAGCTATTTCAGAACCACCACCTATTGCACCTACGAGCATTCAATTTACATTGTAATATTTAATTTTTTTTATAAATATATAATTAAAATAAGAAAAATAAATAAAACATATCCATAATAATGGATAGATAATAATTTATTTTTGCTACAAAAGAAAAAATTTGATCATAGTTATTGAAACTAGGATTAGTTTTATGAAGCATAAAGAAATCATAACATTACTTATTTAAATAAAAAAAAATATATATGTAAATTTTTTTCTTAAATATACATAAAATATATTTTAGATCCAGTGATTTTTAAATGAAATGCATAAATTTACAGTTGTTCAAATACTGCCAATTGTTAACAGGTATTGAAGTCAGACATAGCTTCAACAATCGTATTGTTAGGAATGTAGCACTATGATACACTACTAATAATAAAGTCCAATCAACATGCTGACAAAACAATGTGATACCTCAATATGGAGCATAAATAATTTTTACTTTCTATATTGATGGTTAACCTTATGTTGTTCCTATATCCGTAGCTTGTGTGGTGGTGAGGAATAATGTATAAAATAATCTTTTTTTTTTTTCTCGGGAACTACTGAACCGATTTTGTTGATTCTTTTTTTATTTTGTAGGGTTTAGACTACTGATTCCTGTGACACAAATTGAATGTTCCATGAGCAATAAATGAAAAATATGTTTTTCTGCGGACTGAAGCACAAAAACGGCTCTTATGATTTTGATGAAACTTTCCTTTAATGTTCTAATAATTATCCTTTCAATTTTCGTATATGGACTAAATTCCCGGAAAAATTCAGGAAAAAAAGTTATAAAGAAAAGAAAAATGTTTTGGGGCTTAACTCGCTAAGCATATATTCTATGGTAAAATTTATAATAAAACTTTTGAAAGGTAATGAAATTCTCTACAAAACTGTATAAATATCGTTATCAATGTAATTAAATTTCCAATGTATGATTACGGGTTCATATCTAGGTGTCAGAAAGGGGTGAATGAGAGGAAAAAGATAACTAAGTGAAAGTAAGAAAATCTGTTGCCCGCATCATACAAGCTTCAATATTTCCTCTACTTTCAACAGAAACAGCAATATTAGGGGGTATTGAAATTTTTACACTGATCTGCCTGAAGCCCGTTTACATTGCTTTGGTGAATCGAATAAATCGTACTCAAATCTTTTCTTTGAACGATTTTCAGGAAAATAAATCAAATTAAATTTGTTTTTGTTTCTTGATGGACATATGTAAAGATATAAATATTTTTCTCAAATAGGTAGGAAAGTCGTGTGAGTGGACACACCAGATTTATTTTTCTAAAGGTTTCAGACATAACATTTATTCTATATAAAGATACTAAACCATACTAATCAATAGGAAAAAAAATTGTATTTTACATACTTCCTTGTATAGCGTGCTAATACTTGTATTACCTAGAAGTTTTAGAACAGCAAGGTGAGACATATGGTGAGACACGCTTACTGCTAAGGACAAGAACAGACTGACTCCATAAAACCCTCAACTTACTGATGGTGACAGACTTTATCATAAAAACAGATATATGAAATTGTTTTGTAGCCTAAAATATATCACTAATCCATAGGCCTAAAAGGATGGCTCTAGAGGTGGGCAATGTCATGCAAAAACTCAAACTAGACGAAGAACAAATTACTGGACTGGAATGACAATACAAGTGAGGCCCATCATTAGAAACACATTCTCAAGAATGCCAATTCCTCCTAATTCCGTTACAACACATCTTCAGCAACGTTCACATCACATCCACATCCTTAGGGGCTTCAAAAAAAATTATATACTTTATTCTGTTCTGTTTAACTTTAAATTGCGTTTATCTTGATATTAAAGATTTTAATATTATAATATTTATAATATCACTTTTACAAAATAATAAAAAAATATAATAAAAGGTGAAACAATAATAATTACGTAAATAAAAATATTGTTGTAATAATGACATATATATGATATTTGTAAGTTGGAAATAAAATATATTTCCATTCCGGGTTACAGAATAGAAGAAATAAAAAATTACTAACATAAACATTTATCTATACTTGAAACATAAATAATTCTTCCTAGACGATAAGATTATCACAGAGAAACTGAAAGGTCCTTAAAAAAGAGGAATGAATATTGAGATATTTTTTACACCAACAGTATCTCATTTAAATTTGAGTCTCCTTGAAGATATTAGCACAATAAAATCATGTGAAGGTAAAACACCTTTTTCTGACCTACAGCCTTGGTCAGATCTTGCTTTACTGAACACGTAAAATAAAAATCAATCTATTCTAATAACGGATTTCAGACCATAATGGAAGTATATTTATCTTTTAAAACTTCATACTCAGGTTTTCCTTTTATGAATTATTTTCCAATGCATGGTAGAAAGCTTAATTTTAATTTCACTTTATTTACTATATTATATTCTCAGAGGAAGGACAAATAACTAACTACCTGTTATGCATAAAATTCAATAACTATTTTCATATTTTCTATTTTGTCTTTCATAGGAGAGCTATTATTTAATTTATTTATGTAAAAAAATTGTATTCTTTGAGAGGCCATTTCATTGTTCTAGTTGCACTGATTAGGTATTCACATTTATCTATTTCCTGCTTAATGACTAAATTAAGAGAAAATTATTGTCTAATGATAATGACAAGCTCGAGTCGTTCTATTAGGTAATGCTATTTAATTAAATGAATTAATTTTATAGAAATTTAATTTCACCAACAATTTTCTGCTTAATAATTAATAAAAACAAAAATATTTATAATAGCTATTTTTCAACTAAATTATGATTTATAATTTTTATCTATTTATGTAAATTTAACTAGATAAATAGAAAGGTAAAGATTTAATTAATTTTTAATTCTTAATTCTGATGGCTTTATTTTTAAAACTGAATTAGAATTGCAGATTCACACTCTTAAATTGGATTCAAAACAAAATTTTGCAAATTATAGGAACTAAAAACATCAATTGAGCTGAAAATACGCATTTTTAATATAAAAGTCAAAATATTTTAGTGAAAAATGATATAAAATTTTGGTGTAAATCTGGTTTATAAACTAATTGATAAAAATAATTTAAATATAATCATTACAATTAACTTTGAAATAATTTAGAATTGCCTAATTTTTTTTTACAGTTTATGATAAATAAACAATATATAAATAAATAGATATCGAACTCAGCTCAATATGATTCATATTCATTAATATTAGCCTAATTGACAAATATAATTCAACAACCAGTCAACTCCATTTCTCAATTTTTTATTTATTAATTTTTTAATTAACAGTTTTAGTGGTTGATCATAATGAAGAGAAATAATTTTTTTTTCTAAAAGCAGTTAAATCAGATTCAACTCACAATGGAAAAAATTATTTTTTCATATTGTCAACACCATGTTAAAGTGACGAATGTGCAATGTCGGGCAGGTTAATATTTGTTACTTTAACATATTGCCAACAATATGATATTCTAGTAACAAAACTGTTAATTGTTGGAGTTGGTTGGTTTTGGAATCCTATGTTCAAATTACTAATTATAACATAATAATTATAGTTACATGGTCGCCATTTATTAAATATATTACTGGAATAATATGATAGTCACTTTTAAAATAGAAGAAAGTGCTTAAAATGACAGTTTACCTATCCAGGACGTAGCTGTGGTAATTAAAAATTAATGTCAGCATATTCAATCATCCTGATTGGCTAGATTTATTCATAGAATATGATAAAAATGCCATTATTAAGACGATTAGTTTCATCTACTAAACACATTTATAATTTAATGTGCATAACTTAAATCATAATTTATCAAATAATCTATAATATAACATTAATTTCAGTTCTAAAGTCGATATTGAAAATAATTTCTTATAATTGTTATCCAAGTTATTTCTCAAAACATATATGCAATACATATGAATGAGATGCCCCAACATATGTAATATGTAAAACAAATGTTAAGACGACAAAGAATTAGGATAATATTTTCTTACTATTATAAATATTAATAGCGAGAATTCTCACAATACTTTTTTTTATGTTAATCCATGTTTCTGTTTTTTCAAATGCAATTATGATGTATCATTAAGGCAAGGAGAAGTGTATAAATTAATTTGTATAAAGTTTATAAATTGATCTGTATAATTTAAATCATAATATCAAGCAATTTATAATATAAATTACATAAGCATACTTTTTTCTAATAAAAATATCTGAAATCTATAGTTTAATTTAAACAGTTTGCATAAACAGAAAATATAAAATAAAAACAAATTGTAACTTCTAATTAGTATCATCAATGATTATAAATACTAAAAAAAATATGTCCTAACATCATTAAATATAATTTTATTTCTAACATGTTGTAGGGCATTTAAAAATTTTGTCAGAAGGTTGAACAAACATGATGTTAACGTTTCAGTAATAAAATTTCATTGACAACTTAAACATTGGCAAGTCTAGATTAGTAAGTAACTAAGTAATTATTATTCAAAATTAAAGAGAACTTATAAACCAGCTTTTTCAAGTTTCATAAAAAGCTTAATTGGAAATTCCTGTTCAGAAACAAGTAGGATAACTGAACTTTGCAATAACCAATAACTGTTCAAATAAAATTTATCCAACGCCTATGAATGAGGACATTCTCTCTATACATGTTTAAGAATCTTTTTACTATCATTTACCTAGGAATAAACTTTATAGAAAGGGAAAGTAATACGACTGTGGACTGTGAATAAATAGACCATTGGAAATTTATAAATCAATCGCTTGACAATGAGCAATATAGATGAATTAAAAGTAACAAACATATTATTATTATTTTCATTAAATCTATTCAACAAAAGTTAAATGGTCAATAAAGTTTCAGTAATTCAAATATATATGTTTTCTTAATAAACTAATTTAAAAAAAAAATTATTTTTTTTCCTTTTTACAAACTAAGTATGGATATAAATATCAAAATAATAAAATGTGACATGCACTACGACAATGAAATAGGGAATGATTGCATGCACACCATATCTTATCATGAAGCAATCATAATACTATTTAATAGCCATTTCACAGATAGAATGCAACCAAGAAAATATGCATTTAAAATTACATTATGTTGCATGATATTACGATTCAACTAGTAAAGTAATTTGCCCATTAATAAAAATCATTGGGCTCCAATATTGATTTATATACATATTTTAACACAAACAAATCGTATTTTTTTTTTCGGTAGTTACACCCTAATACAAGTGAAAAAAAAATAAACTAACATCCAATTATTCAGTTGCTTTAAATAAATTAAATTTAGGAACAAAGAAAATTGAGATCACAGTACATAAATTCTAGACAAAATTCCAACGATTGGATCAATAATTAATCCTAATACTCCACCTTATAGTCAATTAAATTGTTGTTTGAATTATTGGAAGAATACGGACCACATACTCACCAAATCCATGAATGTAAGCAAGTGATACAATAGGTAGGGCTCTAAGTCTGTTAAGGGCATCAGTAAGAAGACGAGACATATCTGAACCAAGATTTTGGTTTGTTGAAGATCTGATGAAGTCTAGATCACCACCTGAACAAAAGCCTAATCCAGCTCCATGAATCAGTAAGCCTCTTCCATCCTTCCACTTTTCTAATTCACTAATCGCATCACATAGTTGAACCATCATTTTACCTTAAACATACACTAAGCTATATACTTTCGGCTCAACAGCATAGTAAGAGTCATGGGTTAAGTAATTGATTAAAAAACAACTGAAATTTATTACCACTCATTGCATTCCTCTTTTCAGGATTGTTGATAACCAAAATTCCTATACCGTCATCAACAAGAGATAAATCAATGGATCCACTTCCATATTGCTTAAAAATATCTTTTATCTGTTCTAAAGTATTTTCTTTCTTGTCAGTCTTATTAAACTGACCGAAAAAATAACTAACATAACTGCCCATAATTGTTTAAATAGACAAAATAATAAACTCCAAAGTATTATTATTTAATGACGATTTCGAATGAACTACACCAGCAATTTCATGTTAAGATTACATTATAATTATAGTTGTACCACTAATGACAACCTTATCATGAAGGGACCGTGAGTCTAATCACGCTGACAGCGATCTGAACCTACCTTGAAACCTCACAATTTTAAATAAGGTGGCTGTAAAGTTTCTCTTGTTCATCCATAGGCTGCGCTAAAAGCAACACGTCCATTACATATGTAAATAAATTAGTTCATCAAACCTATATTTCTAATGTATATTAATATAAATCAATAATAAAAGACTTTGATAATTAATTACCTTTATAAATCATCTAAACTATAAAAAATTTTATGATCTTTGCTTGATGGAAATAACTATACATTAAAATTATTACTATTACTTATTGAATTATATTATTGAAAATAACTAGGTGGGATTCTGAATTATATCAAGGATAGACACTAATGTATTTTTAAAAAGAGATGAATCACACAACAATTACTTATACAGTTTTCTTTAACTTAATTAAAGAAAATTAATAAAAGGATCAATAAATAGTGTGAATACATATATTATAATATATTGTATTTTGTTTATAATAAAGATTTCTGGAGGGTAAGAAAAAACAATCAAGTATTTAATCATACATTTCATAAATTTAAGTCACAAACAGAAACTCTTTATTTTATTGAGTGAGTCTGTACCACTAATTATTATTATCTTTAAACTATTTTATTTAGCAGTATAACATAATTTCACAATTAGGGGCAGTAGTTGTATTGCGAAAAGAATGCATTCAAACCATATTTACACAAAATATAAATAAATTGAATAACAGCAAAATAATAACTCAGCAACAATATAGAAAATAAAAAATATATACAATATAAATACTATTAACTGAGTGATAAATATTCAGGACGCAGTCATTATAAACTTTTTATTAGTGCTGACGTTTCGACCCAAACATGTGGGTCATCATTAGTGCTAAAATTTTTTTAAATACAATCTGAGATATAATATTATACGTCCGATAATGGTTAATAATACACTATAGTGATTGATGGTACATGAATTTTAACTAATATTACAATACACAATATTAAAAATGAAATATGTAAAAAGCTGTACAAACTAAAAATAATGTATATAACCCATTTATAAAAAATTGTAATATTTTCTCTAACTAAGTGCGGTTCGAGCACTGAAGATTTTCAAGTACTTACACATTCAGTAGGTAAGTGAAAGTGTCAGGGGAGGATTTCCTTTTTGTCCTTTTTCAGATATCATAAGGTAGGTAAACATAATCAGAAGGGGGGAGAGAGAGGTAACATTTCTGTTTGCAGAATGTAAATAATTTGCTGATTAAATATTCAAGATGTGTACAAGATTTGCGTTGTTTCTTATGGTTACAGAATTGTGACTATTGGCTCATTACTATTCATTACTAAATAAAATGAACATAAGCAAGAGGTACCAGTCAATATGAATATAACATAGTTTGATTGAATGTATACAATGGTTAGCCAAATAATGTTTATAATAAAGATAATTGTAATGGATTGAAATGATACATAGGACAATATATTATACAATATTTTAAGAATAACAATATTAATCATAATAGAAATATGTATTATATTAAGGATTACATAATTTTAATAGTATAGGTATAAATATATTTGTGCCTGTAAACATATCTTGGGAATGGACATTACATGTATATATATATATATATATATATATATATATATATATATATATAAACGTAGGAATAGTTACCTATGTAAGTTGACAGGGAAATGGAGAAAATTAAACAAATTTTTAATGATTGTAGACTATTGTTTTAGGAGGCAGAATATATTCGAATATGTGTTGCAGATTTTTTTTTTATCTACTTTGTGGTTTACCGGAATTATTTTTTTCCCATCTAGATTGTCCTGGCCCATCTTAAGCTCTACACCACTCGCACTCTGCTTATACGCCATCTCCTTCTACAATTCATTCTGCTCTCTCTCCAGATACTTCAAACACCAAATATATATATATATATATATATATATATATATATATATATATATATATATTTAATATTAAATAATAATTACTTAGTTACTTACTAGTCTGGACTTGCCAATGTTCAAGTTGTCAATGAAAATTGATTGATTATTAATTGATCATTAGCTGAAACTGTCAATTAAATTTTATTGATTATTAACTGCCTATTTGCTCAAATCATTAATTAAATTATTTGAAAAATGTTTTGATATTAAGAATACAATACTGAAACGTTAACATCATGTTTGTTCAACCTTCTGACAAAATTTTTAAATGCCCTACAACATGTTAGAAATAAAATTATATTTAATGATGTTAGGAAATATTTTTTTTAGTATTTATAATCATTGATGATACTAATTAGAAGTTGCAATTTGTTTTTAGTTTTTTATGTTTATACAAATTGTTTAAATGAAACTATCCATTTCAGATAATTTTTTTAGAAAAAAGTATGTTTATATAATTTATATTATAAATTGTTTGATATCATGATTTAATTTATACAGATCAATTTATAAACTTTATACAGATTAATTTATACACTTCACCTTGCCTAAATGATTATCATAATTGCATTTGAAAAAACAGAAACTTCTTTCAACAGAAACATGGATTAACATAAAAAAAAGTATTGTGAGAATTCTCGCTATTAATATTTATAATAGTAAGAAAATATTATCCTAATTGTTTGTCTTCTTTGTTTCATTTGTTTTACATATTACATATTACATATGTTGGGGCATCTCATTCATATGTATTGAATATATGTTTTGAGAAATAACTTGGATAACAAATATAAGAAATTATTTTCAATATCGACTTTAGAACTGAAATTAATGTTATATTATAGATTATTTGATAAATTATATGATAAAAATATGAAAATAAAAAACAAATTTTTAATGATTATAGACTATTGTTTTAGGAGGTGGAAAATATTTGAATATGTGTTGCAGATCTTTTTGACAGGATCTTTGAGTTTGGTGTATAGATTTCTTAATTTACTGTTATTTTTGAAAACTATTTGTAGATAGAGGAATTCGGAAGTTATTTATTTCGGAGAGGATTGCCTGGTTTATGGATTTTTGGTAAGCTGTAGTACCAGGGAGCAGTGAAATTATAAGAGATGAGACTTCTATAGGTAGGGATTTTAATTTGTTTAGTATCGAGAAGATGTTTTAGGTGTTGTTTGAATTTGGTTGTGAGAGATGGTATGGGGTCACGTTTTGTGGGGAGATAGGTGGTTTGTTCCGAAAGGAGAGCAAATAATTTTTCATTGTACTCGGCACAGTCCATAACAACAGTTTTGTTACCTTTGCCTGCATGAGTGACAATGATTCCATTTTGAGAGTTTAGAAAGGAGCGAGTAGAGGAAAGATCTTTTAGAAATTGTGATGATAAAGGGGATGGTATTGAAGATGGGTGCTGGAGATTGTTGGTGATTGTACAATATATATATACAATATATATATATAAATATTGTATACTGTGCTCATAAATATTGTTAATCCTATATAATTATATATTATTTTTAAAATTGTCTGTAGTGATTAATAAGTATGCTGTGTTTTTAGCAACTCAATGTAATTGGACAGCACCATTTTATGATAATAAAGTGATTCTCTCTCTGCATGTTCGGGTTCCAGAAATAGTCTGTTCGTCATCGTTAACAATCAGGTTGGATTCTTGATGGATATATTCTAGTTCAGTAAGGAGAGCTGGGGTAAGGTTGGTGGATTGAGATGGAGTGTTGAAATTTGGGCTGAGCCTAAGGATATTGCTTACGTGAGGCAGGAGTTCACAGAAGAAATGTTATGAACCCAATCCATATTGCCACAGGGATAAACCTTAGTTGAATTCGATGATATTTGAAGTTAGCAGAATTTTTTATTTAAAATTGTCTTTCTTAGAGATTTAAATGTATGGTAAATATTATTAATAGAATTTTTAAGGACTAAAATGTGTTCATTTGAGAAATTATTGATAATGGTATTTTCGGAAGTAATCATTTTATGTTTTATTGATTTTATGAGAAAAATGGTATGTTTTATGTGCAAGTTGAGGATGGATTTTTTGAAACGGATTATGATGTTAAATTTAGAAAGGAGATTTTTGTTAATTTTAACTTTGTATTATTAGTAATAAAATTTGGAAATGAAGAGTGAGATCTGCATTTTAGGAGAAAAATTAAAGATTCTTCTTTATGTGCTAATTTTTTTAATGAATGGGAACAGATTTTTGGGAAGGGTATGTAGTTTTGAGAAATGGGAAGCAGTTTAACTTTGTTTTGGTGTTTGAAGTATCTGGAGAGAGAGAGAGCAGAATGAATTGTAGAAGATGGCGAATAAGCAGAGTGCGAATGGTGTAGAGCTTAAGATGGGCCAGGACAATCCGGATGGTAAAAAAATAATCCGGTAAACCACAAAGTAGATAAAAAAAAAGATCTGCAACACATATTCGAATATATTTCACCTCCTAAAACAATAGTCTACAATCATTAAAAATTTGTTTAATTTTCTCCATTTCCCTGTCAACTTACATAGGTAACTACTCCTACATTTATATATATATATATATATATATGTATATATCCATTCCCAAGATATATTTACAGGCACAGATATATTTATACCTATACTATAAAAATTATGTAATCTTTAATATAATACATATTTCTATTATGATTAATTTTGTTATTATTAAAATCTTGTATAACATATTGTCCTACATATCATTTCAATCCATTACAATTGTCTTTATTATAAACATTATTTGGCTAACCATTGTATATCTTCAATCAACTATGTTATATTTATTGAATAAAAGTTTACCGTTGCATTATGAAGGAAGGAGATGTTCCAGGGTGGTGGTCATGAATAGGCTAAATAGTGACAAAACTATTTTATTAAAAGCCAATGTTTCGACCTAACTTTGCAGGTCTTCTTCAGAGAGGTGTGCTCAGCTAGGATTTTCACTTAGAACTCAAAGTTCAGTTTTAAGAGAAAGTTCTAGCTGAACATACCTCCCTGAAGAACACCTGCAAAGTCGGGTCGAAATGTTGGCTTTTAATAAAATAGTTTTGTCACTATTTAGCCTATTTATGACCGCCACCCCGGACCATCTCCTTCCTTTATGTTATATTTATATTGACTGGTACTTCATGATTATGTTCATTTCATTTAGTAATGAATAGTAATGAGCCAATAGTCACAATTCTGTAACCATAAGAAACAACGCAAATCTTGTGCACATCTTGAATATTTAATCAGCAAATTATTTACATTCTACAAACAGAAATGTTACCTCTCTCTCCCCGCTTCTGATTATGTTTACCTACCTTATGATATCTGAAAAAGGACAACTGGAAAATCCTCCCCTGACACTTTCACTTACCTACCGAATGTGTCAGTACTTGAAAATCTTCAGTGCTCGAACCACGGTTAGTTAGAGAAAATATTACAATTTTTTATAAAAGGATTATATAAATTATTTTTATTTTTTATAATGTTTTACATATTTCATTTTATCATCAGAATTTATTTTGGCATGCAGTTGTAGTGTGACTGCAGTGACGGGACGATAGGAGAAGTGATCCTGACTCCAGTTGAAAAAACCCACTGATAGTATTACCATCTTGGAAGTTGTTTGGAATTACAAGAGAGAGTATCTCCTAGGGAGCTTGAGTTGAGTAGAAGCTACTGTCACCAATTTGGAAGTTAGTTTGGCACACTAGCGGATCCAGGATTTAATTTTGGGGGGGGGGCTTCAGCCCGAAACCTTTTTTTTCATAAAAATAACGATAATTACTTTGGAAAAACAGAAAGAAACTAACTACCTATATGAAATGGTGTTTAAGTTATTCCTTAAGTACTTTTAAATGTAATTACACGAACAATAATACTTTAAGAGGGATTTTTAAATTTTCTTTTCCCATAAAACATGGTTATAATTTTCCATTTTGGAGGGGGCTTCAGCCCGAAAGCTCCCCCCGTAGATCCACCCGTGGTTTGGCAGAACATTTAAAGACAAATGAATTTAGCAACAAAGGAAGAAACATTGTATATAGAAAAAAGGTTAGCTTGCCAATTCATACTTGACTTTATTTTAAAATGATTGTTTAATTTTAGTATAAATAGTGTAAATAATAATAGTTTGTCTGATTTGATCTGATTGTCAGTAACCCACCCATACCTGAGATAAAATAATTGTAAATTTCAGTTTATTATATTACTATTCTTATAATTTTGTTTTTTATTTAACAATCTCTTATTTATTTTGGAAATATCCCGATGGTATAAAGCGATCTTCTGAGGTTATATTATTATTATTTGTAAAATATAAGAGAGATATTACAATAGTTTATTATTAACCATTATCGGTCGTATAATATTATATCTTTGATTGTATTTAAAAAATTTTAAGCCCTGATGATGACCCATATGTTTGGGTTGAAACGTCAGTAGTAATAAAAACTTTATAATGACTGAGTCCTGAATATTTCTCACCCGTGACATGTAGAACAGTCAACTAGCTTCCTTCAAAAATACAATTAAACTTAAAGATAAGGAAAGCAAACCAACACCTTTAACACAGAAATATCTTTCTTTTTTTTAATTATATATTTATTGAATATTAATAAAATCTGACACACTCAAGGACAATAAGCATTAGAACTTCAGAAATACCTAAGTATACTATTTACAATCAGCCAAGAGAACTCCTATGATTGTTCCTCTACCTGTGGAGGGAAAAGCAGGACTCCAGGGAGCACCACTAAAAGACAGTGGAGATTGAGCAAGAAGCACTATACACAATGTTGCAGCAATGTTTAATCAGAGAAGTTTGGAACTCCGCTCATGTGTGATAAGTATTTAGCATAAATTACTCTTAGTAACAAATATGGACCAGTGAAAAAAAAAACATTTTTCCATTTTGGAGGACTTCAGCGTGAAAGTCCTCCCTCTCTCCTTATAGATCCGCCAGTGTTATCTTATGATATATATATATATATATATATATATATATATATATATATATATATATATATATATATATGATAGGATTATATAATAGAATTGTGGTGTCATCAGCTAATGTTCCAAGAAAGATATTGGGATGAACAGGGAGGTCAGTGGTAAAGAGGATATAAAGGACGGGATCCAAAACGCTATCTTGGAGGACAGGGGGCTTTAAGTGCTTAGATATTGGAAAATTCTTTTCCACTACTAACTGACTTGACCAGAGGAGTCAAAGAAGTAGGATCGAAGAACTATGTATAATAAGGGGTAGGTGAGATGGATTATAAGCTTGAAAAGCAATCCAGTATACCATACTTGGTCAAAAGCTTGTGCTATATGCAGAAAAGCAAGAGTATTGCTTCGAAGTGGAATAAGACTGATGAAATATGATCAACAATATGGAGTCTTTGTTGGATAATAGAATATTGCGAGCAAAAACTGAACTGATAGGAAGGAAAGATCTTGGGATTCTATATCAGGTAGAATTCGCTTCAAAGATTATTGAAACAATTGGGAGTAGGCTATATTTTCTGAAGGAAATCAATCAGTTGGAAGGTTTGCCTGGATTTTAGAAAAAGGATAATAGGGGAATGTTTCCATAAAAGAGGAAACTGGGTTGTATATAGGATACTCTAGTATAAGTAAGTAAGAAATATGAAACCTTGGGGAGGATAATGTTGTAGAAGGATCAGAAATCATATCTAGAAAATTTATGAGGAGTCAGTATCTGTAAATGGTTTACAACTTATTAAGTTGTTAATCTGCACTGCATAATGAACAGTCTACAAATAACTTTATTAAAAAGTGAAAAAAAAAATCAGAGGAAGAGTTGGGAAAAATAGATAAATAAAAATAGAATAGAGGAAAAAAAGTAAATAGAATTTTTTTTCAGGGAATTGAATAAATGAAGCCATAATGTTAACATAAGATACCAATTGAGAATAATAGTTTCCATCGTGCACTGGAACATTTTTCTTCAAATCTAAGAATCTCCAAAAATGTGCATGTTGGAAGAGGGTTGGCTAGTTCTGAACTAAAGCTCTTAAAGATAAGATTTTTTTTTTTTCTTTAGAAACTTCCACCAAAGACTGAATTACAACATGAACCCATTAGCCCAAAGAATTAGTTCCACCAAGAACTCGTACAATCTAAGAACTAGTGACTGATCTTTTTGAACGCTTTGGCCAAGAGATTTACTAACTTAACTTAATCCCTTCATACGGGTAATGTTCACAGATTTGCTTATTGCAAAACTTTGGAGATGGGAAATTTCAAGCTTGCCAAAATTATAAATTTGTTCAAATAAGAGAGAACTGTTGCAATATTTGTTGCTCTTGTAATTGTAATGTTGCTCAACTGTGTTGAATTGCTAACTGACACAGCATACTGATCCATCTGATTGACAATATCCAGTGAAACGATTCAGAAAGGTTAATGTTTTACGGGACTGTCATAAATACTAAGTGCTTTGTATATAAAAATGTCATTTGTTGTTTTATTTCTTTTCTCATCTTGATTCTTCTCAATTCTTTCACCAGGATCCATAAAGCAATTACCAGAATCAATAGAGGTGATGGTGCAAGATTCTCAGTGAATCCAAAATAATGGACTCCGCCATACTCTATATCTCATTCTTTCCACACCTAGCTATTCCAAAAAAACTAGCAGTTGAAAGGGAAATTGCGTCTTTGATTCCAAACCAAAGACCTAGTACGGAAAAATTTCTCTCTTCAAATTCCTCTCCATATTTCTCTTTTAGGTATGGAATTTAGCAAATAAATAAAATTTTTTTCTCTAAGGCCTCTCTATTTTTTTCTTCTTGCTAAGAAATATATTTTACATTAATATTCTACTTACATTAATATTTTGATAATTTTCTGGCCAATGAATGTATTACAACAGATATATCAACAAACATTCAACCCTTTCTGTGCCAGAACCTATTTCATGTGTCATCCATGAAATAATTATAAAAATAAGGAGAAAATATACAAAAATATTGACATAAATTATACTGTAAAAATTACACCAGTGAATATGTGCAAAAATTAAAGTTAACTTTTCCTATACCAGATGCAAGAAATGACTGGATACCGAGTGGGGTAAGTAAACTATTTAATTTGCTGTAGATTTTTGCTATTTGTCTTGATTTGATAGCTATAAACATTGTAAGAAAAATAATTTAATGAACTCTTACCAGAAATTAGAGACTTAAAATGCCAAGAGGGATCCAAAGGTACCTCACCCCAGACATATTTTTTGTGAGGAAAAAACTTGCCAAAGCCAATTCATCAAAGAGAATCAAAGCTAGAATAATTCATACATCCATATCTGTTTTTATGTTACAAACAAATCTGGGCATGTAGCATGGGAGGCCCTAAAGTGTAATATATTTCTTCTCCTGCAGGCCACTTTTTTTATTGAATAGATGGTTACTGAACTTTTTCATAATTTCAAAGGAAAGGGACAATTTAAATTAGTTAGGGAGTAGATTTTATCAACAAAATAGTGATAACAAGTTTTGTGTTCTTAGTACTCAAAAGTAAATAATTTTTTTATTTTTTATAATTACTAAACAAATTTTTACAGGAGTATAAAGTTAGTTAAGCCCCTCTTGATAAAAATAATAATATTAGCTTTTCAGAAAATATTCAAAGTTTTTAAACATATGTACTCAACACCGAAGCTTACTAACATTCTGAAGAACATTTTTTTAAGCCTAAGAGTGCCCAATATTAGATGAATAATCATCTGGTAGAAGGTCAGTCCAGACTAATGCATACATTATTTATGACTAATTTACTTATTAAAACAGTGTCAATGAATCCCTATTATCAAATATTAAACCAGGGGTCTCCAAACTATGACACCTTGGCCAAATCTGGCCTGAGAATGTTTCTTTGATTGCATAGTAAAATTTTAAAAACTATTTAAAAAATATGAAACTTTATAAATCACTCATATACGATGTTACTACAACATTTATTGCAAGAGTTGTTTTTGTTAGAAACAACTAATTTTACAATTAATTGTCGTTTATAGAACAAGTTTTTTATTTTCATCACACGCCATGGCCCACGGCACGGTACTTAGTGGAGGTCTCAATGCGGCCCATAGGACTTCTCAGTGTGGCCAAAAATGTTTGAAGATCCCTGTATTATTCTAACCCATAGATTTTACAGTATTTGTTTTCTTTAAATAACATTATTTTCTATAAACAGAGACGAGATTAGTTCACATTATTTTTGTTTCTTAAGTTGACCAAATATATTTTTGAATCAGGGCATTCTAAAGCTATTAAATCCCATTTTTATTTTACTTATTTTAATATAAAGATTACTACATCATTACAAACTGTTATTTTTATTTAGATACTTTTTAATTAAAGAATAAAGGTCTGTGAAGAAAATAACTGAAAATTTTCAAAAAAGAATATATTATCTTCATTTTCACCAATTGTATTGTGAGCATATAAATAACAATAGAATTCAATGAAAACCTCATAAGTACATTTCAATGAATTTTACCGGGAAAACAAATAAATGTTTAAAAATATGTTAACTGATACAGATTTAGTTCTTATATTTTTATTCTACTTATTACAAGACTTAGTTATTTATAGATCAGAAACATTTATTTACCTTCAAGTCTCTCTTTTTACATTTATACGAGTTTCGCCATTTTCATAAACTAATGGCTCTTAAAAAGTTATAAGGCTTTCATTGTCTGCCATCATTGTTTACCATCAGCTTCAAATGTTTACCATCAGTACGGAAGTCTGTAAACTTGAGTTAATATTGTGGGATATTTTCAATAAAATTTATCATTATATACAAATATTTGATTAATAATTAACTTTTATTTATATTTTTAAATGTTTTTATGTTACTAAATCAATCTTTGTTTTCTAAAAGCTGAGAAAATATTTTTAAAATTTTATTTTCTGATTCTATTGATTTTTACAAACTTTGACAAATTTTTGTTTCTCTTATTTATCGTATAACATAGAGAAGATTTAAAAAAGACAACGAAAATATTATCAAATAGCTTGTTTACTTGATATAACTTTTAGAAAAACTTTTTACTGTTATGGTTTCTAAAGCATAACATTGTAAATTTTTATTCTTTTAGATTTGTTACAGCTTAAAATTCTAATCTCTGCTTATAAAGAGTAAAACTACCTTTTGATTTGACCAGATTTTACTGTTGTCCAGGATAAAGGAAAATAAAAAATAAATGTATTCAATCGCATATTGTTTTTATTACCAATCTGTTTATATGAATAATATGTACACAGCGAGCGTAACCATGGCAACCAGTGAATGTTGCATTTAATAAACATTATACACATTATATTTCAACCCGATAGTGTTTTGTTTTACAAAAACATGTCACTAGGGATATATTTATATATTTATCTAATAATCAATTTATTTTTATTCTGTTAATCTGACTAAATTGTAATTATCTCATGCTATTATGAATTTATGACTCATAATAAAACCAATTTCATATCCTAATTGATTTTTCAGCATAAGTGATTACAATGAATGTCAGGTGTTTTAATCGTTGACTGTATTTCCTCCATCAAAAAATATAAAAATAAAATCTTTGAACTGATTAATTAACGGAAGATACACAATAAAGTGATGCCTATTGTCCTCTCTCACTAATGTTTCACTCTAAAATATATAAAAAGAATTTTTTTTTGAAAATACAGTCAAGTGCATATTCAAGTTTACTTAGTATTTTCTTATGATAAGAATAAAATTGCAACAACAATAACATATTTTCTTTTGTATTTCTCATTTTCTTGAAATACATAACAATGTAAGTGGAAAAAAAAGTTTACAAACCCTCGTATAAAACAATTATAAATTAGCTTTTATTTACTCAAAAGCAATATCAATCAAAGAGGAGCCCAATCATTTTAGTTTCAACCAATTTCAGAATTGAATGTTCAAATTAAAAATATCTATATATTTTTTATTTAAACCAATCGAGATTGGTAAACGAATTGTTTCTTCTGAACTTAATTGAAACTTAGATTTGTGCGTTTTCAGCGGTGTTTACCTCTATCATACATCAATGTTATCTGGCTAACAGTTTGAGATTATCACATCTGACTTACGATTTGACAGCACTTCCTTTATTATGGGGAAAAAATAGGTTCTCCAATTGAAGGAATAATACCTGAATATAAATCAGGTTTGTTTACAATATTAATATTCTGATTTGGGCCTCAGTATCTCTGAATGTTTTCACCACATTAAAGAAATTTTATTTATTTAACTGTTGGTATACAATAGAAAAACAAATTATATTTTTCCAAACAGTGCTCTACTTAATCTCTCATATATTCTAAATTGTTTATGTTTGATATTATATTGATTTTGTTATACATTTTCTCAATTTTTTTATCTAACAAATATTGCTTAACAATATTTCTGGGAGGCAACTATCAGACAGACTGTACAATTCTTTGGTCAAATTACTTTATGCAAAAATATGATACCAACTAAACCTTAACGAACCAATTAGTATTTACAACTTTAGAGATACAAATATATTAAATATTTTTTAAAGTAATATTTACTTTAATAATGGTAATGTTTTGCATAAAATAATATGCCCAAGCTGAAAATACTTAGTATACAAGTTTGTGCTGTTACCTATGTTTTAGGTCCTATATAAAAACTTTACGCTGAAGAAAACCATTCTTTACTATAATTATATTCATGATGATTGGAACAGTATTCGTTGTAAATAATACACGTTTTGGGTTATTTAATTAGGCTTTGAAAACAATATTTTACAATTGCTTAATTTGGATAAGTGAATGATACAACAACCTTTATACTTTATACTGCTATTGAGATACATAACTACAGAATCTAAAACCTCTTTAACCTCAGTTTATTCATTAAAAAAGTAAAGAAAAAAAATGAATAACAAATTAAAAAAAATTGTTCACGTTTGATACTAAGGGTGCATTTACAATTTATAACTTTTCATTCTGTATTATACATGTGTTAGTACTTAAGACGAATTTGATACAGTATATTCATATTATAATAAGGCCATTCAAATTACTCAGGTAACAAAAAGAAATTAGTACGGACGCAATCGCATTGTACTAACTTATCTAAGTTTCAATTCACATTACTGTTTGCTAAATATTTCAGGTATGTATATTGTTGGAAGGCTCTTATTTATTTAAAGTATTGACAAAATAAATTTTTTGCTATTTAAAAATTAGTAACACATATATTATATTTTTACTAAGAAATAAAACTGTGTTGTTTCCAGATATAAACTGTCATTTTATGGCTGACTCACCTAATAAATCTCGACCTTTCCACTCTAACTAGAATCGGTCGGTTAACCATAAGATAATCTATCCTTCCATATTTGGAGTACACAAGGGTGTTAAACCCAATAAACAACAATAAAACTGTTAGAGATATGTATTGTGGCTTGTGGTGTTCAGACATATAAGTTTTTTAATTTAAAAATTTTAGTGAATGCTAAATCTGTTTACAAATTATAAGTTAATAATGCATTGAATAATTGACTATAGACCAGCTATTTTAATACCCGAGTATAATTATTAAACAAGACTCTCCCAGTATCCAATTTTCAAATAAATCTAACCCACTTTAATATATTTATATATATATATCTGTTCTAACAACAACACCTTTTGGGTAAATATTCTCTAAAGATTGTTTAGAAAATCTTCTGAATGAAATTGTTTTTTTTTTCCCTAAGAAAGTTTATATTGTACCTTAATATCATTGTAATGGAACTAAAGACAATTTTCACTCTAAAAGACTTTTTTTTGTTTTAATTGTAAAAAGGTTTTGTATCCTTGTTAATTAATCTTACTACAGCACTATTGGAAATTTGCAGGAGGGTTATAATGTTTTGGAAGATAATCAATTTTTTTTTTATTTTTTATTTTTGCTCTAACACATTCCTATACTGTGCATTGATATCAGCTACAGGAGGACCTGAACAAACCTATATTCTGTAATGGACAGCTCCGTTTAATACTCATTATATTTGTTAAAATACATATTGTCTTCTAGTATAAACAAAATTGAGCTCATAACAGAGGAGAAGAACATATTTAAAAACAAGTTGATCAGGCTTCCAAAATATCATCAAAATTCCAATTAACCTGAGCATTTAATATCGCCTCTGCTATGAGCTCTGGTTAGATAAACAATATACTAATTTCCTTAAACAAACAATATTAATCATAACAGGTCTAAAGGACTCTTTTTTATGAGATCTCTCATTTTAAAATATTTAAAAAATTCATATTTAACAAAGTTTTACTGACTACAAAAACAAATTATAATTATCCATATCACATCCTTTGAGTTGTGTTTCTATAGTTTTGCATTTTTTTAATTTAACAATTAATGGGAAATTATTAAGATTTTTAAGAATACACATTTATATCAGAAATATATAAATATTGTACAATTTAAAAAAATTGCATAAAAAATTCCAATTACAACAAGGCTTTTTCTATTTGTTTGATTTTGACAAACTATTATTTTAATTTATATTAATTTTGAATTTATATATGTTTACATGTATTTGTTTATGTACATGATGATAAAAACTTATTGAAAATCATTTCGAGATCTCCTATTCCATTATCCATGATAAATTAGGCCTGCTTTTTTGCTTTTGATAAAATTTAAAAAAAAATTTCTTTTCGGAGCTCACTGTGATGTACATAAAATTATGTATCGAAGGAACTTATTTGTATACTGTCAGTCCTATTTTGTACCTAAAGTGTAAATATTAGTTAATATAACATTTTTCTCTTATAAAGATTGGGGCCAGGAATATAAACATTTTACCTACCAAACATAATGGTACAAAGTGCTCATAGCATATCACATACATTATTCCAGTTCTGAGGAGGTCCATTCCTTAATTTTATTCATTTATTTTAGTTTAGTTTTATTTATAAATGGAATTATGAATGGGAGAATCCTCAATTAAAACCATAGTAATTCATTAATTCCTAAATTTGAGATTATTTATGAATGCCAGAACTTCCATCATAAATAGACAAATAACATAATTAATGATTTGCAACAAGATACATATACTTACATAGTTAATAAAATAATATACAATAGCCTACATGTGAGATAATTGACATCAGTTAAGAAATTTGGATTAAAGTAGTGATAGCTATACAAACAGCTGTATACCCAGCCCCAACGTTTGGTGTCCAGTCAATTAGGCAGGCTAACAAAATCTATCATAATTTCCACAAGAGTGGCAGTTTGAGAGAAAGTTGTGGTAAACAGAACTACTTTACTGTGGGAACAATATTTCTAAAAGGCCAAGGGTATCTTTCTGTCGACCACAAGTTCTCTGCATGCCTTAAGGTTGGACAATGTGTCAAATACAAACTATATGGTTAAAAATTAAAATATAACTTTGAACACACACATCAACTCTCTCATCTAAAGTTCGAGGTTAACAAATGTTTTTATATTTATTAAAATTTTCACAATTTAAAAGTATTTATTTCATTTTAAAAGTTTATCACCAAACAATTATTTGATGCATCAGCACAAACACTAAACCACTTCTTCCAAGGCAGACCCCTAATCAAACACTCAGGCACCTATGGACTTTTGTTACATTTTAATAATTTTTTAAAAGTCTTGTCCACTTCTCATTATAACACAAAAATCCTTCGATAAATTATATAAGTCTCTTCAATTCTCATTAAACTGTATCACTTTTGCACTTTTTTTTACCAATATTGCGTCATGTTACATTTTTCACCAAAAAGTTTTCAAATAACTCTTTGCCCTGCTCATCACATAAAAGTAAAAAAGTCTCTGGAGATCACTCTCACAAAGAAAAGGAATTGGGAAGGGGAAGGGGTAGCGTATAAAAATTTATCCTTACAATCTTTTTCCCTTTTATTTTATTTATTAATTGATGTGCAAGTCATTTGGCAGAGAATAGTTTGCCCAGCAAACATTTTTCTCAGGAGCATAGAGTGCACATCATTTATTATTATTTTTTATTACTTTGCAAGGCCACAATGAAGTCTAATTATCGTAAATATTATGTACACATGTCTGAAAAAACATTGTCCTCTCCACAAATATCACTGTAAGACAGTGGCGAAGGTGAAAAATGTGACTTGAGGCTAGAGGTGTGAGCGCTGTGCTTTAGAAGAGTCTGTGCTATATGAGGAGGAGTCTAGTCCTGTACAGTAGGAGGGGGACAATGAGCGGTGTTGCTACTAACGTTCGGCTGCTGCTGCTGGATGTTTCCGAGTCCGTCACAGCTTCTGCAACCTCACAGTTGCCTTGAAGGCATACGTCCGACCCACATGCGTCGTAGCAGCACGTGCTTGGTCCATACGAGGACTTCTCCAATTGTTCACCCGTCTCTTCAATATTAGGGTCTGCAAATAATAGAAAATTATGTTAGAATTACTTATTAATCAATAATTGAATCTTAATCTATCAACTAATAATTACTTTATATTAATAACAAAATGTTTAATATATTTTAGGCTAATATGGATTACTTTAATTGAATTTCTGAATCAATAGCAAGTTAGAAAGTAAAAGTCATTTTAAATTAGAACATTATTTATCACTTGATAAATAAACAATCTACTTTTAAAGAAAATAAAGCTAATATAGTGCTGCATATTTTAATTCAGATATTGTAATATTTATTAATTAATTATATCTCAATATTGTAATAAATAAAATCAGACTAAACAAAAAATTGAATAGAATAATAAAAAAAATCTAAAAGTTATTAATTAATAAAATAATAAGTAATAACATGAATAATAACGTAATCTTTCTCAAAGATAACCAACTAATGCTCAAAATGTAAATCCACAATTAGATGTAATAAAATTAAAATTCCAAATAAATATTTTTATTTTCATAAAATGGAGATTAGAATGAAAACATGATAAATATAATGACGCTAAAAAACCTTTTCTATATTGGAAGTTGTTATTATTGAATATTATCAGAAAATATTTTTGATAATATGAATATTTCTGAAAACCACATGTTTTCCATCAGAAACAAAATCTGTTCAAGTTTAAATAATTAAATATGAACTAAAAATAAATAAAAACGTTTTAAAGATTTGAAAAAAATTAAGAACCAACAATGAATTAATATGCTGTTATTACATATGATGAAATAAATAAAATACAACAAAAAAAATTGTGTTTTATTTAAGCCAATTAGGAGAATAAAATGGATAATCTTATAAATGACAAATATAAATAGAAATAAATCTTCTATAGATTTTGCAGAGAAAATTCATATGTTATATACAATAATACATTAAGAAAGATGTACTGACAAATTAAAAAAAATTGTCAACAAAAGATTGTAATGAATCTCATATACAAGCCCTGATTAAAACAGAAACAAAACAACAACATCACTCCAGAAGGCAGTGGATCAGGCAATAAAAGAATATTCAAATATTTTAGTTCCATGGGAAGGGATGCAAAGGTCGGAAACATGGGATCTTATATTCTGGGAGTAGACTACAGATTTGAACTGCAGGAGACTGTAGATGTAGGAAGGATGCCGGGTGTTGATTGTTTGGAATTGGTAAGATCCAAGGAAATATTGACAGCGGAAAGAAGGGAAGTGTCACTTTAACTCTTCTTTAAGGTGGGATACATGAGACCGCCTCGAAGTACCGAAGACAAATCTTAAGGATTTCATGAGTCCTTTCAATCCTCCTAGTTCTAAATGAAGTAAATTAAAAAACAATAATAACATTGGTGTGAAAAATATATTATAATTTATGAGAATGTTCAAGAACTTAAGTATAGGAAGTAAAAATCAATAACTTAATAATTAACAGGAATACACCTTGGAAATATTGCTATCGGAAAAATTGGACAGAGCCACTTCAATTCGGCATAGCAACTGGAGACGTGGGAGTTCCTGGGGACTCCAAAGATAAATCCAATGAAACAATTCATTAGTCTCTTTAATCTGATCTCAAGCCCACCACACAGTCCACCATATACAAGCAGCCATAATCGAAGTGAAGGAAAATGAGAGTGAAAACTAGGAGCCAACTGATTTTAAGAGACATATAGTCACGGAATCTCAGGAATTGTTTAAGGGTAGCAATGCATATTCGGATAATTTGGGAAATTTGATTATTCCAGCACAGTTGTTGGTCAATGAAAAGCAAGAGTTTTTCCAAAATAATCTGGCTGCAAGGAGGTGAATAAAATTGATGTGTATAGTGGTTGTAAGTTGACTATCACAACTACGAGGCTTTAGATTATTAAAATGGTCTGAAAAAACATTTCAAGGTCCCAGGGGAGTGGGAAAGTGAAGGATGTGGTATTTTAATGTACAGTGAATAATCTCTGAATTATGATTTTCAGAAATATACTTTATTGCTGAGTAACACTTTGCCTTTATTCTAAACTTACTTTGTTATTCCAAAGTATGTACCTCAATTTCTGTTTTGGATTAAGCTGACTTTCAGATGAATGAAGTTCGGATTATTGGGACTCTACATTTGAATATAAGAATAATTTAATAACTATCATAAATGATTAATCCTCAGCATGGAACTTTATAATGTACCAACTATTTAATGGAAAAAATGAAAACAGTTGTAATAGAATGCTTAATCACTGCTCTAATCATTTTTATTTTTTTTTAATTTATCATCAGAGTCCTAAAAATAGTTTATGAGCTATGCATGAAAATAACTAAAAGCAAATAGCCAAAAAGTATATGCAAATTTTGATTAATAAAAAATAATTAATATTAGGTTATAATTAGAAAATTCTAGAAAAAATGGATTGATCAAGTCGCATAAAAATGCTAAACCGCTTAGACCCATAGCAAATAATAACAAAGATCTTTCTTGCAAGCTAGAACTTTTTTCTGTTTTTAGATAATCTGGATACTAAAATTATGTAAAAAGTTTTTAGTAACCTTTATTATTTTTCAATCTTAATAAACTAAAATATTGGGAAAAAGACTAAAATTTTTTTTTTCAGCTTGCACTATATTGAAAAAATAATACAATCTGAGCAACATAATACATGTAAATTACAGTTAATACAATTTGAGCAACCAATAGTATAATTACATGAACAGTTGTATAATTTGTAAAACTGGGGTTGGTCCGCCATTGGGTGGACATGGTTTGCCCCTCAGCAAATAATTTTTTTTTAGATAAAAGATTTGTGACACCTTTACTGGAATAAAAAAAAACAAAAAAAAAATAAAAAAAAAACTGAAAGTAAGGCATCCAGTCATACCGAGACTGATTAAAAATTTCATTTCTAATCCTGGGCAGCTAGCCATATATATTATGAATCCATGTTGAAACCACTACTTGGGTTTGAAGTAAGAAAATTCTAGAACACACTTTAATATTATCAAAACTGTTATTAACATTCGAAAGATAAAGAACCATAGGTTAGAAAAACTAAATGAGTGTACCAGATCACGTGTGTATGCAGCATTAGGAAACAACCATATTGCATTAAGTTCATTAATTGTCAGCGAGACCAAAGTTGATGGATGGGGTCATACTTCCAATAACCTCTGTTGCCAGAAGGCAAAGAAAAAAAGGAAAACAAATATAGATAGGTTCATGCATTAAGGTCTGTTTATATGTTTAGCTGCTTAGCTAGAAAAAAAATTATTGCATCACTTTATAACAGCGAGTGGAATTGTTAATACTATAGCTGTGTTTTATTGATGTTAGTATCTCTTGCACAGTTCAAATACAAACTCTCTTACTACTTTCTGTGCTGGGTTGTTTAATCTTTCCTTTTATCAGAAACCACAACTTCCAAAATTACCATATGTTTATATTTTCTACTTATGATTTCCTAATTCATTATGACTGGAAACTGCAAAACTGATGCTGTAAATAAAAGTTATAGTAAGGAGTTATTGGAGTTAATTTCAAATATATAATGGTATAAGAATGGAAATAATACACCTTTTCTATTTTTGCTTTGCAAGTTTCAGTATTAAACTTTTTATACATCACATATGGCACCAGGGGATCCAGGATTTAATTTTTGGGGGCTTCAGCCCGAAAGCTTTTTTTTTTTATAACAATTATTAAAAAAAAAAAAGAAAGAAATTAACTAATTATATGAAATGGTGTTCAAATGGTTCCTTAAGTCCTATTAAATGTAATTATACGAACAAGAATACTTTAAGAGATAGTTTTAAATACTTTTTTCAGTAAAACATGGTTATATTTTAGCATTTTGGAGGGGGCTTCAGCTCAAAAGTTTTAGATGAACTTCGAAAGAACCAGGTACTTAGCCTAGTTCATATTATAAATAATTTAATTATTTATAGAGAGAGACAAAAATGATTTACCATTATCATTGCTTCTTGTTTAAAATCATTTAATAATTAATACTTCCACAGTCTATTGTAGTAATAGAGATTTAAAAAGGGAGAAAAATCCTGTACCACTACACTCTATAAAGGCTCTGTGTTCAATACTTTGTAAGGAAGCATGGTTTCTTGAAAAAAGGTTATGAAAAGAGATGATTTTTTTTTGAGTCCCCTTTCTCGCTGTTTAGACTATACAGGATTTTAAAGGGCCAGAGGGTGTGGGCGGGGATTTAAAAGATGCCTTGGCACCGTGACAAGAACTCGTGACTATTTTTATAACATTTGTCATATCTCAGGTTGCTGGGCAACTGCAGTGCTGTGCACACGCATTAGCCCATTCGGCCATCCTGTCCACAAGAGATGATTTAGCCTGAATCACATTCAACTACCAGGTCCTCAAAGAAAGTGACCGACTTTACAAATATTGGATGTGCCCCTCGAGGATCTCTCTAATCTCAGGGTCAATCTATGGCTGATGTTACAGAAAAAAAATCTGTTTTAGTCAGACATGAACATTGGGTCTCAGAAGATAGGATTATAGCATCTTACGCACTGATGTTAACCTGACAAAGTTTGGAATAAATATTTAAGTGATATTTTCATATTATGGAAGGAAAATCTTTAGCTCTTTAAAATGTTGGTAAAATGGGTTTGTCTTCATAAAAGTAACCATCTATTATTACATATATTAGTATCTTTAAATTTCAATTATAAAGCACATATGTGATTCCTTATACTTAAAAGGATTTCTCTCCATGTGATTAGGTCTGGGGTATATCCCCTCAGATAACACAATAGCTGACTAAATAAACCTGAACTAGTAATCTCATCTTAGTACACTAAAATTAAATATAAATCATATTTATCTCATAAAATAAACACTTATGTATTAAACAGTACATATTCTTTGAATATAGTCAACTGATCTGGAAGCCCATGTTTATTACATAAAGGTCTCATTTTGCTTGAGCTTAGTCACTATATTTTCATCATTAAATTAGAATCAAATACCAACAGATTTTTCAAAGATTATATTGCACTCTACTGCTTTATTGAAATATAGTAGAGGAAGTATAACTTCGGTTAATCATCAATCTCTATTTGCTCGATTGGAGCAATACTTAAGTGTGGATCTGTGAAACTTTTGGAAGCATTATTCACAAATACAAATAAAAATTAATTTAAGAAGGCATCTGTAATAATAATAATTATTTTTTAAAATAAATTCAGCATCAACACGAATTGTTAGTACAAATGTTTATTCATGACTTTGTTGCTAAAATCTCAAATGATGTAATTGGTTAAAATGATAAATTTTAATTTTTAGTCCAGAATTGTAATGAGAAGAATCCCTTTTTCAATTCAAAGAGAAGTTTTCTTTTCCATTTTTTTTTTTTTTGTCTGGATTTATTTCAATTTAACTCTAACACACCAGTTTTTATAAATTCATACTAAACAGAAATTATTGATCATCAACTCATTGAAATTAAACTTAACATTATCTATTAATAACAATTGAGGTTTTTTAAAATTTTCTTTTCTTTTCATTAAATCCATTGACTTATTTCAATAATCATTATTTAGACTATAAAGCAAATTGAAGATTTTTAGTAATAATACAAACACTTATTAACTAAAAAAACTAAATAATCATTTGGGGCAAATCTTTATAATTTTAGGTTAAATAATACTACAAAGAATAAAGACTTATAACCCATTAGAACTTTTTAATTATCACAAATAGAATAAAATAACTTAGGTTCAATTCATTTGAACTATTATATTAGTAATACTTAGCTCTTATAGATGTCATAATTAAAGCACAATATAGATATTGCAGCATTGCAAGAAATAGGGTGGAATGAATTTAGAAGAGATGGTCTGTCCGGGTAAGAAAACCGGTCAAATAGGAACAGGATTCTACGTAAATAGTAAACTGCATCAATCTATTCTTAATTTTGGCCCAATTTCTAACAGTTTATGTAAACTAAGGTTCAAAAGTAGATATAAAAATATATTGTTGTTTTCTGTATATGTCCCAACAGAAGATTCTGACGATGACGGCAAAGAAGAATTCTATGATGTCTAAGGAAGCGATATTAAAAAAGTGTCCAAATATGATGCAATTGTGTTATTAGGAGATTTCAATGGAAAAATTGGGAGAGAAGAGGCCCTAAAAAAGTTGCTGGAATACACTCATTGCATGAAATAACAAATAATAATGTTTTGTTACGGGTTCAATATGCAGAAATTTACAGATCGCGCTTAAAAAGCACATGCTTTCCACATAAAAAGATACACAAAGGTGAAGCATCCACCATACTTGCAGTACCTGACATTAACATTATAAAGCATGACTACAATACAGCAGTTTTGAACCAATGTAAAGAAATCTGGTACAATTTTTGGTTAAAAGTTTCTAATACAAACAAAATGAAATTTTTTTTGGCTTTTTTAATGGCAATAATCCTCTCCTACAGGTACAAGAAAACCATGGTGAGCAAAGTATTATAACATGCCTCAGAATAGGGTACACCAGGCTCATTCCTGGGCACCTCCTCGAGTGGAGTTCACAGCCAAGATGTCATAGCTGTAACATACTAATAACAAAGCAACACATCCTAGAAGATTGTCTGAGCTTAGATCCATTGAGGACTTCTTATCAGCTCCTGAGATATCGACAAGCCCTACAACAAGAAAACCTGAAGATTTTCTTCCTATTTTTGAATCAATACAATTACTACAGATACATTTAAACAATACAATCTTTAAATCAGAACATATACAGCTGTAACAACACAATCTTTACAGATATATCATAATGAAATTCATGAGAAGTTGCCTCTGACCTATAAAGGTGTACATGGCATCCAAAATATAAGCAAATAAATAGATATGTATTGAAAAATAATCGTATTATTATTATTGTAAAAATATCAATATTTATATATAAATAAATAAATAATGGTACATTTATTTTGCATAAGAACATCAAACTATTTTTTTATGCATATAAGTTGGTTTTATTATTAAAAATGTATTATTTATTACTTATTATTACAAATAGTTATCAAAAACTGACTTTGTGTTTTGCATTGTTATGATAATTTGATTAAACAATATTGATACTATCATGAAAACTTGGACTCTAATAGTTAAATTAAAATTTCAAAAAATTGCTGTCCTGCCATTTTAATTTGAACAATGCAACAATCTTTCTTTTCCTTAATATTTTGTTTTACTTTTAAAGTGAATCACTTGTGTTACTTTTAAAGTGAATCATGGAGTCAGGAAACTACACTTCAAACTCTGAATGTCTGAAAAAGCTTCAACCATTGGGAAATCTATGATCAAGATTTAACACTGTTTTAATATTTACAGGTTGAGTATTCATCACTAATAAAGAAATATCCAGCCAGGATCAATTGGAGAATCAGTGGTTGATTTATATTAAAATATCCTTCGGAAACTTTTCCCAATAAAGCTTGTTGCCAAGGTAATGTAAGCTATAATGAAGACAATGCCTATTAAAATTAAAATTTTTATACCAATAATTATATAAAAAAGCAAATGCTCAAAAAGAGCAATTAGGATTCATTATATTGGATATAAAGGACATACAGTCATTTTAATGAATAAATATTCTATATAAATAATAATTTAAGAATTCTATTTTTATTTATAAATTTAATTATATATTACATTTATTACATAAAATCTCTGTAATTTATTGTAAGATACTGTTTATACATTGAAGTGTAAACTACTTTCATCACCTCTCAGTGTATTTTAAAGAAACCTATTTTGTTAAAGTATTTTTTATAGTATATCATATTTAGTTAAATCAGATTATTAATAAAGTCAAATCATGATTATGTTTTCTAGTGTAATTTCCTTAAATTATTTTACAAGTTTTCATTTGATGTTTATTTTATAGACAGGAAAATCGTAACATTATAGATAGAAGAAATATGGTCTTTTGAACAAGACTTACAAACATGTGATGTATTAATAGTCTGTATTTACATATTTTGAGACATATATTTATATTTTAATGCATTATAAATTTATAATATTGGAATGATTGTCAACCATAGATCAAGAAGTAGGAGTTGGTAGAGAGTGCGGCCATCTTTGACTAAATTTCCAACCAACTCTTCTCACATTATAAATTTATATGATCATAGTCAAAGAAAACTTTCAAAATCGCTTATTACTGTGTTTGTTATTTATTGTTTAAATATGTGATTTTTTATTGATAAAAAATAACTCCTGATAAGCCAGGAAAAATATGAATTAGTAGCAAGTAGAAACTAAAATCAAATAGTTAAGAAAGTAATATGAAATGGCTTACCTAGGCACAAGAAAGCTGGTTCTCCAGCATAATGTACTGGACCTTTGTCTAAAGGCAGAAAGAAAGGACATTTTTGTTCCACCCGGTGACAAAATGATCTGCAGGGCTTTATGCTCTGCAGGTCGTTGTTGCTGGCTTCGACCTGATACTTATAAAATGTGGTGCACACCCACATCTTATAAGCTTCCTGCAACAGTTCAAGTTAAATTAAAATCTAATATTTGAAAATAAGATCGTTATGTTTGTATTACAAAAAATATAAGATTTAATTATTTATCTTATTAATTTTATCTATATCATTAATAATTTTTAGAATAATCATCTAGGGATGTAACATCACTCCAAAATTGGAATAATTTTCTTGATACCAAGTTCCAGAAACAATCTTGAGTTTGTTAAAAAACTAATTTTTAATTTCATAGAGAATCCTGTATTTTATTTTAATTTCCACTCTTTTAAGCTTTATGTATTACTTATGGTATTACCCATGGTTGTGCTAAAACACTCTACAACAATTTTAACAGTTTTGTTTACAATTCTGTGGGCACAACTTACTCTTTTTTATTTGAAAGTAAAGTGGCTCACAGAAAAGAGTGACTTCCTGAATACGAAACTCTTCGCAACACCGGTCCTCATTTCATTCAAACTCTAATGTTGTAGTGGGCTGGACCCTCCAATCTCCAAAATTAAGATTTTCTGCCCCCCATTTTTTTTATTTTCTTTCTTCATACATTATTATCATGAATGCAACAATCAGCAGTTGAGTTCTTGAAATTGGTACTGGCTTTTTAGGAACACAATAGAGATAAACAACAGAGATAAAGAGAGAGAAGTGAGAGAAAGGGAAACTAAGTGTTAAAAAAAAAAAAAGCATGAACAATGAAAGGAAGGAAAAAGGAAAAAAAAAAATGGAAATATATGTGTATGGTATATATGTGTATATCTATTTTATTAATATTAACTAATACTTCTGTATATTTATATATAAGTTCATATATTGTCCTAAGGATAGAAGAGTATGCTGTGTATATAGCAACCCAATATAATTGGGCAGCAATCCTTTATATTTTATGAAAATAAAGTGTTTCTCTCTCTGAGGAAGGGCAGTAGCCAGCATTTCCTCTTTCTGGTCTTTGGTCACCCCCTTAATTCAGGAAAGATCTCTCATCCTGAATCTTTTCAATCTCTTCCTGATTAGCAGGTTAGCCATGTTTAGCAGGTTTTTTTTTAAGTCTGTTGATGTCATGAAGTTTATTATGAAATTAGAAGTAAAGAGTATGTATGTGTTGGTCAATTGTTGGTTGTTGTGAGTTGGCACATGTAGTTAAGTTCTTTACGTTTTTGTTTGTGCGCATCTCTTTTGCTGAATTCTAAAGCTATCTCATACCTCCATATGGGTTTAAATAGATATGTATATATGTTTAAAGATAAAAAAAAATTAACATTTTTAATTTGAAAGTATAGGAAATTTATGAATATTCATCACATAAGTTATGAACTTTTACATAATGTCGTAGGAAACCGAAAAATAAAAATCTAGAAAACATAATTTATGTTTCAGTGTTTTTAGCTTCAATTTGTTTTAAAACATTCAAGCGATCTCAACGAAGAATTATAGCCACTAAACTTAGTAACAGGTCGAGCCGATCGTCCATAAAATCGTTACGCACCTTCAAAGGAACATTTAATACAATAATTTTAATATTTAATGGTAAACTGGAAGACAACATGTATTTTTAAACAGATATTTATTTCATTCACAGCTATTGATTAGATATTTAAAACTATAAGGAATGATGAAAATAAAATAAAATAAAAAAAGGTGTAATATACATACGAAAGATTATTGTGCCATGATCTGTTATTAGTTTTAATTATTTTAACACCAGATCCTCAGGTTGATTTAAGGGGCTGTGGAATTTGTATAGTTTTTACTAATGGCGATAATTGTCTTCGTTATTTCTTAATCACGACCCAAGATGGCTGTTAAGGCACCCAGCTCCTGGCGCACTCAAATTGTGACGGAATATTACTCATTTAATATCTTCAGGGTTGCCGGCGATTGTGTTAATATCGATTAGCATCTCAGATTGTTATTGTTCTCAATATAATCAAGGACTTCCTCTGCATTATGGTAAATTAAACGCTAAGTATTATTGGAAATAATAGTTAGTTATTGAATAATTAATAGTTGACCATTGCATTATAAAGCAAGGAGATGGTTCGGGGTGGCGGTCATAAATAGGCTGAATAGTGGCAAAACTATTTTATTAAAAGCCAACGTTTCGACCCGAATTTACAGATTTTCTTCAGGGAGGTGTGTTCAGCTAGGAGTTCCACTTAGAATTGAGGTGTTTTCAGCTAGGAGTTTCAGGAACTGAGTTCTAAGTGAAACTCCTAGCTGAACACATCCCCCTGAAGAAGACCTGTAAAGTAGGGTCGAAACGTTGGCTTTAATAAAATAGTTTTACCACTATTCAGCCTATTTATGACCGCCACCCCGAACCATCTCCTTTCTTAATAGTTAGTTATATTTTCTTCATACAGTTGATATATCTTAATAAAAAAACAAAAAAAAACCTTCACCATTAAAATCCATGAAGATTGAGTTCAGTACTTAGTAAGCGTGGATTCTGGGCCAACATTTGTGTGATATTTATTGAGGTATTAGAATTATTTTAATCGATAACATATCGGTATCAGGTTGATCACAGAATTCGGAATAAATATTACCTTATCTATGGGAGAAGTTGTGATAAATCTATTATCCCTTAGTCGAACTATTTATAATCGATCATCAAATACAAGGTAATAAATTAATTTAGTTATCTATCAATAACGAACAATTTTTCGCTATGGATGCCAAGATGAATTTCTCTCTACTTAATGAATGATAATTTATCACAGTCACCTATTGGTATTGATGGGTATGGAATATAAACTGAGCAGTATTTTTTTTTTCAGAGGTTATTTTTGGTGAGTTGAGAATTAACCTCCTATCTTAAGCTCCTCACCTTCATATCATGAGATATTGATTGATCAGTTTCAGTAAGCAGTTCTTTATTGGTCTTTCTCCTTGTTAGTACTCTCAGATCGCTCTGGCTATCGTGCGGAGGATTTTTTTCTCAAAAATTTCAATAGTTTGATCGCTCTATGGTGCTGGTTAATGTCCTGGCCTCGCAGCTGTGTATTTTAACTGACTTTATTATAGCATTCTACATCTTTTATTTGAAATTTTTAGAGATTTCAATAAATTTTAAATATAGAAGAAAGCTCTATTGGCGCCTGTTATATGCTGGTTAATTTCTGACCGTTGCTCATTCATTGAGGTTATTGAGACGTCGAGGTATTTGAATTCATCTACTCTCGGGAACTATTTCCCTTCTACTCATATCCTGTTGTAAGTATGAAATTTTCGGTTTATTATCATATGTTTTGTTTTATCTTCATTTACTTGTATACCGATTCGCTTTGCTTTTCATGGTTGCTTTGGAAACTAGAACTAGATATATTAGTGGAGAGAAATAACCACATAATTCACATTTTATTCACAAACAATTTTTTATTCACATTTTTAATAATTTTTGAAATATGTATCATCTGAAGTGATAATGGAATTGTGGTTTCCCCCCAAAAAATTGATCAATATTTATAAGTAACTAACCAAATGTTTCCAATCCTAATATTTACGTTTAAAATAAAGAAACCTGCTAGGTGCTTAAATAATTTTCATGATAACGTAAATACTAGGGTTAGGACCATTTTGTTAGTCACTTATCAAACTATATAACGGAGATCTTAATAAAAATTCAGTATCATTATCACTTTAGGTGATATATATTCGACAAATTATTATGTTTAACACACTTTTTAGTAAAGAAAAAGTCTATTTATTAATTTATAATTATTATAAAATTATAAACAGATAATGGAAAAACATTAAAGTAAAACTTTCCAATAAATTACTGCAGACATTTTTGCTGAAACACGAGTACTTTTAAGTGTCAGTATATCATAATACCTCATTTTTTACCCACAACTTGAGATGAATCTTGACTTATTTCGTAATAAGCCTTAACTCAATTAATATGGAATTTAAATAATTGGAACAAGTTAGGGAAGAGGTACTGCTGATTACTTTCCTTCCCCATGCCTGTCATGTCATTATATCATTATCGTCATCACATTTGCTGATTGTCAACTTATTGTTGACAGGCGCAAATATATATTTTATAGACAAAAAAAAAAAAAAAATAAAAAAAAAATAAAGTTTATTAAACTAGGAAGTTTTCCTAAAAGTGGGGTATATGTAATATAATCGGATGGTGATAAAAAAGGGTCGCGACTCATGATTTTTTTTTTTTTTAAACCGAACTTGGTTAAGTTTATCCGCTCTAATGTCTATTTAAATAATTTTAGCAAACAAACCTTACTTTTGTTTGAAGTAAATTGTGTATAATGTATTGCGAAGCACCTAATTGTTAATTATTTATATTAAATATTTTTTAGTAATAAATTTTTATTCAACAAAAAAACATTATACTTAAAAAAAGACAAATCGTAATGTTCCTACATTTCTGCGCTTTTGAGGTCTGCTATCACCTTCTTAAATATTTCCTTCTTAAGTAGAGGATTCTCCCCTCGTAAATAGGTAATATCCTCTATTTACGGGACACTCTGTATATATATATATATATATATATATATATATATATATATATATATATATATATATATATTTTCCTTTTTTTTGTTGTTTAATTTTCACATTAATTCATGAAAGGAATTTTGTTTCGCATATTCCATGGACCTTTGACAATGTGTGAGATGTATCGAAAAACACATTTAGAATAGAATAGAAAATAATTTTATTCTGGGACGAAGTCAGTTTAGAATAACAAAAAAGTACAAAATTAAAATGTTATATCTGGCCAAATAAAAACAAAGTTAAAAAGTAAAGATAAAGATAAATAAGTAAAGAAGATATTAGTTATACATACTATATACCAAAAAAAAAAAAATCTATATACAAAACTCTTGAAACCTTGTCAAGACACTTAAATTTATGTACAATGGTAAAATATAAATATACAGTTTTAGAAAAAATAAAAAATACATTACATTCTTCTTAGCAGTAAACTCAGTGTTTCTTTTCATAAAAAAGAAAGTCGAATCTGATAATAAGTATATAAGTGATGAGCTATATGTAAATACATTATTATGAATACTATGTAATTTTACATAAAAGGTTAGTGGGTACTTGATTGTTTTTGGGACAGGAATTGGAATAGGAGGGTTTTGAATGTAGATAGGGATGAAGAATGCCGAATTTTGATAGGAAGGGAATTCCAAAAATTAACAGAGCGTGCAATAAAGGAGTTTTGGAACGAGGCAGATCTGTGAGAAGGAATGTAAAGATCGCAAGGTTGAGATCTTGTGGAAAGGGAGTGGACTGAGGACTTGAATTGGAGAAGATTGTAGGTGTAAGAAGGACGATGATATGATAGAGGAACGTACCTAGGAAATATTGTCTTCGAATGGAGGGGAAGAGCCACTCTAACTCAGTGTAGTGGTGAGAGACATGGTGGTATCTCGGGGCACCAATTACAAATCTCACGCAACTGTTCATTAGTCTTTTCAGTCTGTCACGCAGCTCCACCGAGATTTACAATGTTCGATTTCTTTTTTTTTTTTAACTTTTCGAATCTATGATAGTATATATTTACCAGGAATTAAATCGAACTTTTAACAATTTAAATATAAGTTTTACGTTATATTAAAATTGATTTTTTCAAACAATGCATTTTTCTTGAGCGGTTTCGATATGTTTCACACATAAATATAGTGAAAATTGGGTTCGAAATGTGTTTTTCGTTAAGCTAAGAAGTGTTTTTAAAATGATAAGGAAAATGGTAATTATTAAAAAATAAATAAATAAAAAGAAGCACACAACAGAGTATGTATATCTAAATGGAATTGTTCAATGTAGTGTATGCTCGAGGTTTGATAAGAATGATTTAATTCCGTTTCAAGCCATTCTTTTTCCAGTAAAAGTAATTAGAATAAATATTAAAGATTTCGTTTAGCGAGAACCATCAAGTTATTGTTCCGATTTCAACTGGAGTGTCCAAAGGTTGATTGATATTGCGTATGTTTTGAATTCTTCCAAGAATTTAATATCCTTAAATACATTTTATTGCCAAGAATTATCGCTACTAGACAATTTTCTGAGCTCCTGTATATTTTTTTGGCTATAAAAAATTAATTTGCGCCTGTCAACATTTTGTTAACAATTAGGTGCTGGAAATGCGAGATAAAAATGACATGTCGGGCATGGAGAAGGAAAGGACTCAGCAGCACTTCTTCCATGACTTGTTTTAATTACTTAGGTTGTTTAAGGAAGGATCTCTCATCAAACAACTTAGAAAAAAATAATATAAAATTAAAAAAAATAAAAAATAATTAAATCTTTGTCATCTTAAAATAAAATCGACTGTAATAGTAGATCAGAACTCTCGCTGGGTATGGGGTAGTTTAGGTCGGGTAGATGGTTTTATATTTGTACATCGTATTTATTCCATTTTCTTATACAGTTCTTCATAAAAATTGATTTAAAGAAAGATAAATTTCAACTATTAAATATGACTTTATCATATTCCACTTATATCGTTAAAAGAAACACTCCTATAAAAAACACTCCAAAAAAACAAAAAGACTCCTAAAAAAATTTAAATTATTTTCATTGGTATATAGTTAGAATTATAATAAAAACTAAATCCTATGTTAGCATCTTATTTGAGGTTGAACTCAACAGATTAAGGGGCAGTTTGCCTACAGTCCCGCAAAACTGTACAGCCAGGCAAAATGATAGAGTTTAAGGCGCTCACCAATAGAAAGACCCTTATTAATAATATATTAATATGTAATATGTTAATATATTTTCAAGTAATTTACTTTTAAAGTATACGGAGATCGATTTGTATGGAAATCGAAATAAGTATAGATTTCTGTTAAACAACGCCGAATGAATCCGATGGCGCGATTATTTTTTTTTTCAAAAACGATCGTAGATAATAAAAACATCTGATGCGATGCGCGCATCACATAATTTTCACTTACCACCCTCTTCTGAGCAGAAATACGTATTTTAAGACAAAGTAAGTAAAAAGTATATACGGAATGAAACATCATTTAAAACAAAAAATTATCATATGTTTTTCACTCAGCCGTATAATGTATTATATTTATGTTTTTTTTTTGTCACAACCATTTCTTTTTACGACCATATATTATTTATTTGATTGCAAGGAATAATTAAGTGCAATGAAATGTTTCTAGTCCGACAAGATTACCATTAATAAAGAAAGCCGCTATATTTATTAATATTTCATTGTAGGTATTTTTATTTGTTTTTATTGATATATATACACACCTTATGATTTTTAGATTGATGCAATATATAAAGCAATATAAATGCTAGCAATTATGAAAACCGTACGTGTATATGTAATAATCATGTCTATATATTATTAAACACGTGTCACGCATATTATTTAAATTCTATTTAAACATTCGGCCGCGTTCGAGTTTATTCGGTTCTTATGATTATGATCTCTCATTTCGTATTATTATAATTATTTATTCCTCAGTTAATTATAAAATTATTTTATATTTAACCATTTTTCACAGCTGATTACAATGGGAAATGGTTAATTATTTCAAATGAGAAAATCAAAGCTACTTTAGAGGAATTTAAAAAATATCCATTGAGAATATAAATGAGAATAAGACCTACATTATATTAAATATTATATTACACTGATATAGTAAATTTAGTCAAATTCGTTAGAGCCGTTTTCGAGAAAATCATAAAAATGAGTAAAAAATATTAAATGGCACTTTCGGTTAGCCAATTTTGACGAAAAGGTTTTTGTAAAAACCCAGGCACATACATAATATCAATTTTGTACGACTTTTTTTCATTTTCGAGCTAGGCTGTTCACACATACACCAGATCATTTTGCGAAACCTGGTTCTTTGGACTCAGGAAATCTCAAAACGTGTGTTTCCGTTGAAAATTCAAATTTGAAAATTTTCGCGATCGAAATACTTTCCCTTACTATATATTACATATATAGGTAAGTAAAAGTTATAATATTAATAATAATAATAAATATACAATAATTTTGCTTTCTTGGGTGTCTAATTAATAATATCAGCGCACGCTCTGAGGAATAAATCCGGAAGCTACTGAGATGGGCTTTCTCGGAAGTAATGAAGAGCTAGAAGACCTGATGGGATTGGTTAATTCATGGCAACAGAGGAACGATCCGGCCAATCTCTTAACAGAAATTCATAATCGAGGAGTGTTGTGCATAAGTCACACCCTTGCCCAAATCTGCCAACCCTCTCTCCCCTTCCCCTCTCCCCCTCTCCCCCTGCAACATCATCATCTCTTCAATAAAGCCTTTAAATTTCCAATGGCTTTCTCAACCTTTCCTACTTCCCTTCCATTTCCATCTCATCTTCTTATTTTCATTCTCATTATAATTTTTGTCTTCCGTCTTCTCTCGATTCTTATTTCGCCTTTCACGGAATCCTCTTCTTTTTCATTTATCTCTTCCATTTTGTTACCTTTCGAAGGACCAATGTATGAATGGTATGGTGATAGTGCATAATCTTGCCAGTTCCTCCTTTTTCTTCGCTTTTATTATTTTTTTTTTTGTTATTTTGCTTATTATGAATGTAGAAATTTATAATTTCCAATATTTAATGAAAAATCACTTCTTACGAAAAGTTATTTCGATCGAAAATATAAGGTAACCACCTAAATTCAGCGCTAAGCTCATTGATGTCATCGGAAATCCGACTAACCGTTCATAAACTCATCGATAGAAAACATAATGAATTCAGTTCATTCCATTATTCAGCGTTTGAATCATCGATGGCTCAGTGGTTCCATTAGCTTTTGGGGTCAATGGATACCTTGGATATAATATCATTATAACCTCAGTGTTGCCATTTCTCAATTTACATTACATATTTATATTCAATTTACTTTCTGTATATATTTATTGCTGTTCAACTATTCAGAAATTCAACTATTTAGTACGTAGTTATTTACTTACATATTTTTACTTTCACTTATCTATATAATATACAGTAAGGAAAAGTATTGCGACATGAAAATTTTCGAATATGAGTTTTTAACGGGATTATATGTCTTGAGCTCCCCTGGGTCCAACGAACTAAGTTCCACAAAGCGGTCTGTGTGTGTTCACAAACGAAAATCCTTACGCAAATGAAATTGCGTATTTAAGGTTCGTGCCTGGATTGTTACAGCAACTTTTTTGTCAAAATTGCCTAATCGGAAGTTCCACTTTATATTATCCATTTAACTCATTTTTACAATTTTCTCAAAAACTGCTGTAGCGATTTTGATTAAATTCATTACATCAGTGTAAAATTAAGCTGTTATTAATATAATGTTGGTTTTACTGTGGTTAATTTTCTCTAAAAGGGTTTAAATGCCTAATTTTTTTAATTTCTGATTGTGTTCTATTGCTATCGAAAGCATACATTCAACAGATTCGATGGGCGGAATTGTTTTAAATAAAGTTATACCGTCGTTTTCATTTTAATTCCCAATATATGAAAATACCTATCAACTCTAAGGTTGATAAGGGAAAGTATTGTGAGGCGCGCACCGCACCAAAATTTTTTATTTGTCATGTATTTAGTAAACTGTCAGGAGTATAACCTTATGTGAGTATTACTTCTTTCAACCCAAGCTGAAGCACATATTTGCGTTAATACAAATATAAATAATGCAATAATGATATTAAATAAGTTATAACTGCCAACACTGCAATAATACACCTACATTCAGCCACATTTTAAAGAAGCGTCATTTTTACGTATGAGTCCAAATGGTTTGGGACTTACACCTCCAATAGCAAACATTTTGAGGGATGACGAAGACACAATAAAGTTAGCATTAGGTTTCTTGAAGTCAAACGATTTGTTTGACATTGAAAAATTTAATCCGGAGATAAACGTAATTAATTTACAGGCGTTGATGACCCTGATGTTTTACGCCTTAAAACCCCAAAAAGCAAACAAATAAGTTATAATTATATGAAAACAGCAATAGAATAAAAAAAAATATTGAAGTTTTGCTAACATTCTGTTTACAAACTACTATCATCTTAATAGGCCATTTCTTGAGGTGAATATTCGAAGATGCGGTTAGTTAATTTTAATTACAGCCTCTTTTTTGTAACCATATATTAACGGCATTAAATTTTATTAAAGGATTTAAAAACTGTCAAACCATTTTAGAATTAAAACTAATCAAAGTTGAAAACTAAAATCCTCCTGGAATTATTAGCACTTGAGAAAAAATAAAGATTTTATTTTTTCTGAAAGTAATAATGAAATATTAACTTTTACAGCACACAATTGTCAAATGCATTGTGAGGTTATTACGACTTTTTAGTTTGGGTGCTTAAAACTTCATAGACTTTTCCTGACTTCCATTGCCGTCACATTTTATGCCATTTATGAACTGTTCTAATGGACTGTTACTAAAACACATGCCATTTTATGGTGAAATAAAATTGCACTGTAAAGTTCTTCGTGAAACATCCTATTGGCTTAAAATTATTTGAATTATTATGAAGGGTCTATAATGAACCTCATATGCTGAAAGTTTTATCTATAAGTGAATAAAATAAGCTTAAGAGATTGATTATTTCGAAATGGTTTATTTTAAAATCAAGTTTTGTTAAAATTACAAATGTTTGTACCAATGCGTTTTTTTTAAAAAGTATATAAAGCAGTGTGGTGCAATATTTTAATTTTATTGCTGTTTTTAAAATGAAATTCATATTAGATGCAAAATATAAATATATTATACTTAAATTAGATATTAATTATTAATTTCATAATTTTTTCTTTAATTTTATTTAGAAATATAATAATCTATCACGTGGAAATAATTATAGTGAGAGATGAACACATTCACACCATATATATGGGAAACATAAAATTAACAAAAGTAAAATAATAACTAAATAATAATAAAAAATATATACAATAAAAAATAAAATAACCTAGAGATAAGTAAATTAAAAACATAAAAACACAGTCATACTTATATACAATATATACAATCAGGCTAGAAACTCTAAGCTTGTCCCTCCAACTATAGAGGGAAAAGCAGGACTCCATGATATCCCTGCGCTACTCTCTTAACCGCGTCACTGGTGCTAAAGCCAGTCGAGATTAAGCGAAAGCGCTATAGATTTCATAAGGTTAAAATATTTTACATAAATAGACTAAAAAAACACATCATAGAAATAGCTTTAAGATTTATCAACTCATACTATTTTGGTATATATTGTATAATCTTAGAATGATGTACTACATATTTATATAATACATATTATCAAGGTGCTAACTTATCGTTTAGATAACGCAATTTTCATCCATATTCGATACACTGTAACTATAGAACCGATTGAATCTCAGCCGTCAGATGTGTGCCATATGTTTTCATTTCAAAGAGTTATAAAACGTACTAGTTAAATAATTTTTCACTCAGTCCCGTTTGTGACATTAAAATCCAAACTCTCTGAAAATGAGTTTTGGACGTTCTTGAAAATCCATATTTAAAAAAGGTAAGTTTTTTAAGACTGAAATTTTTCCAGTAATAGAGCAACATAAGAAAAGAAATTAAAGTTGAAACTCTTTTCATTATTACAATTTGATTGCAATAAAAGTCTCTAATGTAAATTTTCATTATATATGTGTGAATTTTTTTATAACCACTTAGATTTTTAACTATTTAGAAAACCTATTATGAGGACAAAAAATTTAGAGCGAAACATTATCATAATTTTTGTTTCTCTGTTTCGTTTTGATAAATAAAAATACCTGAGTTAGGGTAGGTAGGATATGGAGATACCGATTCTCTCTAAGAATATTTGTTGTGCTATAACTAATAGAAACAAATTAGACTAATTGACTAAATTCTTGTCAAAAGGTTCTATTGTAAAGAGGTATAAGAGTATCATTTACATAAATTTTCACTCAGTCTTTGTTGTGATATTCAACATGAAAAATTGCCGAAAATAGCTTAAAGCTATTTTTGAGAATTCATATTTTAAAAAATACTGAGTGTTTACGATTTTAAATGTCTTGGAAACTTAGCACACTGATAGAGCTATAATAGAAAAAAAATCAAAGGTGAATCTCTTTTCATTAGCACTCTTTTAAGGGCTATAAGTCTCGTTTTAAGTTAATTTTCATGATTTTTTAAAACTACTTTTCATCCTTCTTAAGTGATGTACTGATGAACAAAAAATATATAAACAATTTTTATACTTTCATTTCAGTTTTTATTTGGTTTAATATCTACAAAATTTATACATCTACAAAGCAAAGAGTTAGTGGCATTTCCCCAAGAAAAAAGTGGGAGCGTTAAAAAAAAATTAACCATGGTTTTGAATACTCCATGCAAATGAGAATAAATTCAAATTGTGTGATTCAAATAGATGGACTATAAATTCAACATTTTTTGTGACGGCTAAGCACTCACGTTGTTTAGTTATTATGAGGTACACACTGTAGGTTTGAAAAGTATACTTGTATGAAATTTATAGTAAACGAAATTACTGGGACCGCGAAAATATCAAATGCGAGTTTCTAACCGAAGTTGACATTTTACTGTCCTCTAAATTCAAATAATCACGCCTTGCAAGATAGTTTGCATGTATATGCACAGGCAAATATCTACGGGTAGAAGGCTTTTGAGCTGAAGCCCCTCCCCCCAAAATGGTAAAATATAACCAACCACGTTTTATGAAAGAAATATTCAAAAAAAGTATTTTTATTCGTCTGATTACATTTATTTTATTTTTTATTTATACATGTTTTGGGCTCTTCAACCACTTGGGTCATTTTCGCCCTATATTACAGTTTGATGAATTACTACACACATAACTCAACTATAGCTAAGAAATACAATTTAAAGTTTGAAAAGTTAAGAATAATTACAGATGATTATGATAGTACAATTGAACTAAAATTATAAAAATTGAAACTTAAAGATTTAATAGAAGATGAGATAACAGAGACAATAAAGATTAATGATATTAAGAATAAAAGCTAAAAAATACATTTTTAAATAATAAAAATTAATACTAATAGAGGCGAAGTTAAATAATACACTTTAAACATTAGAAAGTACAAGAACCATTAAAATTAAACATTAAAGATTAGAGAATGATAAGTTAACAGTTAACAAGGACATTTAAATAAAATGTTAATGATTTCAGGAATATAATCTAAAAATACAGTTTAAAAAACAGAATTAATATTAAAATAAGAAAAGTTAGGAAGTACAATTTAAATATTAAAAATTACGAGAAGAAAAATTGAAAAACTATTATAGTTAAAAGTTATTAAAAGAGAAAAAATTAACATGAATATTTACAAATTAAAGAGGAACTTACAAACTTAAAAAACTTAACATTTACAATTACAAGGTGTGATTAAATTTTGTTAAATATTTTGATTTCCTTAAGGAACAATATTAAGTTTTTAATAGCATTGGGGTCCTTTTCGAGTGATTCTTCAAGGCTATTTCTGGGAAGATGTTGATCCCTAGAAGATTGGAATGCATAACATTCGGTTAGGATATGGTTCACTGTAAGAGGTACCCCGCAGGAAACTTACATTTACATTTAATTGGTCCTCAAGAATCAATTAAACGCCATTATATATAGGTAGTTGTTTCTTTATTTTTCTTACAAAGATATATATCATAAAACATTAAAAAAAAAAAGCTTTCGGTCTGAATCCCCTACTCCAAAAAACTTAAAATCTGGACCCGTTAGTGTGTATATGTACACATCCTAGCTCAAACATGAAAATTGTTCTACCAGAAATTATGCATTCAAGATATATTGTAACAGTTTTGTGTTATAATTCACTGTCGTTATTATCATCAATCTTGATTAAACTCTTTATTTTAATGTACAGTTTAATGCTTTTTAATATGAGTGAGGTCATATTATCATTTCAGCAGTGTGACAGGGATTCAACGTCGAATGTTAAAAATGTCCTTTTCCAACTTTTTTTTTTCGTTTATTCAAATAAACCGTCTCTCATTTTCAGTATTAATAAAAAAAAAAAATGTCTAAATATAAACTGTGAAATAATTTATTAAATAATTAAAAAGGAAAAATATTTTCGCAAGTTTAAAAATAATTTTCGTTAATAAGTAATACTGAAGAAAACCTAAAAATTTTAGAAGAATTAACATCTAACATACGAAGAAGTAGAAGATGATTGAGAGATACGAAAAACGCATAAACTTTAAGAGTTAGAGTGGTACGAAAAACATATGGTAACTAATTCTTTTAAATGAACATGTTGTGTGCAGCATCTATATTTTGTTACTTTTACTTACCTATGTATTGAAATATATTTAATCACTTAAATTTTTTTTTTGTTGTTCAAAATTAGCTGGTAAGAGTAAAGTCTTATGATATGAGCACCACATCAGATTTTTACTTCAAATGTAAACAGAGCATAAACTATAGGGTTTGAATTTCTAAAATTTACCAATTTTTATGAAGATGTTTTCCATCTGTCTGTACTAAATATGCAAGTTCCAAAACTCAGCGCTGAGCTCATCGATGATCTGGAATCTATCGATCCGTTCCTGGACTCATTCTTGGACATCATTGATCCAATTCAGAATGCTCCTTTATTTACCAATTTAATCATTGATAGCTCAGCGGTTCCATCGGCTTTTGGAATCGATGTTTCAGCTGGACGCAACCTCGAGACGCAATCTCGAGATGTTATTTCTCAATTTAATTATGTTATTATCTTTCAAGATAAATTTTATGAAGTAGTTCATTACTCTCTTCAATCTCATCACGTGGTCATCAGACAGCCTCCCGTGTAAATGGCTGTCATAATCAAAGGGGAAGAAAATGAGATGAAACTAGGGTTTTATTATAAACAATATACCAGACAATACAATATAGTACCAAAATGCAATCATTTCTAATATTTTAAAATATCATCAGTTTCTTCATCCTTCTATAATAGAACTGTAGAAGCCCCAAAGTATATAAACCAATCGGACAGAAGTAAATTCCTGATTCCTAACAGCTAAGCTGTAACTTGGTTAATAGTTGTCCGAAATGAATGATTTTTATATAGTTTTGTAGGGAATTTCATTCGAAAACCGCATATCGGCAATTTGACCAGGTCGCAATACTTTTCTTAAATAGTATAGGTAGGAAAGTAATAAATTAAAACATGTAAACAGAATACGCTGTATCATCACTAATACTTGTTCGATTCTGAAGATTTTTGTTTTGTTTTGTTGGTAATTTTTTTTTTTTTTTTTTTTTTTTTTTTTTTTTTTTTTTTTTTCCTTTTTCGCGCCTCTACCCTAAAGGGTCATGATTTATACTATGATTTATACTCTGTTATAGTAGTTTACAATTTTTAAAAAAATTAACACGATCGAGACTCTTTCTTCATTGTCTTTTAGTATTTCGTTTAGGGTTTTTCCTAGTTCTATTTTTTCTCTGAGCCTTTCGAATTGGGAAAATTCTACTAGAAGGTGTTTCACAGTTTGCGGTGCATTGTTACATTTCTCGCAAGTAGGAGCTTCCAGGCCTCTTAAAAGGTAACTATGAATGAACTGGCAGTGCCCAATCCTTAGGCGGCACAGTATAATTTCTTCACGCCTAGACTTTCTGTTGCTAGTGAGCCATTTATCGCAATTGGGTTTCACTTCTTTCAGCTTACACTCTTTTGTTGGTAATTTAATTATCTTTCTAAAGTTTTATTATAAAATTTACCATAGAATATATATTTAGTGAGTTAGGCCCAAAATATTTTTTCTTTTCTTTATAACTTTTTTTTTCGAGAATTTAGTCTATGTACGAAAATTGAAAAGACAATTATTAGAACATTATTGGAAAGTTCCATAACAATCGTTAGAGCTGTTTTCGCGCTATAGTCTATAGCAAAACCTGTTTTTCATTTATTGCGCAGCAGCTATTGCGCATGAAACATCCAATTTGTGCCATAGATATCAGTAGTCAAAACTCTACAAAATAAAAAAAGAAGCAACAAAATCGGTTTTTTAGTTTCCGAGAAAATCTGGGCACAGATAGTCAGAAAGACAGACCAATTTCTAAAAATGTGTTTTTCCGACTCAGGGGGCTCTGAAACGTATAGATCCGTCGAAAACCGCGTATCGGAAATTGACCCGATCGGAATACTTTCCTTACCTAGTATAGTTAGAATAGTAAACAAAAACTAGGAGTAAACTGGTTTTTAATGGGTAAGAAATCACGTAATTTTAGGAAATATTTTAGAATCGCAATGGATTTTATTTTCGGGTAATCATGAGTTACGGAATGGACTTAATCCGTACCAAATATTAATAATGATAATATTAATTTAACTTTTAATAATATATAACTTAATATTTAATATGCCAATCATAATGCACAAAGCCCTAGATAGCCAGGTCAATGTATCTCTGATAGCTTAAAAATAGTTATCTAGAATGTACTGACTGAACAGAAGGCACTTATCAAGACTTAGGGAACAATAACCGATTTCAGCTAAAGAGTACTTTCTCACATACTTCATATCAATTGTAAAAGATAAGGATATCAATTCTTAATAGTTATAACTTTTGTTCTCGGGCAGTGGAAGGAATTTATTACATGTATATATTGTATTATTGTATACTATATATGTAATTGTTTCAATAAATATTTTGGAGGGTAAGAAAAAAAAAAAAAAGTTATAACTTCATTCACACGCTTCCTAGACTGTCCAGAATTGATTCATCCCCCCTACTATTCCTGAGCATATAACCCCCATCCTTCTAAGACAAAACCACTCATGTAGATTATTCTCTTCATGTCTCTTACTGCAGGAGACCTGGAGTGAACTCATGTAGTCAACTCATATATCCATAGTATATTATTCTGTATGCCATTCGTAACATTATGAATAAAACCATTATTTATAAAGTCTCCACTGCCTCAGATTCGTTAACTATGGAAATATGGTTATCCTAGGATAAGTATTGATCATTCATATATTTTTTATTGTTCCTTTTTTTTAAACCTTCCTGAAGTTTTTTAAACTTCCGTTGGAATCCATAAGTTTGTTCTTAAACTCAGCATATATCACTATTGCACCATAACATTGGTGCTAGATTCAAACAACCGATGGATTCCAACAATGAAATTAGCGCTGTGGATAGACACTTACATGTCTGATAAACTAATATGAGAGTCATAGAAAGGATTGAATGGGAAGAGATAGTAAATAGTAAAGGCAGGAGGAGCCGCCAGAGGGAGCCGTTGAGCCCGAACTAGGCCACTGCCCGACCCGAGCTGTTCCTTCCCATTTACAAGTTACAATTGCCACCTTTATAAACTACTTACTCCTTCCATTGGTAGTTATCATCCACTTACAAACAAATAAATTATTTTTAACCTTAAATGTTATTGTAATTTTACGAAGGTGCATATGAATATAAAATATATATTCATCTTCTTATTTTTCTTTTTTTAGGAAGCCTACGTTTATACATTTTTCCAAGTTTAAGGCAACAATTACTTCTATTTTTCTTCAGTCTTTTTAATTACATCTGTTATATTCTTATGTTTCGGGACAATTTTCCCATCATCAGAGTATTCCTATGTTTACTGAAATTATGCACATTTGAAATGAACTATTTTTACATTATTAATCTACTCCATTTATTGTATAATTACCTACCTTGCTTTCGTGATGTGGCAACAGTAGTCAAAAATTCAATAAGTGTCATATTTATTTAATATTTTTTTGATGTCACACATAATTTTCTTGTTCATTATTACATTAACCAGTATGTGGCTATCTCCAGTACCATTACTGTACTTTGTACCTGTCACTTAGGGACACACTATTCGGATATAATATCCAATATTAAAATTCAAAAAATAACAATAGACAATAAAAACACAACAAACAGCCCGAACATTAGTCGACTTTACCCGAGCGTTGCACATCGGAAATCTGACAGCTCAATCTTATTCACTCTCCACAAGTGCAAAACCCACCTAAATCGGTCCTTTTATTCCTTACATTTAATAAGGAATAAAAGGACAGATTTATACAATATTATATACATATAATATTATATCCATTATACAATAGATGAAGTGGATTAATAATGTAAAAATAGTTCATTTGAAATGAGCATAATTTCAGTAAACATAGGAATACTCTGATGATGGGAAAATTGTCCCGAAACATAAAATTATAACAGATGTAATTAAAAAGACTGAAGAAAAATGGAAGTAATTTTTACCTTAACCTTGGAAAAATAAATAAAATACATAATTAGAGTCCCGACCATCCGCAGCTCTTTTTTCTAAAAACAAAAAAACTACCGTGAGTACTTAAGACCCCACGATCGAAGTGAAAACATCAAGGCGAGATTAATAATATAAATAATAGCTCATTATAAAGAGGATCATGCAAAACATTTCTCTCGCTTACAGTATGCAGTTTCCAGTTTCTGTGATATTTTAATCCATATCTTCAATAAAATTCGCTATGATTTGGTTTTCCATTTTTTCCCTTATCGCCTCTTTAACACGGCGTCTCGTTAAGATAAATTTTTTAATAATAGCTCATTAAAAATAGGATGAAATGATGAAACTTTTCTCTTAACAATATGCAGGTCCAATTTTTAGTTGTTGTGATATTTCAATCCATATGCAAAAACACTTCAATTAGTCGAATTTACCCGAGCGTTACACATCGGAAATCTGACGGCTCAATCTTATTCACTCTCCACAAGTGCGAAACCCACCTAACGAAGCTTTCACTTAAACAAAAATACAATGTTTGCTCATGACCACACGATAGAAGTGAAGGCTAGATTAATATTATATGACATATAATTTTTTTTGTTCTATGTCCAGAAAAATTTAAGGGAAATATAAATAGCTACCATTACAATTTATTGTCCATTTTCTGCTTTACATTTCGCTATAAAAATATATCTATATTTAATTTTACAAATCGGTTTCTGAATTCTCTATAATATATTAATTTTGGGATATTTTAGACGAAATGTTCAAAACAACCGTCATTATTATTATTTTTTTTAAATCTATCAGTTTCTCTTTTCGCCTCTCTGACACTATGTCACCCTAAGGAACGATTTTGAATAATAGCTTATCACAAAGAGGATAAAATATAGAACACTTCTCTCGCATACAGTGTGTTGTTTCGATTTTTAGTGTCTGAGATATTTTAATCGAAAGGTAGAAAATAGTAAATTTTATCCGAATAGGCGTTACATAGCAAAGTGTGACGGCTCAGACTCATTCACTTCAAAAAGTAATTAAAATTTAGCAAAATAAAAATTTAATTGAGTCAGAGTTACTTAACGGAAATTGTTTCAAGAGAAGGTTTCACTTATTTGATTGTCCCAAGTTCAGGTATTATTTCTCTTTCGCTACTCCTTGATGGCGGGTGCCAGTTTCAATATCAAAAGCACGTTATTCTTAGATTCCTGAATGTGTCCGAAAGAAGACATAGTCTACCTAAGAAGACACAGACGTTCGACGCTTTATTGTAAATAAATAAATAAAATTTTGATTTGCTTTACCGAAGAAAATAAAAAACTACCTCTGGGAGATGTAGGAGTAGTCGGATAAAGTCATCGTGCTCGTATGGGTACCCTCACATTTTGATATATCTGGAAATGAAGCTCTATATCTCACCAGAAGAAAAACAAATGGGACCACAATGATGTATCTAACCACTCCTGCTGACTGGTGATGATGAAAAAAAAAAACACGATGTGAATAATGACAAAGGAAGTGATACGAATCAATTGAAAAAAAGAAGAAATAAAAATAAAAATATACTACTATGGACAGCCTCTCTCAGAAAGTGTACTTCAGATGAAATAATCTTCACAAGTTGAGATTCGAACATGTAGTCTTTACCCAGAAGTACCTTATGAGAGGCCTGGAACCACCATTTTGTGATACATATAACACACCACTTACACTGAAACACATTGTAACAACTTGGAGACTTTACTCAAAAAAACACAATATACCTTCCAATATGACTGAAGCAATAGCACATGATGAAGAGAAAATTATAAATGTAGCTCAATTCATAAAAATATAAATAGAATTTTTGATTTATTTTAACTTTTTGAGATTTTTCGATAGAAGAATCCATTATCACTTATATTGAAAAATTCCAAAAAGTTAAAATAAATCAAAAATATAATCAGAAATGGAAAAAGTTGAATTGAGTTTGGATAAGGTTTGATTTGTCTTGAAAATAGTTGACTTTGTCTTGGAAAAAATGAATATGAATTGAAAATTTTACGTATATCTATTTAGAACAGAAAAGAATCGATTAGAAATAAAATATTCTGGGACTAAGTCCCTTAAGAATGGCAATAGAAACATAAATGAGGTTCAATTCTGGCCATAGGACCGATTACATAAGCATAAATTAAAATAAATACATTGTTATAAAAAAGAAATTAAACTATACAAATATATTTTTTTTTATTTCTTAATTACATTTACAACTGTATTACATAAATACATCAAGTAAATTTGGACATAATAGATATAATGACATGAATACACTTGCTGAGTAACTACCCAATGATAACCCAATGACACTCTAATGATATGATTACATTAGGAGATCACGGGGCCATCTTCTTTTCAGACGCCTCGGAGGGTTATCAGGAATTGAAGAGGAAACAAGGTTAGAAACGAGAGGGTTGGGATGATTCTGAAGTTTATTATGGAAGGATAGGTATCTGGATTGGGCCAGATCTGAAACATAAGAACATTAAGTCATTATGGATGGTTTTATTTGTAACAAAGTAAGGAGCATTGAGGATGTTACGAAGGATTTTTGTTTGTAAGGATTGCATACGAGAGAAATTCGATGGTTTAGTGGAGCCCCATAGCTCAACTCCGAAAGTCCAAATAGGTCTTATTATAGTCAAGTATATGAGTCTTTTGTAATTAATGGGAAGTTTAGAGCGTTTGTCTAGTAAGTGCTGAAGTAATCGGAAACGTCGAGCGGTTTCTTGTCGTTTCAGTCTAGTATGAGGATTCCAAGTTAGTCGTTTGTCCAGGTGGAGTCCTAGGTATCGGATTTGTTCAACAGGGATAAGTGGAGTATTGTTAAAGGAAACTGTAGGTCAGGAAGTCGTTGGTTTACGAACAAATATATTAACAAACAAATAAGAAAATGCTAAATAAAATCTTCGCTAATAGAATGATACAAAAAGAGTAATTAAATTAATCTTATATAGATCCATTCTTATCTAAAAATAAAATAAGATATAAAAAAAAAGTTTCACTTTCGTTACTTTATGTGCCTTAAAATCAACGAGCACCTGTCAATCTGTTTTAATATTTGGGTTTTTTGAGAAATATACACCAGATTTTTACAGAATATTGTATAGATGACTTGAATGCCTCTTCATTCTTCGTAAGAATTCTTAAAAATTCGGAGATGGGCTGAATGCCCGCTGACAACTTAACCTGCCTCCTGCCTGTATTGGCCGACACGGACCGGTTGCTTCGGTAAGCAGATTACGAGCTCCCCAGTCACCGCTTCCTAGGCCAAACCTCTTTTACCTTCCACACATTTCTTGTCCTAATCGTCTCATTCTGACAAGCCAAGTATATAGAATCCTGTCTTGTTGAAGCTTTTTTATTTTATTTGTTGCAATTTATAACTGTATTACAAAAATACGCTTGAATAGTATGTATTATACGAATAATTTGACAACATCTAGAGAAAGGAAGTAAACATTAATATATTATTTTCTTTAGTTGAGAACAATAAATAAAATAAACTTATAAAAATTTAATTTCCTAAACTGTTAAAAAATCTATATAGGAGAAACATCCAACAAACCCAAAACTAAAATAACCCAACACATCTCAAACTGTAAAAACATCAAATGAGCTGGAAATACAAGAAATAGTGACATGACAGGCATGGGGGAAAGAAAGTACCGAGCAGTACCTCTTTCCTAACTTCCTTTCCTAGCTTGGAAAGTTTTTTAGGTGGGTCGTTTTAGCGATACCGTATATTTGAGATGAGTATGTTCATATGGGTTTAAGCAAGTATGTATATGTATTCAGTTTCTGTCTCAATTTTAATTATTAAGATTTAGCAAAAAGTGAGTATAGTATTTTCAGTCGCTTGTTCAATGTCTTTCTTTTCATTTTGACGTGTGGGCTCCAGTTCTTCCTTCTGTCAAATATTAGCCCGAAGTAGCGTATAGTGCAGTCTGAGGAATTGTATTGTTGCTAATATAAACTGGTGTGCATGTGTCTCATCGAAGAGTAAATGTTAATAAATGTGTTGTGAATAACGTAAATGTGTTGTGATTTTTTATGATTTAATCTAATTTTCCAAAGTGAATACCAATTTTGTAAATTTAGTAGGTGATTTTGTAAATTTAATGAGGCTATTCAGGAGTCATGGTGTTTTGTTAAAATTGTTGTATCGTCAGCGTAAGTAGCAGTCAATGTTTCAGAGGAGGTAGGCATGTCATGCGTATAGACAATGTAGAGTAGAGGTGCCAATATTGATCCTTGAGGCACCCCTGATAATACTGGTCGAATTGAGGAAATTTCTAAACCCTGTCTGACAGAGAAGAATCTGTTGAAAAGGAAAGACTGAAGAATGAGATAGTATGTATTAGGCAGTATAGTTTTGAGTTTAAAGAGAAGTCCCTTGTGCCAGACTTTATCAAATGCCTGTACAACATCCGGAAACACGCCGGTAGCATATTGTTTTTCCTCTAGCGCTTCAGCAATGTAGTCAGTAACTCTGTGTAATTGGTGTGTAGTTGAATGAAATGTACGAAAACCGAATTGATGGTCAGGTATTATTTGTGGGTCTGTCAGTAAAAACATTAACACCACATATTGCGACATAGATTCAACTCCTACAACCTGCAAATAATAGGCACAGAACAGAAAAAAAAACAATAGAAAACTGCTTGAGGCCATCCACATCACGAAAAATAATGGAATGATTGTTAATTTTAAAACAGCCAGAAAAGATCTTAGTACACATTACTCAGATATACGTAACAAAATTAATAAATTCAACAAAACAAACGTACAATTCATAGAGGACTAAGAATAGATAATAGATACAAAGTACCAAAGTAAAATCAATTACTTGATAAAGCAAATAATTTTTTATATTTTAATAGTAAAGAAGCATATATACCAAATGAGTAAATATAATAGAACACCATATTAATTTAATAAATAAGTTCTTATAATGGGTGATAAATAGTCAGGACGCAGTCAATTTAAAGATTTTTATTAATGCCGACGTTTCAACCCAAACATGTGGGTCATCATCAGGGCGTGGTTCGAGAACTAAAAGTATTCAAGGTATTGAATTTCATTTGTCTATTCATGTATCATCCATCACTATTTTTCAATTATTAACCATTATCTGTCTTATAATATTGCATCTCTGATTGTATTAAAACTTTTCAGCCCTGATGATGGTCCACGTGCTTTGTTTGAAATGTTGACACCAATAAAAAATATTCACAACGACTGCGTCCTGACTATTTATCACCCATGATATGTAGAAGAGTCGAATAACTTCCTTCATTAAGTTCTATAAAAACTAAAAAGTTTTGATGATGAGAAAACAATCCCGAAACGTAAGCGCGATAATATGTGAAAACCATGCTAATTACGTATAACATAGGAAGTTTTCTTTTCCAACCTTATAACTAAACATTGATACTTTCATGCAAGAAAGTACTGATGCCATCATTTGTTGTAAACTTATCCAAGGATTTTTAGGAATTGAATGGCAATTAATGTTAAAAATCTGGCACACCTCACACAACTTTTACATAATACACAATTAAATGATTAAATTAATCGTTTATATTCAAACTGAACCCTAATTTCAGAAATCGGGAAAAACTGCATTTTCTACTCTAAAGGTAATGTCAAAACCAATATTAAAAAAAAATTGAGAAATTATTTATTTACGGTACATATTTTCGAAAATCACTGATTATTTCAATATTAACAAAAAAAAAAAAAAATATATATACGCTTTTGGAAAGAATTAAACTTCAAGACCCATTTTTATACAAAAAAAAGTTTACTGGTGTTTGGTTTAAATTTTTGAATTCTTTATTTGCTTCATACCATTACCACTGTGCCTATCATTGAATTTAATTTAGTCGTTTCATAATGAACCCTTATTGCGATTAAAATTTTTTCAGATAAAACGAAAGACTATGTTTTCTACTCAAATTATAGAGTATTCAAGACCCGTTTTGGAACAAATGAAATTTCCTGGAGTTGGTTTGGAGAGAAAATATTGTGAATGATTCAGAGAGAAAAAGTTTGTTTTTTGCACCGGTCGACGATTGTTAAAAATCAGCAGATGGTCTGATAAAAGTAATGAAACTGACATGCAAGATATGGGGAAGGATAGTAGCCAGCAGTACCTCTTCCTTAGCTTGAATCAATTACCATTGTTTGTTAAGGAATGAGATCTCTCAACCAGCGCCTTTTTTAGTCTTCTCCTCGTATTGATGGGTATGTCAGCTGAAGCCATATCTCTGATTTGTATGTTAGTATGTCCATGTAAATTATTGTGAAACCGTTTGTAAATAGTTGATTTGTGTTGGTCAACTGTAGATAGCAAGCTGTCGGTTTTTAAGGTTTTGTTTGTCATAATATTTTTGATTGGAAAGTTTGAAGTTTGTGTAAGTGAGTCTTTTTAGCTATACCGTATATCAGTGAGGAGTATGTCCATATGGGTTAAAACAATTCTATTATAAAAATTAACTTTTTGTTTACAATAATGGTTCATGAAAGAAGTTTTTTTTTCTATAAAAATATATTTGCACCTGTCAACTTATTGTTGACAATCAGCAAATGTGCTGGAGATACAGGAAATATTGACATAACAGGCATGGGGAAGGAAAGTATTTAGCAGTACCTCTTTCCTAACTTGTTTCAATTACTTAAGTTGATTAAGGATGGCGATCTTTAATCTAATGCCTTTTTAGTTTCTTCCTCGTACTAATAGGTTTGTCAGATGAAGCAATATCTCTGATTTGTACGTTAGTATGTCCGTGTAAATTATTGTGAAAACTTTTGTGAAGAGTTCTTATGTGCTGGTCAACTTGGAAGGTGGAGGTCAGTATGTAAAGTTTTTTAGTCACTTACCAAGGTTCTTTAGTTATTAGTCTCAATAATTTTGATTAGAATGTTTTGAAAAAAATAATAGATACATCGGATTCATGCTTTGTTGTTAACCGAATATCGATACTAATCTCGATTTTCATTTAAATATATTACGCTTCACTCAGGAAATAAACGGCTTAAATATTATATTATCATAATCACATATTATATAATATATTATCATAAGGGTCTTGACTTTGGTGAGCGCCTCAGAATCTACCATTTTGCCTGGTTGTACAGTTTTGCGGGACTTTAGATCCGGCTTGCACCTTTATCTGTTGAGTTCAACCTCAAACAAGTTGCTTAGGATTTCTCTTTTATTATATTCTATATATAGCACTAAAAAAAAATTAAATTGTCAATAAGAGGGTTTTTTTTAAAACAATACAAAAGGAATATGAGACAGTTATATTTGATGGTTTACATTTATTTTCTTCAATTTTCATGACACGATATTTTATAAGAAAATGCAATAAATGCAATGTACAAACATAAAACCATCAATCCAATCTAAACCATCCCCTACCCAATAAGAGTTCTGGTCTGCTATTACAATAATTTTGACAATCGATTTTACTAACCAAGGTGTAGACATAAACATAAAAAAAAGTTTGAAATTTTTTTTTCTATAAACCGTGTGATTTTGTCGTAATTTATATAACGACATCTATGTTACAATAAAAAGAAAAAAATCCCGCCATTTCTTTTAATATCGGGACTTTAAATATCACAATATCACATTTGATATAATTCATCATCCATAAAAGTGATATAATTGCCTTATGTAAACAGAAAGGGACGGCTCGGCTCAGATTTGATATTAAAAGTTTTTTAATTTTTATTTTTTTCTAGTCGGGTTATAAAACTTGGAGCTTTATGCCTGTCTTATAAAACTGAAATGAATATTTTTACTGTTACACTTTTAAAAAGTTTTATGAAAATTAAAAATATTAGAAGCGGATATTCTCTCCTCCCCCTTGCATAGAAATTGTTTTATTAACTTATTGAATTTCATTTCACACAGAAGCTGGGAAGGGGTAGGCATTTTACGAGGGGTGGTTGATTGGAGTTGTCGATACGGTAGGACAGGTAGGGTGGGACTTCGTCCTCGGATGATCTCTGTCTCATCATATACATTAGTAATGGATTAATAGTTTATTTTCTTCATTTTTGTGTTAATCTGTTTATTTCAAATGTATCACTGACTTGCTGGGAAAATAGTGCGATTATTTTCTCAGATTTGAAAAATTGTCTTACATTTATTGTTTTTATAAAATAACTCTATGTGCCAGTTTTCGGCATTCCCTTCCCAATATTCAGAATGTTAAAGTATCAGTTTTCAGAATGAAAGAACTTCAATGTCATAAGCAGAAATGTTTACTACATAGGTAGGTAAGTACACAAAGACAAATAACTAAATAACTAGAAACTACTTCTCTGAAAGAGGCAAAATGTAAAGGGTTATAGATTCTAAATATTTTTAAAGATTGACGGTAAAAATATTTCATAAAAATACTATAAAGAATTTTAATCTGTTTGAATAGTTGATTTCTATGTAACTAACAAAACCCTACATCATGACTTCAAGATCCCATTTGTCCTAGAACTTATCCCAGGAAAATTCTCCAAATTTCACCAGAACCTTACGTGTCATCCAAATCCTCTTGCACAATTCCTATCAAGCACCACCCATTCCTATAATCCTCCAAGAAAGTCCAAACGGCAGTGGCCTCGCGACTTTTTGTAGATTGTATATATTGGAGTTCTGGCAATGGCCATATTCTCCACTCAAGACATGAGTGTATACACTAAAGTGCTCTCGATCAATCTCCGCTGGCTTTAGTACCAGTGATGCGGTTGGGAGAGTAGCGCAGTGTTCTCTTGGAGTTCCCTTGCCTGATTGTATATAGGTATGCATGTGTTTTTTGCTTAGTTTTAATTTTCTTATTTTTAGGTTATTTTATTTTATTTATTGTATGTACATTTTGATTATTATTTATTGTTATTTTGCTCCAAATTGTTTTATATTTTTTGTACATATAGTGTGAATGTTATCCTACCACACTATAACTAATGTCTATGTGACAGATTGTTGTAATACTCAATAAATACATTTTAAAAAAAGTCTGTTTTTAAATATTTGGTAGGAGACAATAATGAAAAAAAAAAGTTTATAAAAATTGTTCCATGAGCTTTTCAGACATCAATTCAATCGATATAAGAAAAAACTTTTTCAGGAGCTGTAATAATTTTCATAATATCAAAAATATTAATAGAATCTCACTTTTGTGCTATACTTATATACTTTTAGTAGTATTTTCCCCGAAAATTATAGACTTTTGCATTAGGATTATAAATATCGAGAAGAATATATACGACATAATAAAATACGACATATAGAATGTCGATGTATACGTTTATATATATATATAGTTCGGGTTAAAATATAAATATACATATATAAATGTATATATATATATATATATATATATATATATATATATATATATTATTTATTTAGTAAAAAAAAAAATACTTTCATTATAATGTCTTTTTATTAATAAAACATTCTCAAACCGACGTTTTGTGAGATGAATTCCATCTTTTTAAGATTCCGTTCTAAGAAAAATGCAATTTAACAAAATTAAAATTGACCGGCGCAAAATAATTTTTATCGACAAAAAAAAAAGAATAATTTATGACTATCAATAATATAAATACTAAAATTACAACCCACGTTAATTTTTTTAAAATACTCATAACTATTAACTTCAGTGATTATTCCGTCTTTTGGAATTATCATATTTAATCCGAATGGTTCCACTTCAATCTAATTCAAATAAGAACTCAATTATACCTAAATGTTATGCATCAGTTAAATGTGAATAGTTTCATAAATCAACTTCAACAAATTATACAGTTAAATATTCAAATACAAAACGTGAGAGATAATTCGAGCAGTTCAAGTGTGTTTAAAATTTCATTCAATATTCAACATGTAAGCATTAATGAAACAAATAAATACTTTTCATCTGTTTTTCCAAACAAGATGAGTAGGAAATTTGATATCGGTGAAGTATCGCTGTTAGGATTCGTATTATTAATTGGTAAGGGTAGGAAAAAGTGAAAAAAATGTTTAATCAGAAGTAAAGCGGAATGGATTAATATAATAATCACCGTTTAATTATGATGAGGCTCCTTTAAAGAAAAAATATGTTCCAAAGAAAAAGGAAATAAGACCATTTTCTTCAACCGGTTCGAGTTGTGTCCTTAATTGTCGTCTAAAAACAAAGGACGACATTTTTTTCTTAGTCCTCATTCGCGCTCCTCCTTTTACTGCGGTTTCTTGGCTGAGATTTTAATTCATCTTCAATTACTTTAACAAATGGTCAATCTAATTGTTGCTATATTTCAGTTTCATGTTTATCACTTTAGCTGTACTCTTTTTGTTGGAAGTTATTAAACTCTCTTAAAACTTTTCCACCTTCATAAATTTTACTGTTTTCAGATCTATAAGTAGAATCTGATACTTACTCTATACATAGGACAGTTTCTATTTAATTCTACGGGTTGAATGCTCATTCTTAATTCATAGTTTCAAAATACAGATAATGTTAGTTATATTTAACTAATCCGTAAAATGCAAATATTGAACGTATTGTTAATTCCTGTCTCCCTCTCTCCGTTCTTTCCAAAACGAAATTGGCTACTAGTAATCAAAGTGATGTACCGTTGTATGTTCGTGAACATTTTTCTGAACGATCTAACCGAGATTCTAAAACTAATTTCGGCAAACGTATGCTACGGGTGTCGTGGAAATAATATTAAAGATCACAGTTGTCAATTTAGTTGACAATATTTATTAATAATTCTATAAAAATTAAAATCCTTTGTCCTTAATTATGACAAAATGTACAATTACTCAATAAAGAAATGTTAAAAAAAAAAAAAATAAATCAACCAAATTTCCCATTTTATTTGAAAAAAAAATATTTTGCTTATTGATTAATCATATATTCTACTAAAAATGGATAAAAATAAATTATTATTCAATGAAATTACTGCTTTTACTTAATTGCAGTTTTTAAAGAAAACTGTGAGACGAATTTGTTTTAGTCCGACGAGGATGCCTCGAAATGTTTTTAGGTTGACAGGTTTCGTAGTGAAACCACATCCAATGGTCTAGGATTACTAAGAACTAAGGATCAAATGTTCGATAAATTATATGGTATAGAAGAAACTTTTATCAAATGAAAAAGTGAAGGACGGTAACGCTCTTGCTATTACAAATTTTCTATAAGATGAGGAAAAGAATCTACGAATCGTAAAAAAACAATTAATCATCAAAGGATAAAAATTTTCTCAAGATATGGTTATATAATAATGTGATTACATCATACATGAAAGGATAAGTCATAGACTTTAATGGAGGGGACTGTCCAGTAATAAAATAATGGGAAATCAATATAGATATATTCAATTTTGCAACGAAAAATATTAATAACATGAAAAACGTGTCATTTTACGCTAAAACCAATATTATACCTCAATTATCAAACCAATAATCATAACAGCCAACCTCCAAAATCCAGGAGAGCTTCTGAACATTGAAAGGGGGATATTGAGAAGAATCAATGGACCCAAACTTACATAGTAAGAATTCCGTTTAAAGTCAAATTAGGAAATTAATGAGAAACTGTTAAATCTGAAAACAGCAATAATGAAAACTAACTGACCCGTGCGAATGCTCCGCACAAATATAATAATTATATCTGATTTTAATACAATGAAGGGTCAGCACTACTTCCGTCCAATAATGTTTGATCTGCAAATGTTTATTACATATATTTTATAAGTTATCTGTTTATAAATAGGATTTACAATCTGCCATGGTTTAACGATTGCATTTTCTTAAACTTATCATTTAAATATTAGCTTGTTCCTTCATTAGATTATCATAAATTAACAAAAGCTTCTAAACATTGACTTAAATATCTGATGACGGCAAAAGCCTCAAATTCTCAGGAACGAATACTTGATCCAATCAGGATGTATGTTACTTTATGATTAAAAAAAATTGAAGGTGTATTTTTAAAATTATTATTTTTACGTTTTGTAGGGAATTTAGTAAGCTTGTATGTTTATAATGTATAATGAACTAAAAGTTGCGTCCTTTACGAATTATTCGCAACTTATGAATTCATTTGTAACGTCTCGATTCGTTGAGACTATCATATGGTTTAAAATATCCCACTTGTACATTCACTTTTATTTGAGTCCAGACATAAAATCAGGAACCAAAATTACGATTCGCACACTCTAAGTGATATTCCTTTTCTATTGATACCTCATTCGTCAAAATCCATCTCTCCTGAGAGCTGGAAAATGAATATATATTTGAGAAATAATATATAAGATGGTACTGAAATTTAACGGGCACGTGGAGGGGATAAATCCTTCCAGAAACAGAAAACAACTAAAAAAAAACAAAACATTCAATACGAAGTTTGGAAGGTTGTATTAAACAAATTAAAAAAGAACTTTAAAAACGTAGAAAGAGCACTAGAGAATGGGTAAATTTAGAAATTAATTAATTAAAGATTCTTTGGGATTATTAGAAAAAAAATTACGTTGGCAGGAAATGGACTGGAGAAAGAACAGCACTTCACTTAAATGAACGAAAGATTTACAGTATGGTCTTCATAATCCGAAAATATAGATTGTATAGCCTGTTCGGATTGTCAAAGGTAAAGTTCAAAATGATGGAAAAATTGCACAAGGTAAAGAAAATATATGTGTGAGTTATAAATCAAATAAATATATAAATACATTAGTTAATTATATATTCATTGCAAAACAAATCTGAAAATGAACATGCCGGATTATTTCAAAAAATCACTAAGTGCACTTTTGGTCGATTTTTACTTTTTTTTTAGTTGTTAATTTTGGTCATATTAATCGATACAATAACTGATTAAGTGCATACAAATAATACGAATTATTTTATACGTAAAAAAAAGTTTCATTATATGCACGATGTTCTGACTTTACAGAGCGAAAAGCCACTATATGGCGCTTAATGAGTTCTTTCATTGAATCAATTGATCAGATGGCAAATAAACTAAGTGAGCTATGTCTAACTGCCGCTCTATATACTTACAAGGTTATAACAGTAAGCTAGTGTTTCCGTTTAATTGATCCATTATTATAAATATATTATTTTTCTGTATAATTTATTTTTATTTATTGTACATGGAGTGTGAATGTGATCTCTAAACTTTATTATAAATGTCCTTTGAGACAGATTGTAATATTTTTCAATAAAAAAGTAAAAAAAAAAAAAAAGAAAAGAAAAAAATTGGTCCATTAATGCGGCTGTGTGAGAAGCGCTGGGTCTCCTGGAGTCCTGCCTTTCCTTCCACGCGTAAAAGGAAAGGCTAGTCCCGCAGATTTTGAGTGAATACATTTTGTAAATATTCTATTAAAGCATGTATGTATTTAAGTCAATTCGTCCACTCCAAGCAAGTTAGTGTCTTTATGGCGTTTCTATGACGTATTTATAATGAAATATTTTTCATTATTCAGGTTTGGCCTTTATTCATTCCACATTGACACATTTGCCTAATGGTCAGAATAAGTGAACCAAATGAGTCTTTGGTTGTAATTTCTTGAACGTTTCAGGATATCTTCGTCCCCCTCTTTAGCAATATTTTATTTTCCTAAGAAATTGCAATAATTCATTTAGTTAAGTACCATTGAATCAATCTTATTGTATTAAATTTTGTGACTTACCAAATTTCTTAGGAGAATAAAATATTGCAGAAGAAGCGGAAGAAGATTCCCTGAATTGTTCAATAAATTGTAATCCAAGATTCATTTGATTAATTTATTCTGATCATTAGGCAAATATATCATTGTATAATGACGTTTAAAATAAATATAAAGGAATATTCTAGTGAAATAAAAATTAATATGAAAAATGTTTTCTATACCTGATTTTGTAATTATTACAAATTATTGACAAGGAAACTAACAAATTATTGACATAAATTATTTTAAAAAAAATATTAAAGAAACAATTTGACTTTTCAGCTAATATATTCCCGGAAATTGGACCCCTGCTGCAAAAATTACATATAGTTTCTTCAATTTCAGGATGACCTAGTTTTAATTTTTTACGTTTAGAAACACCGCAATACGATTTAGAGACTACCACACGAAGCAATTCCAGTAATATGTACTGAGAAACAGCCATTTATATTCAATCACTGGCCAGACTACTTTTACGATTATCGAGACCGTCCAGTCCTGTAGAAAACAAGGGAATAGAGTCAAAACCGAGTCAAATGTTTGCTGACTCATCCAGAGCTGGCCCGTTTGACAAAATAAAAACTAAGGTTTGTGCTTTAGGCTACAAGATAAAAGTGAAAATATAAACAAGGCGAGATTAATAATATGAAACATAAATTATATAATAGCTCATTATAAATATGAAACATGATGAAACACTCAACATTCCCTTCGCTTGCAGTTGTTTTTATTTTCTATGATATTTTAATACATATCTACAATAAAACTCGTTTTCGAAACTATTTTTCTCCCCTTTTCATCTCTCTGTCAAGATACAATTTTGAATAATAGCTCGTTACAAATAGGATGAAATGATGAAAATTCCCCTTGTTAAAAATATGCAGGTCCGATTTTTGGTTTTTGAAATATTTTAATCAATATGTATTAGTCGAATCCAGCCGACTTTACCCGAGCGTTACACATCGGAGATCTGACTGCTCAATCTAATAAACTCTCCACGGAAACTTGCAGAACGTACCTAAGGAAGTTTTCATTTCAAAATAAAAAAATCTGGTGTTTCCAATCAGACTTTCCTACGTATTTCTGAATTTTTTTTATATCTTTACATATGTTCATCAAGAAAGAAAAAAAAAAATTGATTTAGATTTATTTTCCTGAAAATTGATAAACGAAAATATTTGACTACAATTTATTTGATAAACTAAAGGAATATAATCCGGCTGAAGGTAGGTCTTTGTAAAAAATTTAATACTCTCTAATATTGCTGATCAAATACGTTTTGTCAAACAATAATTTTTGTTAAAAGTAGAGGAAATAATGAAGCTTGTGTGATGCGGATAACAGATTTTCTTACTTTTACTTAGTTATCTTTTCTCTCTCATTCACCCCTTTTTGACTCCATGACATGAACCCGTAATCTTACATTGGAAATTTCATTACCTCTCAAAAAATAGTCTAAGCAGTTTAAATAAAAAAATAAAACGTGAAACGTAAAATAAGGGGGTTCTGAAACGTCCGTCGATTCCGATGATTTGTTTGATTATTAAATTGTTGGTAATTTAATTACCTTTCAAAAGTTTTATTATAAACTTTACCATCGAATATAAACTTAGCAAGTTAAGCCTAATAGATCCGTCGAAAGCCGCATTTTGAAAATTTGACCCTAATCGCTATAATTTTCTTACATAGTATAGGTAGGAAAGTAATAAATTAAAACATGTGTAGAAAATAGAATAAGTTGTATCATCACTAATACTGGTTCGATCCGCTGATTTTTTTTGTTTTGTTGGTAAATTAATTATCTTTCAAAAGTTTTATTATAAATTTTACCATAGAATATATAGTTAGCGAGTTAGGCCCTAAAAAAATTTTCTGTTCTTTATAACTTTTTCCTGATTTTTTTCGGGAATTTAGTCCATGTACGAAAATTAAAAGGACGATTATTAGAACATTATAGGAGAGTTTCAAAAAATTGTTTGAGCCGTTTTCGCGCTGCAGTATAGAGAAAAACATGGTTTTCACATATTGGGCATGGAGCACCCAATTCGTGTCACAGGCATCAGTAGTCAAAATCCTACAAAATAAAAAAAGAAGCAACAAAATAGGTTCAATAGTTCTCGGAAAAAATCTTGGCACAGGCAGACCAACGGCTGAAAATGTGTTTTTCTATCTCAAGGGGCTCTGAAACGTACAGATCCGTCGAAAACCGCTTATCAGAAATTTGACCTGATCGCAATACTTTCCTTACCTAGTATATGTAGGAAGTTTTACACCAATGATTTGTAAAATCGTATATGTTGCTCTGTTTCAATGTGGCTTTTAGATTATTAATCACGAGTATAATTTAGAGAATGGTTTTCAGGAGAATGAACATACATTTCTGTTTCTAGATTAAATTCATAATATGTTTTGCTTTTTTTTTTTTTTTTTTTTTCTGACGACGAGACAGATCTTTTAGATTTTGATTTTTTTCTGTTATTTACAAACAGTGAAGAATTCCTTTAAGTCTAATCGAATAATGGGGATTTTAAATATATAAAACTGTGGGACCGGTTATCGAGCCCGGGCAGATGAGTAGCGGCGGAGCCATCACCACAAGCCGGGGTGCGGTTAGCGCCGACCTCTCATCAAGCTATCTCTGCCTCGCGACTGACTCTTGCCAAATTAGTTTCTAGTATTTCCTCCCCCCCCCACCTTCTTACCCGGAGGATCCACCAACTTTCTTATCTCCATGTTAGTTTTATATCGCTTTAGGAAATCACGGTGGGAATCTGACAAAATTAAAATTATGAGTAAACCTGTATGAGTGGCCTCTCATCAAAGACAAACGTCTTTGTTATGGTTTATTATTTTCAATAATGAAACATTGTGATCGACCGAAAAATTCAAAAACATAACCCCCTTCCAAAATTTGAGGTTTCACGTTTCAAGACGCTTAGAATTCGAAAAACGAATAAAAATCTTTGTTTTGTCCGTCTGCCGTCCGCTCATTTTCTCCGAAACTACTGGACCGATTTTTTTTTCAAATTTTGATATAAAATCAGAGGTCACCCGAGGATGATCCTCCTTCATCGACATTACTCTTAGCCTTTAACTTTCAAAATGGCGGCCGAAAAACCTGCGTTGCTATAGACTGTAGCTCCTAAGCGAATGTACATATTTCAATGAAACTTCGCTAAAGTCATTTTCTCGACGCCTTTTAAATTTATCTATATAACATACTTCAACGAAAAGAAGCTGTAAAAAAAGTTACGAGGGATAATAATATTAAATTCCGAATAACTCGAAAGGTTTTTACTTTTTTGTAGATATGGTTTTTTAAAGCTTACGAAATTTCCTAAAAAAAAAAAAAAAAATCGTTAAAATCGGACAATTAGGAGCAAAGATATGGTCTCCGGTTTTTTTTATGTGTTCTATTCCAAATGTTATATCCTTGGTTTGATTTTTAAATGTGTTACTGAACTAATGCTATTTTTTTTAGCATTTCACTAATGATTAAAGAAAAACTGTTTGGTCCAATAATTGGAATCACCTTTTATTTTTTTTTTCTTTGTAACTCGGAAGCTAATGTTACTTTAGATGCATAATTGTTTGGAAATAATAAACCATTGTGAAATAATTTGCAGAGTTTTTTAGCTTCAATTCAGACTATTTATGATGATTTTATTTAAGATTATTATATTGGAATTATGCTAAAACATTAGACTTGGTTTGAATTGAAGCTATGTTTCAAAAATTGGCTTTTCCCTAACTTTTTAAAAATGACAGTCCGTCTCTGATATGAAGCCACTCATATATTTTAGCATTCTTCAGAAAGACCGAACGAAACTGGATATCACGCCCACTCTTTCAATATATGAACCTTTAAAAGTAAAATATATGTCAGAACTGCTTTAGACCGTTAAAATTTCACAGAATGTTCTATAAAGGTGGCTAAAGAATATTATCAGGCATTTATTGCACAACAATAACAGCATACCTTAGTCAGTCACATGCACATTCAACTATTTGAAAGGAAAAAAAATTATACATTCATTAATTAATAAATGATTTGTTATGAAAATGACTTGCACAATTAATACTTAATTCATTTCACTACTACCAAAACGATCAATACGCCAAATTTTATTAACCTTTTTAAATTTGGTCCACAACCCCTCTTAATTTTGAACTGCAATATCTATTTAATCATTGGAGCTTTCTCTTATATATATCATTGTTTTATTGCTTGTGGTTCTTATGGTTATTCCTCCATGGGCTGAGAATACCAAAACAAAACATTTAAGTTTAAAAACAAAAATATTTTTAAATATAGGCGTTTGAGAATTATGCGATTTAAAAATTGCTACTATATTTGGAGATTGTCGAACTGCAATGAAAATTATATAAACTTGCGAAAATTAGATACAGATGTTTATTGTTCTAAAGAGTGGAGCCGATATGGCAGGAAGGGACGGGGATGGAGAAAATTATGAAAAAAAGAAGGAAGACAATTTACATATCCGTGCTATTCTATTACGTTACCCTCTGCATCTTCATGAATAGGCAGATATACCTGATTATATTTGCATTCTAAATCTCTAGACTCTCTTGTTTTCCCCCTCTTTTTAAGGTATTACAAAGTTTTTGGACACGATTGCATTATTCTTATAAATATATCCTGGTTTCCTCGGAATAATCCTCATAATGGGCTTATGTTTTGTTATTACGGATATCGTTTAGTACGTTATATTGGGTAATTTCATATGAAATATCCGTTTTTATTATATCAGAGATTCAATGTGGGATCAGTGGACTTTTTTTTGTTTACAGATTGTAATGAGCGTTTATTCTTCTTCTCATGTTTTATAATATTTACTCTTATTCCAATTTATTGCACATTGTTTAGTATTCCATCATATATGACTATGAAAACTTGAGATTTTCGAGTAATTTTTTATATGAGTTTAAACTTGGACACTCGGCAATCCAAGCTGCAAGAAACATTACCTCTGCGTTCGAGAAGGGTGTAACGAACGGATAATTCACCGGTGGTTTGAAAAAAAATTGTATCCAAACAAATTATTGTTTTCTGTGTTTAGTAAATGGCACGAATACTTCATTTCTCCTTTTTTTCGAGATATGAAACCATCACGTCCAAATATGATATTGACATAATTAATTTAAAACTTGTCAAAAAAAATAATCTGTATTGTTTAATCGGACTGTATCGGTTTCACGACAGACAGTGAATTAATTAAACGAACTATGTTACGAAGTTCTTCCATACCCAGCTCATTCGCCAGAATTATCTCGAATATATTTCAATCTGTTCCGGAACTCGCACAACTTCCTTAAAGGTAAATTTTTGAAAATGATTCTCAGGTAAAAAACGCATTTTCTGAATTTATTTCTTCACAAAACTCTGAATTTTTCTGTTCTGCTATTAAAAAGTTGATAGTACATTGGAGAAAATGAGGTAAATATTTTGAATAATAATGTTTTGATTTCATATATTTGTTTTAATATATATCCTTTTCTACGAAAATCGACATTTCATATTTAAAGACCAACTATTCGAGTGTCATATGCAACTACATACATACTACTAAGTGGCACCTTATTCGAATTTCAATACAATATTTCTATAAATATCGTGTTGTTTCAGATGTGACTGTGTTGTTAAGATTGCTATAATGACTGTTTTTTCAACTGTATTAGTTAATTCTTTTTTACATTGTAATTAATAGGGTTTGTATCATTTAAAAATGTCTATAATAACTCTGTTGTTAGAAATTATAATAAATTCTTCATATTTACGGGCCGGAGGGCTTGCCGATATCACTGGAGGCGAAACGAAATTCTTGTTGGATCCAAGCTATAACAATGTTCTAAGATGTATTATGTTAATAAAAGCGTGTTGCAACTGCAATTTCTTGCTGGTGGACTCCCATAGGTATCATTATAGGTTGTAAGTGTAACTCTTTTACTATTTGAAGCCAAATGAACCACTCAAAGCAAATTACTTTGCCAGTTAAGGGAAAACATTGGCTCAGTGTGGTGAAGTTGAGCGGAGTTTCGCTATTTTTTAAATTTTCGTGTAAAATATGAATATAATGATTTAGAAATCGAAATAGGTATCTTTGTAGTGATTTAAGTAAAAATAAACTGTAGATAATTCACTACTAAATGTTAAAATATACATAACGAAAACACTAAATTTCTCCCTTAAAAAAAATGGTCAAAATCTATTAATAATTAACCATCCAATCAATTCAGTCAGAAAAGTTTATTTTAGGATTCATCCCTGTATCAAGAAATGACATACTATTTTAAAATTTATCTATTTATTTAATTAGTTTTTGTCATAAATAAACTTTTGACGTAAAATAGAATTATATATAGTAGTAACTTTATTCCAAATCCTTTTTAATATTGATATCTTTCCATATATTTTATGATACTTTTATAGATCTTGGGATCGAAAATGCATATAAACACAGGCAAATGGTTATTTCATTTTTATGACCCATTATTTATACGCCAGTAACATAAATGTGGAAAAATCAGAAATAATAAAATTATTATAGTTAATAATATGGCAAATATAATTTTATTTGGGAAATGGAATGACAAATGAAGGACATAATATTTAATTTAAATGCTAAAATATTATTGCGAATTTATTTATTTATATTAATACAAAATACAAAGTACCTATAAATAGGCTAAGCCGAGAAAAGTCAGAGAGAGACAAAATTAAAAAACGTAGATTGAGTTTAAAATTATATAAAATATTTTTTTTCACGATTTCCAGGCCACACCGGAACATATGTCCAATATTTTTCGATGCACTATCACAAAAAAAAAAAAAGGTTTGAAATCGGTGACTCACTAATTGTAGCCTCCTCTTTTCAGTACATGTTAGTGATCCGCTGACAAATTATCTAGTGTGTTCTGGGCATTAGGGTTACGTAAAGTCTTTCTCTTTTACGAATTTCTGATTATCGTGATAATACGGGCGGTATTAAAATTTTAGTTATGCAATTTTTTTTTTTTTTTAATGAAATTTACAGGAGTATCACATGAAAAATACAAGTAAATTTGGCATTGGTAACATGAAATGTAAAACATGAAGAGAAACTACCCATTGGTAGAACTCAAATTAAAGTTATATATTAGAAGGTTCCGAGGCCATCTTCTTTTCAGACCCCTCGGAAGATTATCAAGAATAGAAGTGAAAGCAATATTGGAAACAAGAGCGTTCAGAAGTTTATTATGGAAGGACAGGTATCTGGATTGGGCTAAATCGGAAACATATGGTACGTCATGGTCGTTATGGATGATTTTATTTGTGACAAAGTCTGAATTGAACGAAGGATTTTGGATTGTAAGGATTGGATACGAGAGGAATTCGATGGTTTAGTAGAGTCCCAAAACTCGACTCCGTAAGTCCAAATAGGCCTTATTATAGTCATTTATATAAGTCTGTTGTAAGTAACTGGGAGTTTAGAGCGTTTGTCTAGTAAGTGCTGGAGTAGTCGAAAACGTCGATTGGTTTCTTGTCGGTTCAGTCTGGTATGAGGATTCCAAGTGAGTCGTTTGTCCAGGTAGAGTCCTAGGTTCAACATGTTCAACATGGATAAGTGGAGTATTGTTAAATGATACAGTAGGGCAGGAAGTAGGTTTGCGACGAAGGGTAAAAGTAATTTGATGGAATTTACTGGAGTTTATTTCAATCATCCAGTTTTTACACCATTCTTCAAGATTTGTGATAAGTGATTAGAGAATTTGGGATGCAATTGATGGATCGTTGTTATCTGATAGGATACAAGTGTCATAAACATGAGTTTAGATGATAGTGTTGGGACGGGTTGGAATGTCAGCTGTATGAACTGTGTAAAGGATAGGACCTAGGATACTACCTTGAGGAACACCAGCAAACTGAGAAAAAAGAGATGAATAGGAATTCATGTGATTTACTTTCAAGTATCTATCACTAAGGTAGGAACGGGTAATGAGGAAGTATATAGGTGATAAGAATTTACGTAGTTTGTACATCAGTCCCATCCAGTGTTCAACGTCGAGAAAGCCTCACGTGCATACGCTCTCCAATACAGAAGAAACTACATCTACCACACGATGACATTGCTAAATAGTGGAGTGAGATGTACGGAATCTAAATTGGTGATCTGGGATTATGTGATTAGAATCTAGGATGGGATACAGGCGAATTATGCAAATTAAAATGTTTTAAAAAGAAGTTTCAATGAAGGAATAATTTAAATTCCCAATTGACGAATTGAATAATTCGAAATAAAAAATATGACTTATACAGAACAAGGTATATGCTATAAAGGATAGCCTCTTTCAATCGCCAACTATGAAATCGACAAAAATAAAAATTTAATCGAAATGATTTTCGTTGTAACTTTATAATATAATATGTATATGAATCATAGTAAGCTATGTATAAACATTACTTGCTATGTATAAAAATATATATATTTATATAAATAAATATATAAATAAATATATATTTGTTATGTATAAAAACACAGAAAGAAATTGTGTATGAATAAATTACTTAGTTTTCTGGATTAACATCATCTCAATAATGATTAACATAAAAATTTAAATATATATTAACTATTATTAATAATAATTAACTCATCTAGACGAGGATCTTACCCAAACTGATCTAAATTGGGGTGGAGTTTATGGAAAAGTTACTTCAAAATGTTTTTTCGACAGCGACGAACGAAACAAGAGTTTTGGGTCACTACAACTGACTAATAAAGTTGCATCTCTAGCGCTTTTTGCAAGTCTAAAATATTGAAAATCTATTTCAGTATGTCCTCTAAAGTCACGGATACTGCTATTACATTTCCTTAAAAAAAAAAAAAAATGTCTTTAGGGTAGAAACAATAACGTGTTTTCTTATTAAAAGACATCTTTTTTATTTTATATTTTGCTGTCAAATTATAAACAAGGCCTTAATGAAGCTTCTGTTTATTTTACCATAAATTTAATAAAAACAATAAATTTCTTGCTTGTTAAAAAAAAAATTTGTGAAATTTTGTATTAATTTTCATTCAATAAAAAAAGGATATTTGATGGGGCGCCACTCACTAAAAAAAATCCAGTTTTTTAAAGATAAATACAATAACTTTCTCGTCTGATTAAAAAAGCAACATTTTTACAATAAAGTTTAAATTTTTTTTTTTTTTAAATTCCTACCATGGAACCCCCTCTGAAACTGAATCAGGAACACCACTTCCTCCCCTCTCAAGATTCTACACTGATAAAAAGTAAAAGCTAAACTATTAATTATAATAGTTTGTTTTATTCCTGTAATAGTTCCAAACAACTTTAAACAAATCTTGATTTTTAAAATAAAATGAGAACTGAAAATATACTAAAATTCAGTATTTTGCTTTAACATATAAATTGACGGTCATTATTTTGAACTTTCCATACTTCCTTCCATTAATAAATATATAGTCTACTCAATATCTCATACTAAAATTTTAATCCGAATGATTTGAATTTGAACTAAACAATTTTGATAAAAGTGCCTTATATTATGATTAGAAATGAAAATCAATTTGAATAAATGAAGAATGAATGTAGAGTAGATTTTATACGACCATTTAAACATATATTTTTTTTTTGCTAAAGGTATAATATTGTTAATAAAATAAGCAAAAAGTCGAAACGAGAATCCATTATGAATAGAACAATATTATAAAGCCTAGAGCCTCCAACATACAAGTAAACAGTTAATTTGTCATATTCGTCAATCCAGGAATCATCATGGTAGAAAAAACACATCAAATATATGTAGAAACACAGAAAGAGAAGAAAGAAGAAGAAAAAAAAAGCAGAAATAAAGAACATTGCTGACATCTCGTCAAGCCATAAACAGGAAACAGGAGAGAAAGGTTATAGAAAACGACTGATTAATAGTATTGGCCAAATGTGAAACCAAGACGAGTCTTGGTCTTGCACAAAGGTCTCGCAACAGTCTTGCAGTTTCCTACTAGCTAATTATTATAGAGATATTACTGTAATTTTTGCGATATGAGAAACCTACAGTTTCTCCAATCGTTATATATATATATATATATATATATATATATATATATATATATATATATATAATATCAAAAGCTACATTGTGTGGGTGTGTTTTGTTTTTGGCACTTTGACTTTCAAAGTTACACTCTACTCTCTATTGTGATAGGTTGAATAATATGACAGTTTCAAATGTGTGTAAGTCTGATGTAAGATAGAAATTCTACTCAAAATATTCACCATTTCAGATGAATAGGTTAGGTTTCCGTATTTTTACCACCAAAAATCTTAATTTTATTCGTAATCGTCCAGGATACATATTACAATAGCTTTTCTATATACAGGTAGCTTTTATATATTCTATATAGCTTTTATATATCTTCTAAAGCAGAGATTATGAATGAAGGAATGTATTTTTGAATAAATAAATTTATAATCACTAATCGATCGATTTATTCTTTCGGGCCTTCATTATTTTATATTTTACTAACGACCAGCAATTTCCATGGAGCTTTTGAATATTTATTTCTTTTTTAATTTATTTAATATTAATAAAGATTCAATAATTTAGTTTTCATTTAGTTTTAACTTTAGCATGTTAAGATTTACTTTGCATTGATAAGTTTTTAAGACTTACTATTCATTGAAATTAAAACTTAGACAGTAATTGAATTAGTTTACCTACTTATGCCCATTTGGACCTACGCTTCACAGGTATACGGGACAGCCAAAAGAGTCACATTCGTAAACTACAGACTTTTGAATCTAAAACTTTCAGGACTATCACCAAGGCTCCCTGGTACGTCAGTAACATTACTCTACATAAAGACTTACAGATGCCAACAGTTAACGAACACATTAGAACACACAACAAGACATTTCATAATAACTTACAGGGACATTCCAGCCCATAGATTCGAGGCATGGTCACAACTAACATGCCCAACAGCATCCGAAGGAGGCTTAAAAGAAGCTGGATAAGGAATCTCCTCCACTAACTATAAATATTACATTCGAGACAGGAAGGACACCGCGGGCACTCAGACGTACCACTTTTTGGGAATCTCTTACCCAATTTTCAAAAACCTAAAGAATTAAATTTAGCTGCCTTCAGAATGAAACAACTGCAATGATATTGTGCAAGAATTTTGGGTTTCTTACCAAAAACGTAAGACACGTCCTTGCTGGGCGGCAGTCAGTTTCTAATATTCTGCGATTTTTTCTACAAATAGAACTAAATAAATAGTAGATGCTAGAATAGGCGAGAGCAGGAGAGATTCCCGCTTCAAATGAGCTCCTTTCGCCAATTCTAGACCATTCCCAAAGCTTAATATTCAATAGCTGCAGTGGGTATTGAAAAATGGACTGAGTGCCAACAACGGTTTTTCTCCAACCCTATATTTCCCTTATATTATATACATATAAAAATACGGTTTTGATAAATGCTTTCGTTGGTATTATTTAATACTTGATGTATTGTATACATTACAGCGATATTAAAATTAAAATTTGTATATATACAGTACTTAAAAAAAAAATAAAAAAAATAAGCACAATGACGCTTTATCAGTGACGCTTTTATAGGACTAAAAACATTTCGTGACATAAAATGGTATATTATAATCAAGTAAAAAATTGAAATACACAGTTGTAAAGGAAAATGGCTCTTGTCAAACAAAATAATATAATAAATTATACGGCTATGAAAAACATATGGTAATTTATATTACCGACTCCCCTTTGTTCGAAAATACTCATTTCTGCTGAAGAAGAGGGTGATAAGTGAAAGTTGTGTAATGGACACACCACACCAGAAATTTTTAATATTTAGGTCTGGTTTTCATGAAAAATAATTGCATTATCGGATTTCATTCGGGTCATAATCATATATATTATAATATTGATAAGGGTCTTGATTTTGGTGAGCCCCTTAGAATCAACCATTTTGCCCGTCTGTACTGTCATGCGGGATTGCAGAACCAAGCTGCCCCTTGATCTGTTAAGTTCAACCTTACTCAGATCGCTAACATAGGATTTCGCTAGAATTAAGAAGCCCTACATATACATATATATGTATAAATATATTAAAATACAATCTATAAATAAATAAAAATTTTAGAAGTGGATAAAAGTGACTTCTAAGGAGAAATGCATATGCTGAGATGGCCAAAGGCCCAAACATACACATAAATAAAGATTACAATATAATGCAAATTGTGGAACAGAAGGTCAAAAACGTCTATTTATATAACTTATTAGTATCCTAACCAATTTATACATAAATAAACATTTTAGAAGTGAATAAAAATGACTTAAATCTGAAGAAATGTAGACAAGAAATATATTGAGGACGGCCAAAGACAGAAAATTACGAGTAAATTCAAATAGAAAATTAATAAAAAAAAAAATATTTGATTGATTGAAGGTTACAAACGTAATTTATTTCTCTCTCCAAATTCTATTGAATTATCACAAGTTTAAGTCAATTAACTGCATGTTGATTTCCTTTATCTCTTCCATATTCGTGAGTTAAATAAGTGCAATCAATTGAAGTAAAATTACTGGTGCAGCGGATTCTTCCGCTAAAAATGACGGAAACTTCGGCTTCAAACGATTCACCAAATGAAGTCAACCACGATAATGCACCAGAAGCTATGTCCTGGGAAGTTGTGTCTGGACGAAAACGACATGTAGCTTCAGACAGAGATCCACGTCACAAACAAATAAAGGTTAGTGATACTATTATTACTAACAATCGATTCGAAGTTTTATCAAATACTCCGGAAGATAGACAGCCAGCAAATAATAATCCCATTATTATTAGACCTCCACCTATTCATATAAACGATGTGAAAGACTACACGGCATTAGTAACCTATCTTCACAATGAAGGTGGCCCTAACAGTTTCAGGTTGAAAACGTCTATGAGAGGAGTCAGCGTGTATCCTGAAAACGCAGAAATATACCGTAGGTTAGTGACCAGTCTTAGAAGGGGAGGAGCTGATTTTCACACATATCAACTCCCGGAAGATAAAACGCCTCGAATAGTTATTAAAAATTTACACCACGCCACACCTCCAGCGATCATAAAACAGGAACTTGCCAACTATGGTTACGAGGCAACCAACATCGTAAATATTATATCAAGATTCAAAACACCGTTGCCAATGTTTTTCGTTGATGTGTCCAAAGCAACGTTCAATGATAAAATTTTCGACATTGAATTCCTGTATTACACACACGTGAAGATCGAAGAGCCAAGGAAAAAAAGGATCATTCCGCAGTGCGTACGTTGTCAGCATTATGGCCATACCAAGACGTACTGCAACCACCAGCCGAGGTGTGTAAGGTGTGGTATGGGTCACGAAAGCACTTCCTGTACAAAGACTCGAGAAACAGTCGCAAAATGTGCCAACTGCCAAGGACCACATCCTGCTAACTACAGAGGTTGCGAAACTCTGAAAGAGCTTAGGAAGACCCGCACAAGAAACCATACTCTGCAAAGGCCTCCTAGAGTTCAACCCCCACCACCAGAACTACACGAGTTCCCACCACTGCATCAGCCTCAATACCCTCATCCGATTCCCTCAGGACCAGAACAACAGCAGCAGAGACAGCAACGAAAACCAGCACCGGCAACAAACCAAGAACAAAGGCCTAAAGGTATGAGTAGGGGCATTGCCCAAACGCTCCCTACTATTGAAACCTCCTCAGGTGATATCATACATTTGATTAGCGGTCTCAATAACCTCATACAGCCCCTCTTCAGTCTTCTACAACAGCTATCTCAGGCTACTCTCGCTCTTACCCAAAAATATGCCCCGTAATCAGACGACTGTGGGCTCCATGTCTATTATACTATGGAACGCAAACGGACTGAATCAACATAGAACCGAACTAGACATATACTTACACGAGAAACGCATTGACATTGCACTAATAACAGAAACACATCTGACACCACATTCTAAATTTTACATCCGTGGTTACAAAATCTACAGAACTGACCACCCAGATGGAACTTCACATGGAGGCACTGCCATAATTATCAAAACAACTCTAAAACATAATCCTTTACAATTACCCATAACACCAGAGATTCAAGCTACAGCCATTACACTATCAACACAACAACAAAACATTACTCTTGCTGCGGTTTATTGCCCTCCGAGGTATGTTCTGACACCCATGATGTTTAGTAATTTCTTTAAACGTCTTGGTAGATGCTTTGTTGCAGGAGGCGACTACAACGCCAAAGATCAGTTCTGGGGATCCAGACTATCTACTCCAAGAGGAAGGAATCTTAGGTATGTTCTTTATGAGCTTTCATTAGACACAATATCACCTAATTCACCCACGTACTGGCCAACTTCTAGACGGAAAACACCAGACTTACTCGATTTTTTCATAACTAAAGGACTCCGAACAACACCTCACACTATAACAACGAGTTCAGATCTTTGCTCTGATCATTCCCTTTTGCATTTGGTATTGTTTGAAGAGCCTTGTGAAGCTACAAAAAAACTGTCCCTGATCAATGGCATAATGGATTGGGACAGGTACAAGAACCATTTGGACACTGCTCTCTCTGTTCCTCTATCCATTAAAAACGAAGAAGAACTTGAGGATGCCGTTGAATACTTCACACGAAATATCCAAGAAGCAGCATGGTCTTCATCAGTACCAAAACCTCAAAAATATGAGTTCCTACCAATGTACCCACAATACATAAGGGACTTGATCAGAGCGTAGAGGAGAGCTCGCAAAATATGGCAGACTGACAGACTCCCATCAGATAAACGAACTTACAACAGACTTAATAATGAACTCAAGCGACAGATTGGAAAATTCAAACGAACAACCTATGACAACTACATCAGAAATCTCTCAACCGACGATGGAAGCTTGTGGAGACATACTAAAAACCTTATTAAGCATCGTGAAGTGTCAGCACCCCTTCGAAGACAAGATGATTCCTGGGCCGTGACGGACGGAGAAAAATCAGAACTCTTTGCCGAATATCTTTCTTCTGTTTTTGTACCACACACAGACTTCACTAACACTGTGCACGATAACAATGTACTAAACACTTTAGACATGCCCTTACAACTAACTTCACCTCCTATTTCATTCACACCTTCACAGATTGCTGAACAAATCAAAAAGTTGCCTAAAAGAAAAGCTCCTGGACATGACTTGATTAACGCTGAAGTGCTCCAACAAATGCCTAGAAAAGCTCTAGTGCTTTTGACAACTATTTATAATGCAATACTGAGGACAACTAAATTTCCCCTACAGTGGAAATACTCACATATAATAATGATTCACAAGCCTAAAAAGGACAAAAACTCACCTTCCTCATACCGACCAATCAGCTTACTACCTATCTGTTCCAAAATTTTTGAAAGCTTACTGAACAAAAGACTTGTTGATATACTAACAAACACCCAAATAATACCTGACCATCAATTTGGATTTAGGGCACATCACTCAACTATACACCAACTACATAGAGTAACGGACTACATATCTACAGCACTAGAGCAGAAAGTATATGCAACTGGCGTATTTCTGGATGTTGCTCAAGCGTTTGACAGAGTTTGGCACCAGGGTCTTCTCTTTAAACTCAAGACAATACTCCCACCTACATATTATCTAATTCTACAATCCTTCCTTTCCGATAGATTTTTCTCGGTCCGACACGGGTCAGAACTATCTTCCATCAGGTCTATCTCAGCAGGAGTACCTCAAGGTTCAGTACTCTCTCCACTACTCTATATCACATACACCCATGACATACCTTGTAGTCCCAACATTTTAACAGCGACATATGCAGACGACACAGCAATTTTAGCAAGACACAAAAATCCAACATACGCCTCACAGACCCTACAACAGTATTTAACTAGATTACATGACTGGTTCAAAATTTGGAAAATCCGACTAAATCAAGACAAATCACAGCACATCACATTTACGCTTCGACATGAAACATGCCCTCCAGTTTTCCTTGACGATACACAGATTCCACAGACAGACACCGTTCACTACCTTGGTCTGACATTTGACAGAAAAATGACGTGGGGCCCACATATAATCAAAAAACGAAAAACTTTAAATCAAAGATTAAGAATTCTGAGTTCACTTCTTTCAAAAAATTCAAAACTAAAACTTAGACAGAAATTGAACACATACAATTACTTACTAAAACCTATTTGGACTTACGCATCACAGATATTTGGAACTGCTAAAAAGACTCACTTAAACAAACTTCAAATCTTTCAAGCAAAAACATTCAGAACAATTACAAAAGCACCTTGGTACGTTAGCAACATAACCTTACATACTGACCTCCATATGCCGACTGTTAACGAACACATACGTATTCATTACAAACGATTCCATGACAACTTACAAGGACATACTAATACACTTATAAATGACATGGCCACTACGAATATGCCCGGTAACGTCTGTAGGAGACTGAAGAGGAGCTGGATGAGGGACCTCCTCGCCTAATGTAGATATCACGCCGAGTGAGGTGCCGCTGGGCACTGATCCTCCTCATGCCTTTCATGACAATTCTATTAATCAATCGATCTCACATTCACTGGTTGTCATTAGCATTATGACAGGTGTGAATAAAACATTAAAGCTAAAAAAAAAAAAAAAAAAAAAAAAAATAAAATATTTGGGATGAATCGAAGAGGATCGTTTAAGCTTGAAAAAATTTAATTATTTATGAAGCAGGAAATTAATTATTTGTAATGCTTCTTTCGAATAACGGAGACAAGGTAGGCTCAAAAATCAACTTAAAATTTACGTTCTTCTTCATAATATCATTATTGACAAAGTTATCTACCATCGCAAAGTGAAACGAACCGTCCACTTTACTCGAAAAATATCCAAAATTTGATGATTTGAAATTTTATTGAGAACTATCGCTTATGAACACTTTTCATTAAAATTCTTAATTACTTTGTTTGAGTCCTTATGCATTGAAGCGACACATTCCAAATATGTAAAGAAAAGTTTATAGTCTATTTGATAAGATGGATATATTCGTTTAACATTTTTTTTTTTTAAACGATATGGAATATTCAATACTTCTCACTAATTACAATAGATCTTTCTCAGTAATTCCTGTGGTTATTTTGTCTCAACGAATATACTACATCTTCAAGAGTTTTGGCCAGGTTATTTCCAAACGTTTGGACATATTGTAAACTCGGTTTTCCTTCACTTCTGGGAGCGCACAACGTTTCGACGAACAGTGAACCTTGGAATCAACAGCCTTGATGAAGATCATCTCCCTTTATCCATCAAGAAGTAGTCGTACTGTAAAGTCTGCATTTACGGACTGGAGGAAATACTGGATAGAAACTATTGAAATTTAAGAATTACAATGAACATACGTTGTATAGAAATGAAAAAGAGTGCGAATTTTCTTTACACATTTAAATAACATGAAAGGGAGTGGGGTGATCAATTTATTGTTTCATACAACAAATTTGAAACGCCTAACTATCGAAAAGGAAAACAAAGATCATAGATAAATTTAGGAAGAAATGAACAACTAGTATTTTTCTGAAGGTACTTTTCTTCTTATATTCACCTGCCCCTGAATAAAATATACGCTAATATATAAATATTTAATATATTAAAAAATATCGTAAAAATGTCCTAAATTATCGGTAATTACTCAATTAATTATGTCAATATTGAATCGTATGTTTGAATAGGATATACATACATAATAAAACCAACTTGGTAGTGATTAAAAACGACTAATCTTTAGTGAATTACAATATAATGACAAGAAGAGACTGTTCTGAAGATGGGGAATGTTACACTGATCTGGCAACGATGAATTATAAATAAGAAAATATATGAGGTGGAAATGGATGCTATTTTCATTTACAAACGATCTAAGTTATAATTAACATAGTTTCCTTATAAATTGATAAATTTTACACACCTCACTTCTAATGAAATATGTAGTAATGGAATCATTGTATGGTACTACGATCATGAAAATTTTCTTTTCGAATCCGAGTTTTCAACGGAAATACACGTTTTGAGATCCCCTGAGTCCAAATAACACTGTTTCGTAAAATGGTCTGTGTCTGTGCATGTGGTCGAAAATAAAAGTCTTGCTCGAAAACAAAAGTCATATGAAACTGAAATTGCGTATTTAAGGTTTGTACATGTGTGGGATGTCACACCAACTTTTTTGTCAATATCGGGTTACCGGAAGTGTCACTGTTTATCATCGGTTCTACACATTTTTACAATTTTCTAAAAAAATTGTTACAATTTTGATTGAATTTATTATATCAGTGTAAAATTAACCGATTTTTAATATAATGTAGGCCTTATTCTTATTGATGTTCTCTTCTTCTAATTTTCAAAATTCCTTCCTTTAAGGTACCTTTCGTCGTAAGTGTCATGGCCGAAACTGAGGTTCTATATTCGTATCGTTCCGTCTTTGCTAGTTTGTTATGTGCTTATTATCTCAAATCCTGTTCTCAGACTTTGTAAACAGTGAGTTTATAAACAATTTAACATTTTTACATTACAATCAGTGAGGTGAGTGACTTTTATTAACAATTAGCAACATTAAATTGGTACTCGATTGCTAGAGACAGTTTACGTGGCAGATAATTCCCCTCAGCGGGTCTTATCTTTCAAATTCAAGGTCACGGCGCTTTATTTTACGTTCAGAATATCTTGAGTTCGTACCTAAGACAGTATATATATTTTTTTTTCTCTGTTTTTATTTCTTAATTGATTATTTTATTTTAATATTTTTTTTTTTCTACTGAGACTCTATTTTATTTATTTATAAAAATGTTTTTTTTAATATTTGTATATATATTTGTAAATAGATTAGTTATTAAGTATTTGTTTTGTAAATTTTCTTATTAGTGATACTTTTTTTTTTCTCTCTTCTTTTTGTATATATTATTATTTAGAGGTATGGATTCTGATAAGAACATTTCTTTTGACGAATCAGATGAAGAGACTCCTTTCTCCGAAATCAGTGAGACTGATTCTCAATATTTAACAAGGCGAACTCTCCAAAAGCGCCATAGAAACTCTGCCCCCGGTTCGGCGGGCAACTCACCTAATAAAAAACAAAACAAATCCGCTAAAACAAAGCAAGCTCTCAAAGTAAATAAACAATCAATAACTAGTAATAATTCAGCTATGAAACCTGACACTAAACCATCAACTAACACATCCAGTAACAATTCTGTTACAGCCAATAATAAAATTAACGAAATCACTGAACCTAGAACTTTCACTGAACCAGTGCCACCTCCGATTTATGTAAGCAAGATTGACAATTTCATTCAGTTCGGTCAAGAAATAGCTAATCTGATCGGACCGACCAACTTCCGGTGTTTTTCTCGAGTCAACGATATAAAGATTAACACCAATACTAAAGAAGATTATAAAAAACTTATAAATCATTTGACAGCACTCAATCACGACTTCCACTGCTATCAACTAAAAGAAGACAAAACATATAGAGTGGTTTTGAGAGGTCTTCACTCTACCACACCCACTACCGCTATAAAAAAAGATCTGGAAGATATCGGCCATTCGGTAAGACATATATCTTCTATTTTACATCCTATTGATAAATATCCACTGCCATTATTTTTCATCGATCTAGAACCAGCCCGGAATAATGCAGAAATCTTCGAAGTTAAAAGACTGCTGTATTCTGTTGTAAAATTTGAAGAGCCGAGGCAGAAACCAATAGTCGTTCAATGCACCAAGTGCCAAAACTTAGGGCATACAAAGGCTTACTGCCATCACTCGGTGCGTTGCGTTAAATGCGCCGGGCCTCACGCCTCTAACACCTGCCAGAAACCGTTAAATGAACCACCAAAATGTGCCCTTTGTGGTGAGGACCACCCTGCAACCTATCGGGGCTGCATTATCTATAAGAAGCTGTATAAGCAAAGAACTTATAATTTATCATTAAAAGAAGAACAGAAGAATTCTACCCAGGCACAGGTACAGGCACCTGAACTCCTAAATTTGGCAGCGTTTCCTCAACTGCCGAACGAAATAATACCACAATTGACGCACAACCCTTCTACATCAACAGATCATCCCCATCAAGACTCTAGGCACCTATATTCAGACACTACGGTGAAGAATCAACAGCCGCGACGTCAGACGCCTCAGATTTCCAAAACTAAGACTCAGGCTTCCAAACCTAAGATCCAGACCTCCCAATCCAAGACTCAAATCTCCCACATTCGTTCAAAATCTCCACGTCAGCAAATGCCTCCTCACCAGATACCTATACGTGTAAAATTACCGCCCGAACATCCAACTCCTGTTTATTCCCACCCTACTGCTCATATTTACTCTCCTTCCCAAGTTCCAAGGGTACATCCTTCATCAGACATTCCTTATCATAAGATCTTTCCCTCACGAACTCCTAATCAAAACCAACCTGACCAACAAAACCCGATCGATTTAATAAACTCCACCCTTGCGTCCTTCCTGAAAGATCTCCAAGAGACTATCAAGCCACTAATTACCCTCCTCACAAGAATCCTTACCGAAATTCCCTTCAATCTCTCACGATGAGCACTAAGCCCCTAGCTGTTCTTTTATGGAATGCTAACGGACTACAAAACCACCGAGACGAACTCGACATTTTTCTTCATGACTATCACATTGATATTGCTCTACTGACAGAAACTCACTTCACTCGACGTTCATATTTCTACATACGTGACTATATCACTTATAGATCAGACCACCCCGACAACACTTCCCATGCCGGTTCTTGCATCCTTATCCATAAATCCTTATCCCATTCTCTCATTCCTTCTACTCCAACGGAGGCTATTCAAGCAACCTCGGTTATCATTTCAACTCGTCCTTTCCATTTAACATTCTCAGCTGTATACTGTCCTCCCGGTCATACTCTTACCTATAACTTACTTGAATCCTTATTTCAATCCTTCGGATCGCGCTTTATTGCTGGAGGAGACTACAATGCTAAACACCAACGATGGGGTTGTCGATCATCCAACTCCCGTGGTAACATACTATCTTCTGTCTCAACTTCCAATAGTTACTCTGTCCTCTCTCCTATGAATCCTACCTATTGGCCAACATCCCTCAAAAAACGCCCTGATATCCTCGACATATTTGTCACCTCCCAAATTTCCTCTTCCCATGTCACAATAAAATCCCTGGATGACCTCTCCTCAGATCATTCTCCAGTTCTGCTTTCATTACACACAACCTTCGCTCCTAAGCCCTCGTCCTATCCTACACTGATTACAGGACGAGTAAACTGGGACAATTTTCGTAAAGACCTGGAAAATAAATTGGACCTAAATATTCCACTTAAGACGAAACGTGATATTGACACAGCCATAAAAGAACTCACTACATCTATAAGTGACAAAATAAAGAATAATACATCTACCAATAAAACTGACAACTCCCAACAGACAAATTTGCCGCAGCATATTCGTATCTTATTAAGGGAAAAACGCAGAGCAAGATCGAAGTGGCACAGGACTAGATATCCATCAGATAAGACATATTACAACAAATTAACTAACCAACTAAAAGCTGAAATTAGAAAATACAAAGTTCAAAATTTACACAACATGACAGAAAAACTTACTACTTGTGACAAATCACTATGGTTGACCACTAAAAAACTCCTTAAATTCAAAGATTTTAACCACCCACTTATTACTGAAACCCAAACCTGGTCCAGATCTGATGATGAAAAATCTCAAATATTTGCTCAACACCTCTCAAAAACATTTAATCCACACCCAGACATCCTTAATCCAACCCTCCTTGAGTTTATTGAAGCAGAATTGGATACCCCACTCCAATTGACTCCTCCACCTAAAGCATTTCATCCTTCAGAAATATCCAATATCATTAATAGATTACCTTCTCGCAAAGCTCCTGGCCATGACCTAATCACCTCCCAGATCCTAAAATGTCTTCCTAAAAAAGCCATATTGCTCCTAACCTATATATTTAATGCTGTACTCCGCACCACATATTTTCCTGACTCTTGGAAACTATCCATTGTCAAAATGATACCTAAACCCACAAAGCCGCCAGAACACCCATCCTCTTACCGTCCTATCTCCCTTTTACCCATTATGGGCAAAATCCTGGAAAAACTCATTTTAAAACGCCTGTATCCCATCCTAGACTCTAAACACATTATCCCAGATCACCAATTTGGATTCCGCACATCCCACTCCACTATTCAGCAATGCCATCGTGTGGTAGATGTAGTCTCCTCTGCATTGGAGCGCGGAATGTACTGCACGGGAGTCTTTCTCGACGTTGAACAGGCGTTTGATAGAGTCTGGCATCCGGGACTGATGTACAAACTCCGTGAATTCCTACCACCTACATACTTCCTCATTATACGTTCCTACCTTACTGACAGATACTTCAAAGTCAATCATAACAATGCTTATTCATCTCTTTTTACTCAGTCTGCCGGTGTTCCTCAAGGTAGTATCCTAGGTCCTATCCTTTACACAGTTTATACAGCTGACATCCCAACCCAATCCAACACTGTCATCACCACCTATGCCGATGACACGTGTATCCTATCAGTTAATAACGATCCTTTAATTGCATCCCAAACTCTTCAATCACATATCACAAGCCTTGAAGAATGGTGTAAAAATTGGAGAATAAAAATAAATTCCAACAAATCCCATCAAATCACTTTTACCCTCCGTCGTAAACCTATGACCTCTTGTCCTACAGTATCCTTCAATAATACTCCACTTATTCCTGTTGAGCAAATCCGCTACTTAGGACTCCACCTTGACAAACGACTCACTTGGAACCCCCATACCAGACTGAAACGACTAGAAACCGCCCGACGTTTTCGACTACTGCAGCACTTACTAGACAAACGATCTAAGCTTTCAATCAATTATAAACGACTCGTATATATGACAATAATAAGACCTATTTGGACTTACGGAATTGAGCTTTGGGGCTCCACTAAACCATCGAATTCCTCTCGTATCCAATCCTTACAATCCAAAATCCTTCGTAAAATCCTCAACGCTCCTTACTTTGTCACAAATAAAATCATCCATAAAGACCTTAATGTTCCATATGTTTCCGATCTGGCCCAATCCAGATACCTTTCCTTCTATAACAAACTGCAGAATCATCCGAATCCTCTCGTTTCAAACCTTGCTTCATCCACGATCCCTGATAATCCTCCGAGGCGTCTGAAAAGAAGATGGCCTCGGGATCTTCTAATATAGAACTTTAATTTGAGTTCTACCAATGGGTAGTTTCTCTTCATGTTGTACATGCCATGTTACAAATTTCTCATTTACTTATTGTATTCTCTATGTAATACAGTTGTAAATTCCATTGAAATAAAAAAAAAAAAAAAAAAAAAAAGGTACCTTTATTTTCTTTTATTTGAAATACTTAACCATTTTACATTGACAACTGGTATACAAATGTTCAAATATAATTACTGAAGAAATATACATATGTACCTATACATATGAAACCTATACATGTGTACTAACGTTAAGTTATTTTTTTGGGGGATCCACTAAACCACCGAATTCCTCTCGTATCCAATCCTTACAATCCAAAATCCTTCGTAAAATCCTCAACGCTCCTTACTTTGTCACAAATAAAATCATCCATAAAGACCTTAATGTTCCATATGTTTCCGATTTGGCCCAATCCAGATACCTATCCTTCCATAACAAACTCCAGAACCATCCGAACCCTCTCGATTCAAACCTTGCTTCCTCCTCGATCCCTGATAACCCTCCGAGGCGTCTGAAAAAAAGATGGCCTCGTGATCTACTTATGAAAATATATAAATAGAGTGCTACCAATGAGTAGTTTCTCAACAAGCGTTTTCATGTGATTGTATTATTACTGTGTGCACATTTATTAGTTGTATTTTTTTTTATAATACAGTTGTAAATATCATGGAATAAAAAAAGTTATTTTTTCGACGAGTATCCTGATAAGTGTTTTTGGTAAAACTCAGATTTTTTCCAAAAGACCCATTTTTCTCTCAAATCATTGGTATTGTTTGATACTATACACAGTCTTAAAAGAAAATGAAAAGCAGTGCAAACGTTTAATTTAACAGATTCGATGGGCGGGACATGGTATTTAATTGTTTTAAATTAAGTTATACCGTCGTTTTCACTTGGACTTCCATATATATGAAAATAGGTATCTACTCTGAGGTTGGTAAGTGAAAGTTGCGTGATGCGCTCACCGCACCAGATATATTTTTTCAGTATATTGAAAATGACAGAGCGGCCAAATTGTCTGAGGCTAGGAGGCCTGAAAGCTGCAGACTCCTTGACCCGATTTAAAAGCTACAAGGACTGCGACAATTCCCCTTCAACTGCTTCAGATTGTCTGCGGCAACGGTGGACTCCATCTTGAAAACGTTTATTGTCCCATCCCGAGCAACTGGAAGTAGTTCCGTGGCTGAGAGCCGCTCCACTGAGAGCGCTCGTTACTGTATTGGGACTTGTGCGTTCCTCTGCAGCTCGAGAAAATTAGAAAGTACAAAATCAAACTTCAAACTATAAATGAAGTTTGAAACAGTTCAAAATTAACCGTTGTGCAACATCTACACGTAAAAGATAAAGAGAAAAAAATCAGTATTCTATATAAAACAATTACTGAAGTCTGGCTGGCTATTTTACTTTTCAACCAAAAATTATACTACTATTTATTATTTATTTATTTGGTATTTTGTTGCCTCTATCCTGTAGGGTCATTGGCAACGCCTTTAAATTACACTCTGTTGCAGAGTTTAATCACTTTCGTTAACGATTTCGTCAGGGTCAGTTATAATGTCTTGTCCACTCTTTATACCAGGCAATTTCTTTGTTTTGGAGATCCCCTTAATGCTTTTCACTTTATTCCAGAGCTCCTTCATTGAAATGCTTTGATTTAATGAAGATACGAAGTCTTCCCATGATGATCTTTTGCTTTTCGGTATATATCGTAATCTTTGTATCTCACTGTTTGAGTTTCTTGTAAGTGTGTTTCTTGGAGACAAACTAGAATAGGGTTCTCTTCGCTTATTGTCATTTTTAGATTCTCTAAACGTCGGAAAAATCTGTTACAATTCCATTGAATGATTGTTTTCATTTTGATTGGCAAAGTGTTTCTTATTTCCCAGATTATTATTATCACCATGTGTTATTTTTAAATGCTCGGTAGTGTTCAAGGAGTTCTCATCCAAAATCTTTATTAGTTTTGAGGTTCTGATTTTTAGCCCTCTATGTGATACTGTGTCTCTGATCTCTGAGAGCATTGTTTTCAGACCGTTTCCATTGTTTTTAAAATGAGACATGATATCACTAGCGTTTGATTCATTTTCTCCCTGAGTCATGTCGAGTAATAGGCATATTTTTTCGTAAGTGAGAGGGTAAGTGCTTTTGTTGTTTAAGATCATGGTTCGCACGGGTCCAAGTATGGTTTCAGTCTGATTTCTGGTCTTCTTTGTTTTAATATTTGAGCCGGCTTTGCACTTTTTCACAGGTAATGATACTGTACCTCTAGTTTGTGAACGTTTTTGGTTTTTGTTGATCCCTTGATTCTGTGATAAGTATGGTTTCGATTTGCATAGGGTTGTAATAGTGATGTTATTCCGTTTTTGTTTCTGGTCATCATCCTGCATATATTTCTCAGTGTCAGATGTACCTATCAATTATACTACTAATATAATATAGTATACACTAACAATATAATACTTTTAAATGCTATTCATTTCTGTAACAAGCGGGTCTGTAGTAAAGGGATTTAGTAGCGATCGAACGGCAGATTTTAGCATAAGAGCAAATGAGTGAGTGGGGGCACTTTGCTGGAATATTGCAAACTGTACGTTTGATTTCTTATAGTTCTGCAATATAAATTAATGAATATAAGGAGACAGTTACTGTAAGTAAACGAAAAAAAAATCTGGTGCGCGGATTACACAACTTTCTCTTGACGCCCAATTTTTTATTTGTCTATAAAAGATGTATTTGCGCCTGTCAACTTATTGTTGACAATCAGCAAATGTGATGGCGATACATGAAATGATGACATGACAAGCATGGGGAAGGAAAGTACTCAGCAGTACCTCTTCCCAAAGTGTTATAATCATTTAAGTTATTTAAGGAAGGAGATCTCTCATCCAACGCCTTTTTAGTCTCCTGCTTATGTTCTGGGGTATGTCAGCTGTGGCCATATGGCCATTTGACGAAAACGTTGCTGTACCTCAGGAATGTGCAAACAAATTCATAATTTCGATTTCGTACGACTTTTCGTTTTCGAGCTAGAATGATCACACAGACCATTTTGCGATACCATGTCTCGCTCATGGGATCTCAAAACTTGTTTTTACGTTGAAAACTAAGGTATTAATTTCCCTTGCTCGGTATATATTATATTATTATCGGTATTACATGTATAGGTGAGTTAAAGTGACAATACTTTCTCTTACTATACACTCAATGTCAAAATGTTAGGCACGCCCATTGAAATTAAAAAAACTTGTGATGTTTTCTTTATTTGTGATCGATATTATTTTTTAAAGCCCAGTTTAAAGATAAATTATGATATATCCTCCGAGGCGTCTTGTAAGACAGCAAAATCAATTGCGGAGAAATATAGAGTTCAAAGAAAACTAAGGAATTTTCAATGATTATTAAGAAAGTAAAAAAAAAAAAACAGTGGTTATCAAACAATTGAAATGTAAGCCAGTACCCGTCACAAATTAGCCCGAATGGCCTTTGCTCGTAATGTGATATCATGGACTGAGGAATGGAAGAAAGTCATCTTTAGTGATGATAAAAAAAATCAATCTGGATGGGCCAGATGGATTTTCATATTATTTTCATGACATAAGACAAGAAGAAAAAAAATTATCAAAGTTTCAAATGGTAGGGGGAAAAGTTATGGTTTGTTCATCAATTGGTTACAAAAAGAGAGGAACTCTGGTATTTGTTTCATCAAGAGTAAACTCAGCTGAATATAAATATTTGTTAGAGAAACAAAAGTTGACTTTTGACATGTCTGAAGGCACACCAGTTTTCCAGCGAGGTAACGCCGCAATACATTCAGCAAAAATTATTAAAGACTGGTTTATTCGCAACAAAATTGGCTAATTAGACTGGCTTGATGTCTCCCCATACCTGAACATTACCGAAAATGTTTGGGAAACTCTTTCAAGAAGGGTGTACTTTGAGTCAAGGCAGTTAGGAACATTTGAGGATTTGAGTTCTGACTTCATGGAAACAATTACTCTTGAATTAATAAATGGTAGTGGGAAGGCCACGAAGAATTAAAGTGAGTTCTATTTATTTTTACCAGAGAACGTGTCTGACGGGCCTTAACTTTAGTTAGAATAAAATGTATATATTTTCGGCTTGAGAACCAAAATACAAGCAGGTTGCAGATTAACTTCAGGTGAGTGATAGATTATTTTATGACGGATAATTTGAAAAGATGGGGTGTAGGTCTATCAATTTTTGAAGTGTGTCTAGCATTTTAACACTGAGTGTATATTACATATATAGGTAAGTAAAAGTAACAATACTTTCCCTTACTATATATTACATATATAGTTAAGTGAAACTAAAAGTGTTACATAGTGGCTTTTAGTTAAGAGATTATTAAAATAATGGAAACAGGATTTCTGAATCCAAGGTTCGATGCCTTTACCTTTTAACAATATTAAACTTTATTTATTTTTTTTGTCTATAAAAATGTATTTGCGCCTGTCAACTTATCGTTGACAATCAGCCACCAATTTTGTATGACCATATTGTTGGCATCTTATACTCTGAGGTTTTTTTTTTTTTTCTAGGCTCCTCTACAACTATTAAATTGCTATAAATTGTTTCGATGGCATATATGTTTTCATTGTAAGTAGCCTTTGTTATGTCTATGAAAAACACGGGCAAACGTTTTTTGAATCTAGAGAATACATTTGTGATATTTCTTGCAATATATCCATGTTTTTCTAAATCATTTTTCATTTCGAAGATTGGGGTGGTGTGGTGCAAATTTTAAATCACAATTCTTCTATTTTTGTTCTCAGATAGCTGATACGTGTGGAATTCAGCACCTCCATTATAAAAAAAAAAAATACCGTATGAATACTAGGTATGATATGCAATGGACATTTTACATCCTAGGTTCCTCCTCGCCGTTACAATTTTCTTTTAGGCCTTTCCTAACAAAAACGAAGCCTCATGAAATAATCTAAGTGGGTCCTTGGTGCGCTGCCAAGAGGGGGGGGGGCGGGGCTGGTGAAGAAGTGTCGCCTGCTAGACGATATATACAACTTGGCACTCTAAGGAACCTCCCCATTCCACTCCTTTTCATCAAAAAGTAATCAATCATAGCCTTGTGTAATTATTTAAACCTTATCGTAGTAATCTCTAATCACCTGATGGTGTATTATATATATCTCTACGACAGCAGAATTATGAAATATATCGGTGGTTAATCTCACATAACTTGTGAACAACAACCATAGGCGCAGAATTTCCATTTTGATTGGGGGTGGAGGAGGGAGGTAGATCACAAAAAAAAAAAAGAAAAAAAAAGAAAGAAAAGAAAGTGTCAGGAGTTTATATTATGCGTAAAAATGATGATTCTATTACTTTTACAGAACTTTTACAGCTGAGAAACATAATGTGGGCGGGGTGGCTGAACGGCCTAACGTGTGTGTACAGCATCCGCCGTTGCCTGGCAACCTGATCTATGATACAATTGATTTAAAATAGTCACGATTTCGTGTTCCGGTGCAGGGGGAGTCGTTTAAATCCCCGGCCACATCCCCTGGCCTGGGAAAGCCCCGATAGCCTTAAAAGGCGAGGATGGGAAAGAGGCAAAAAAAAAAAAAACTGAGAAACATAATGTAATGGTTTAAAAATGCAGCCATGTATTGTTATGTAACAGTAACATCCCATTCCACTGCTGCAAATAAATAAGAACTTTTTGAGCTAAAAATAAAAAATGTTAAGAACTGAAAAAAATATTTATAATTCATTCTTCAGTACAACAACAAATTAAAAACGTAACGTTTTTTGAATGAATGCTTAACTAAACAAAATGATCATGCTACTCAAAAGTCCGCCAGGAAAAAGAGAAACAAAATATTTTTTCTAAGATATATTGCAAACCATTGAGGGTAAATGGAAATAGATTTGAATTATACGCCGAAATCAGAAAAGTAAGATATGATAAGATAATGTAATTAGAAACAAACCATTTATAAATAAAAATCTGTTTTAAATCAACATATATACAAATTGCAATAAGCTTTGCTAATAATGCAATAACTTTGCTAATAATGGTCCATTTTCGATGATTTTTATTTATTTTGATTTGGTTTTGTAGGGTATTCAGCAGTATTACAATTATGAGTGCGATCGACAATAAAATTTATACTTTTTGAGTTATTCGAATTAAAGTATCCTTTCTTTCGTACCTTTATTTCCTAAAATTCCTAAAAAAGGGATATGGCTAATTTTTCTCATCTGAAAGAGAAGAAAATCTTCGAATTTAGAGCTCAAAAACTGGATTTGATGAAGGATTAATGATGATATGATGTACCGAAAAAAAATCCACCGAAATATGAAACGATATGAAAAAAAAAATTAAAACATACTGAACTAATAATTTTTTTTGTATAGCCAGTTCTTACAAGTATTACACCTGTAGGCCTCCCCTGATTAAGAGGGTGATGGTCTAACTGTTCGCGGGGACCAGCCGTATTGGGAAGTATAGCCGGGATTCGATTCTATGATCTTTGCTTAATGTTTCTGGTTTAGTGTATTAATCATAGCTTACGATTTATGATTTTTTTTTATTTAGAAAAAATATTAATAACATAAATTTAACTTAATTCAGCGTCGAGTAGTATGAGTATTATGACCATTCTTATGAGTATGAGTAGGTTAATGGAACAATCCTAAAATATCTCTATTCGAGATGATGTAGCGCTGTATAATAGATCCGAGCTGGAGGAAGCCGTAGCAGCAGCCTGAGCAATAGCTGGCTGGCTCTTCTCCAGAACTTTTTCCAGCAGGATGCTCCTTCTTCTCCAGCGTGGCGCCCGACCACCTCTACCCCTCCCCCCACTCCTTCCTCCTCCATGGGTCATTACAACGCAGTAACGTCTAGACCGAGATAATAGATATACGTTATGGATTTTTAATTTTCATTATTATTGAATCAAAATTGTGGGGTATTTAAATAAAAATAAATAAATACTTATTAATAATGATTTATTTCAATAGACTACAAAATTCGACATTGAAAAATACAAAACATTTTATGAGATGAAATTCCATCTGCCGGAATTTTATACAATATTTTACAAGTACAGTAGATTAATAATTAATAATAATAATAATTATTATGGAAAATCCGACTTAATCATGAAAAATCCAAACATACAACATTTACACTTCGAAAAAGCACATACCCTCCAGTTTATATTGACAACAATCAAATTCCTCAAACGGACACGGTACTTTACCTTGGACTCACCTTCGACAGAAGGATGACATGAGGTCCGCATGTTAAAATGAAACGTAAGACACTTAACAAACGACTCAAACTACTTTACTCTCTTTTTTCTAAATCTTTAAAACTAAAACAGAAACTGAATACAAATAAATATTTACTTAAGCCCATATGGACGTACTCATCACAAATATACGGCATCGCTAAAAAGACCCACCTACAAAAACTTCAAACGTTCCAATCAAAATTATTGCGACTCATAACAAAAGCACCTTGGTACGTGACTAACAAAACTCTACATACTGACCTCACTTCAACAGTTGACATTAACGACCCTTTATCAACGATTTTACACAAATTTAAATGGACATAATAACAGACTAATAAGAGACATGGCCACAGCTGACATACCTCAGAACATGAGGAGGAGACTAAAAAGGCGTTGGATGAGGATCTCCTTCCTTAACCAACCTAAGTAATTGGAACAAGTAAGAGTAAGAGGTAATGCTGAGTACTTTCCTACCCCATGCTTGTCATGTTATTATTTCATGTATCGCCATCACATTTGCTAATTGTCAACAATAAGTTGACAGGCGCAAATACATATTTTTACTGACAAAAAAATTGTAATAAGAAATATAAATATAAAAAAAAATAAGGGATTATTTTTTATGTTTGATTTTTTTTTTACTAAATTAAAGAAAGACAAACAAATTTAAAATAAAAATAAAAATTAAATATTTAAAATTTGGGTAAGAATAAACTTGAACCTTCCATATGTTGGATGGATCTAATGATAACAATGAGTCTACGTTTGAGAATTGTCAACAATGATCCCTATTATACCAAAATATTTAAGATGCACTTAAAATAAAATAAGCCTTACATACAAGAATATGTTTACAATATAACCAATTATAATACAATTTCGTTATCAATAACACTCGTCAAATCCATTAATGTCAGAAATAGATAATTATACAAAAAAGAACGATACCCAAATATAAATATACGGGAACGAAGCATATTCAGCTATAAAATAGTATACATTTAAATTCGTAAAGAGATAGCTCTGTATTTTATACCAATCAAATTAATACATTTTGTCTGTATTATATTATATATATAAAATGAATTGTAAAAGAGTACTTCTTAAAAGAAGTCCAATTGTAATCGAAGTACAAACCCATCCTATTTTTTACATCCTATGGTTAAAAATACATATTAAATAAGCCTCGAATATGGCGATGTTTGTCGGTAAAAACATCTTTACTTTGCCATTTTTGAAGTACTCGAATAATGAAAAAAAGATCTATTTAATTCCTTTTTTATTCAAACAAAATTTAACTTTCGTGTTAAAAATATTCTAATTTAAATCCGTCTATTAGCCAAAATTCCTCTGACAAATTTCAATATAATGGACTGACATTTGACTGAAGAATGACATGAGGCCCAACCTCAAATAAAAAAACTCTAAACCTAAGACTACGACTATTATAGACTAGGGACTCTTTAAACTCTGCCATTAATCCCCAACCTCACCACCTGGCCCGGAAAAACTTCGTATAGCCTTAAAGGCAAGGAAGGGGAGGGCTAAAAAAAAAAAAAAAAAATCACTACTATCCATATCTTCTAGCAATTTCAAAAATTAGATGAATTATCTGTTACTTCCGTCTGTAAATTCCTTATTGATTAAATTCATTTAATAAACCTTATAAAATCATTTATATAATTTTTAATTATTATTTTTCTCTTAATTAATTTCATAAAAGTAATAATATAATCGTATTATAGAGGTGCAAGTATTCATAAAAAACTTTGGTCTACTATCTATGTTATTGTGAATTCCTAAACGGTCAATGGTTACGCAGAGTGGGAGTTTCGTGGGAGTCGTAAACTTTGAACGAGGGAGTGTAGGTGGTGTGGTCGTCTTGTTTACTCCCGCAGCAGTCGTACTGCTCTACGCAAATATTGTACACGTTGTTCCCTTATATCATTATATCGTATTATATTCTATATATCATATTCTATATATATATATATATATATATATATATATTATATATATATATATATATATATATATATATATATATATATATATATATATATATTCATCGTTGTTAAAAATGTCCCCAACAGATCTTTATAGATTTCTGGAATCACCGACGGCTATTGTCAGAGCTTTGAACGCCCACTTGCTTTAACAAATATGGATGTTTGTTGTGGACATGAATGAAAATATAAAAATGTACAGAAAGGAGCAGACTGACCTTTCAGGTAATTTTTTATCAAGTTTTCATTAGAAATTTCTGATTTTTAGAGGTTCAACTTTAATGAAGATTAAAAATCTGGTGCACCCATCACAAAACTTTCACTTACTGCTCTATTTTAGATAGACATAATTTTATGACAGAATTGGGATATTAGAAAATAAAAATTATGGAGCTAAACTTCAAAAATACATTTGTGAATTTCGCTCATGTTTATCAATACAAACATTTATTAAGACCCTCAAAATAACACAAATAGGCAATAACAACCTCATAATTCTGTATCAGCCAATTCGAACCACATAACTCCAGTCTCTGAGCTCTGTGTACAAAAAGAGTTTAGAAAGTACATTTATCTTTTTAATCTACAAATATGGATTGTACCACATAATAAAAATTATAGTATCTAAATCTCTTTCTACATGATTTTAATCTCTTATCTTTTCTCTTATAAAATTTACCAACATAGAGTTACGAGTTTTTTCATTGCTTTCCAATGAAAAGTCGTCACACTAATCGTAAATGGATAGCGCTGTGAATTTATAGAGAAAATATTTATCAAATTATTCATTAATTTTAGTTTCCCTAGTGTTGCTGAATGATTTTTCGAAATAACCCGAAGAAATATACTTAATTATTCATGTAACACTCACTTATGAAATATTATTACATTATTTTTCTTTTTAACAAAAGAACAATAAAATAGCTTTTAAGAAATTTCATTGCCAATATTCGGTATATTATTTCAGTTACTTTTTTCAAGCTTAAAAATAATATTTAAATAATATTATAATAATAATTATATTATAATTAGTTCGTTACTCTCTATTATCTTTAACGGCTTTTTATGTTAGATATTATTTTTTCTAAAATCCTTATCTTTCCAACAATATATTATACTTATACATTCTGAGTATTACTTTCGGAAATTCACTGTCAACCTGAAAAAAAAATTTCCTTTCTTTCGCCTATAGTCAATTATCAAATTATTTCATTGTATGTACATCTTTTTTAATTACTAATAACAATGAAAGACAGTTAATTATTTAAAATCAACCAAATTTAGTAGTTTAGTAATTTAGAGAATTAAGTATTGAAAATTAGCCATTTAAGCCCTGTTATGTGACATCAATGAGGATAAGACCTAGCTGGTATTGAATACCATTTAATTGTACATTGATATAGCTAGTTAAATCAAAATCGTTGGGCCGTTTTCGGGAAAATCGTAAAAATATGTCAAATTAATGATATAAAGTGGCACTTCCGGTTAGATGATTTTAAAGAAAAAGTTGCTGTAAAATCACAGCCATATATCTATCTTAAATACGTATTTTAGTTTAGTGCAACTTTTGGTCTTTTGATAGACTGAAACTGAAACTAAAAATAAATTGTTTGTTAGAGAATTGCGAGTTGTATTTAATAAAATTTTATTTTATAACTTTTTTTATTCATGAAATTCACAGTTATATAAAAAAAAAAGTACACACCTAGTAGATGTGATATTGGAAAATACAAAGGCATAAAAAGACTTGCAGAAAAACTACCCATTGGTAGCGAGCGCTCTAATAAAACTTCTAAATTAGGAGATCACGAGGCCATTTTATTATCTGACGCCTAAAAAGAGCAAGCAAGGGTAGAAACAAGAGGATTAGGATGGTTTTAAAGTTAATTATGGAAGGATAGGTATCTGGATTGGGCCAAATTGGAAACATATAGAACATTAAGCTAGTAATGGAAGATTTTATTTGTAACAAACCGAAGAGCGTTGAGGATTTTAAGAATGTTTTGGATTATAAGAATGCTCTACAAGAGGTATTAGTTGGTTTCGTGGAGGCCTAAATCTCAACTCCGTATTTACAAATAGATCTTATTACAGCCATGTACATGAATCTTTTGGAATGAGTGGTTAGGGTAGAAATTAAGCGGAAACATCGAGCAGTTTCTTGTCGTTTCAATCTGTAATGATGATTTCAAGTCAAACGTTTGTCTAGATATCGTCCTTCCTAGGTATCGTATTTGTTCAACAGCGATTAGTGGAGTATTATTAAAGGATATTGTAGGGCAGGAAGGACGTCATAGGCTTACGACTAAGAGTTAAGGCGTTTTGGTGGTATTTATATAAATTAATTTTATCTCCAATTTTGACATCATTCTTCAAGAGTTTTGATGGGTGATGGAAGAGTTTGGGATGCAATTGATGAGCCATTATTAACCGATAAAACACATGTGTCATCGGCATAGGTGGTGACATTGTTTGGATGGGTTGGAATAACAGCTATATAAACTGTGTAGGATAGAACATTGAGTATTTAATAAAATTAAATGTTAAAAAGTAAAAACCTTCGGTTTCTTTCGATATTAAAAATACAAGGCTTCACTACTATGAAGTATATTGGGCTTAATTAATATTTTATTTATTTTTTCAATAGATATGTGCTATTTTTATTTATTTAATGTATTGTCAATGTAGACAAAAATATTATCAAATTGTTAATTGAAATTTCATTTGATGCCCAAAAAACACTTCTCTAAAAGAAACCCAATGAACATAAAACATTTAATCCCTCTAACTTAATTTGGAAAGTAGTAAAGGTGCGCAGATCTAAAAAAAATAAATATGGTAACACGCAAAAAAACAAAACTAAAACGTATGAAACGCCAAATCTTTGACGAAATTTATCTAAACGTCTGTTATTTTTCACTAGAAAATGACACTACATACCGATTTTCAGCTGTTTCTATCCAAATGGGAGTGATGAAGCTGCCGATGAAGCGATATTACAACACACAATGGAATGTGTGTAATTAAAATAAACAACGAAATAACATGAAAGTAAAATTAAAATGGAACTGCGAATTACCTCAGGGAGCCTGGCTTGCCTATTTATTGGTTGTATAGGCAAATAAAGCTCTTTTCATAAAAGACACCTCCACAATGCTCCCTTCGTTTAACTGACTCGCCATTGTGAGTCCTCAAAATTAAAATTAAATTAAAATGGTTCCGTGGAAGATGCTCAATCAAATTCGAACTGAATAATAATTGAGAAAATTGGAAAACATCTTGTCGGTTCAAAGCAGTTGATGTACCCCGCGGAAATAATACCAATATGGAGTTCTGTTCTTTACTGCAGTGTGTAACTAGTATAAAAATAAATATTTACGATAGCGAAAAATTATGGTCAGAATTTACAACAAATAGAATTAAAAATACATAATCAGTTCATGTCAGCATGAAATCAAATAAGTTGAATTTTAATGGTTGGAATAATGTAAAAAAAATCTTGTAATTTTATGATATGTGAACACTGAAATGATGAACTCCCATTACTTTTAGATTACTAATAAATAAGCATATAGTTCGAAAAGATACATACAGAGATTACGTTATAAATGAAAAAATCCATGTGCATGTGAACAGTTAGCTTACCAACATTTTGACAATTCAGGCATCATCAGCACAGAAAAAACAAGTCCACGTACATTCGGAAAGAAAAAAGAAGGAAATAAAAAAAGAGAAAAAAAATTGATATTGACATCTCACCAAATTATCCAAATCCATACTGAGGGAAATAGAAGGTTCTATAAGCACATAAGAGGAAGGTTATGTTAAAACAGTTGATTTAGAACGTAATTACTTATAGAGTTTGGCATATCCAGTAAAATATAAAATATATATAAACAAATATAATCAAGGTCTAGAAAAACTTCGTTTTCTAATTTAATCAATAGAAAAAAACATTGGTAATAACACTGGTTCGAATAATAAAATATTTCATTTAGTTTGCTCACATGGCGAGTTATATCAACATTTCGCTAGCCACAATTGGAAGCCAGGTATTTCCTCAGTTATATTTCTCCATATTTATTCAACGTTGCAGAAGTGAGTAGGATTACCAATAAGTAGAGAGAAATCATTTAAGAAGCTGATTTCAAGAGCTACAAAAAGTACCTATAAATAATCGGTCGATTTTCAGCAGGAAACTAGGAAATCCTAGTTTTGTTTATTTTTAGGTAAGTCGTGTTTTTTGTTCAATAGGAAGCAACAACTAAAGAAATATTTAATTTAATTTTAATGAACAATTGCTTCATTGTAAACTTGACACAATTTACTTCAAATGAAAATAAAGTTTGTCATAGTTAAAAACACTTAAAGAAGACTTTTGGGCACCTAAACTAAGCTGAGTTCTGTTAAAAAAAATAAATTATTCGTGAATTTTATTTATCATTGTCCAACTATACTACAGATACCTTTTAGAAAAAACTTCATCGATTGACAAGCTTTAAGGCAATATTAATTAAATTGAGGATTATTTGGGAAAAATGTGAGATTGGGGTCTAACAGTTTAAAAAAATATGAGATATTTTATCCTGTCATCTTAAATTACCCCTGGTTTTAGCAAAAATGACTACAATTAACCGTTAAAAACCTTCTTGTTTTTCCATGATCTGGAATGTATTATAATAAACGGAAATGTTTAAATACACTTTTCATTCATAAAAATAAATAAATTAAAATAACGGTTTCTAAGTATTTTTCATGTAAAGTGGTCATAAAATTGTGAACAAACTTAATGTTTCTAGTCCGAAAATTTACGTTTAAAATGAAGATACATGCTAATCGTTTAAATTATTTTTTTAAAAACGTTAATATTAGAATAAGAAACATTAAGTTAGTCACTAAGAAATGCAGATAAATTTAGTTTTAAAAGAGTATTTAGACACTTTTTTTTGTTTAATATAATACATCCCAAATCATGGAAAAAAATACTGTAGTCATTTTTGCGGAAATTGTGGTGGTTGCTTTTAGGTGACAGGATTTCAAATCACATATTTTTTACACAACTCGAAGTAAAATTTACCCTAATAAACCTCAATTTAATTAATATGGACTTAAAGCTAATTAAACAAGGAAAGTTTAATAAAAGTGGGTAGTTGTAATATAGTTTGAGGGTGATAAAAAAACTCGCAAATAATTTATAATTTTTTTAAACGATACCGTTAAATTCAGTCGCTCAATAGTCTTCTTTAAATTGATTTAACAATGACAAACTTTACTTTCATTGGAAGTAAATTTTAACTAGCTTACTGTAAGGCAATGGTTGGTTACTTAAATTAAATATTTTTGTAGTTATCACTTTCTACTTAACAAAAAACGTTACTCACTTAAAATAATCTTGAATTTTCTACTGTGACTTGGGCCGTTGTTTATGTGAACTTTATTGTAGATCTTGATGCCTACTATCAGCCTTTTAAATATTTCCCTCTACTTACGAGACACCCTGTCTTTTTATCGAAAACAGTATAAAATAATCATTTTTGTAAATTAATTTTATTTGATATTGCAGCATGACTTGACTTGACTGCTTCAAATCAGCCTTACATTTTTTTTTTGTTTTTGCATTTATTCTTTATTAAAATATTTTTAATATTTAATTAAAATAAAATTAGGAAATAGATATAAAATTTATGATTTATGATTTTTAGAAAATTACTGACAAGTGATGTTTCTGTAAGTAAAATGTTATTATTTATATAAGTTTTTAACTTATATAAATAATGACTATAACATTATGTTTTATGACTATAATAAAAATAATTGAATTATATCATTTTTTAAGAAGATTATTAAAATAGATCCTCAAAGCTACTTTTATTAAATCTATATTTATTTTATATATATATATATATATATATATATATATATATATATATATATATATATATATATATACAATTTTTTTTGTTATTAATTCACTATTATTAATAATAATAAAACTTATTAGATTTCAATAATCCTACTTTTTCGTACAGATGTTTATACAATAATATTTTTGTTTTTACACAGATGTTTCAGCCCGTACGCTATTATCAGTGAAAGAAAGCTTTAACAAACAAAAACACTCATCACAGCTTAATCAAATTTTCTCATTAATCATTTACATGTTATATTTTATCTTTACGTACCTTTTTGAACGTACAATTAAATTCATATGGGCTGAATGACCCTTGTCATAATAATATTTGTCTATTACTAAAACTTCCACTAATAAGGATATGTTTATTTGAACCTCTTTACTTGCCATTTTAAATCTTTTCAAAATAAAAACTACATTATTAATTTAATATTGCTTAAGCTATTAAAAACCTTATTTAGTTAGTTATTATCAATTAAAAACCTTTATATTGGATATAAATTTTTTTTACTGCCCTATTATTAACTCAAGCTATTTTTAATTTAGTTATTAAAACCATAATTTTTATATGTATTTCTCGAATTTAATTTTACAATTAACTACAGTTTTTTTTAATGTTTAAAATTTAAAAATAATTTCTGTAAAATTTATCCAAACCAGTATAAAATTCATTACATCCATATATCAATATATTTACAGATTAATTTTACTCATTATCTCTACACAATGTTGACCTAATCGCTTTAAAAATTAACAATATATACCATTTTTTCAGTAATATACAATGATTCTATAATTGTCTTTTGCCTGTACTTTTTTCTTTTGTAGAATTTTAATACTATTAAAATCAAAATTATGTAAGGGTCTTTCTTCATGTTTTTTATGTTATTATTATACTGGTACGTTCTCTCATTCATGTGTTTTTTTTCTCCTACGTACTACCATTATTAGGGTTTAAATTTTATGATAGTCATTCTATATTTCTTGTTATTATAAAAGGGATATGCTTTACGTTGAGTATGCTTAAGGCTATCCCTAGTTACTTCATCGATTTTAGATCCTCAGGAAAATGTTGCAGTTTGATATTTTGGTAGAGAGGAGGGCTGTTTGGAAGCTTCAATTTGGCCAAGCGTTCATAAAACAGTGAGGTTAAGCTGCCCCTGAGGTCATCAGTCAGTGCCTCAGTGCCCCTCCCTATCTCTATACCTTAGGTCACTCTGAAGGCGTGTATCGTCAATATCTAGATACTAGTGGTTCATAAGTGCTATACATAAATACATAATATGTAGTTAAATTAATAATTTCTACTATTTTATGTTATTCTTGACCTGCACCTGGACCATCTCCGTTTTGATTTACCTGATTTTCAAACATTAATATGTAATGCAATAAAGTTTTTAAATCGATTTTCATCGGGATAATTTAGTTTTTGAAAGGAGTTTTATAATAATTATTAAATTTATATAAACTTATTTTTTTATAGAATAAACATAAATCTAGAAAAGAGACATAAGATAGTTATGTTATAAATGGAAAAATCCAAACAACAAAACTAAACGTTTCGCCAATTCCTGCATGATGAGATCAGAAAAACCAAGACCACTTATTCGCAGAAATAACAAAACAATAAAAGGAAACAAGAAAAAATAATATTGTTGCTGTAGAAATGTCACGAAGCCATCCCAATACATACTGAAGGAAAGAAAAGGTTCTATTAACACAGCTAAGGGAGGTTATATTGAACAGCTGATTAGCAGAAATACAAGGAAGAAAAGAACAAATATACATACAATTAAAATATAAAAATACAAAAACCTGTTAAATAAAATAAAATAACGAATTAATAAATTAAAAACAAAACAAAAAACTCGAAGGTAGATATAACATCCATTCCCAACAAAACCCACTGGATACACGACGATTCCACATGTAATATTACAAAATAATCATAAAGCTAGAAAAGAGACAAAAAGTAATTATGTTATAAATGGAAAAATCCAAACAACAACGCCACAAGTCTCTTATTTTTTAAATAGTTTGTTATTTATTATCTGCAAAAGCATTCTGCGCTCTTCTCTTCTCTACGGTGCTCCTCTATTGTCCTACATTTCAGAAAGCACAAGCAAGAGACTTCAACAATTCTAAAATGGAATTTTAAAAAGGATTGCTAAGAACATACAATTCGAAACAGAGAATTTCTAGTGTGGAATTTCTAAATAGAAAGATAATAAAATATTACGATTCTTTAAAATATTCAACCAATAATGAATTTAATACGCTTACATTTCCGCCAGGTCCTCTGCGATGGCAAAATATAAATTTAAGGTAGATTTTAAGTTAGTTTTATAAGAATATTATCAAGATAGAGTTAGCCCCAACACTCTGATTGGCAATAAAAAAATAAACATTAAAACAGAACTGAGGAATTCGCTCCGAAAGACCTTATAACGTATCTGAGATACAGCACAAGAAATATCGAACAGCAAATAGAAGAAATAAAACATAAATTATACTGAGAACATAAAAAAAAAAATAACATATCCATCAATTTTTTTTCATCACAATTTAATCATTACTAATTATGTAAAACCGTATCACTCAGTGAGTGATGATTATTTTTAATCTAATCAATATACATCAAAGATCAATTTAAATTTGTACATACAAATCAGGCATGGTTTTTAGATTAAAAATCAAATATAATAATTATTGCCAGTATTGATCCTTGAGGTACTCCTGCTAACACTGGTCGAATTGAAGAAATTTTTAGACCTTGTCGGACAGAGAAAAATCTGTCGAAAAGGAAAGATTTCAGAATGAAGTAATATGTATGAGGTAGTCTACATTATGTATACGCATGGCATACCTATCAACTCCGAAACATTGACAGCCACCTACGCTGATGACACAACAATTTTAACAAAACACCATAACGTCAGACTAGCCTCAATAAATTTACAAAAACATTTACTGACTTTACAAAATTGGTACTCACTGTGGAAAATAAAATTAAATCATGACAAGTCACAGCATATAACATTTACACTTCGACGAGAAACGTGCCCACCAGTTTATATAGGAGAGAACCAAATTCTTCAGACAAACACAGTACGTTACCTGGGACTAATATTCGACAGAAGGATGACCTGGGGCCTACACGTCAAAATGAAACGACAGACCTTAAACAAGCGACTGAAAATACTGCACTCATTCTTTTCTAAATCGAAATTGATAGTTCGACAAAAACTAAACATATACACTTACCTACTCAAACCCATCTGGACATACACCACTCGGCAAAAAAGACGCACTTACAAAAACTACTACTTTCAATCCAAAATTTTACGACTTATAACAGGAGCTCCCTGGTACGTTAACAACAAAACTTTACATAACGACTTACGACAGCCAACTATAGACCAACATATACGTACTCTCTACTCTCGTTTTCATCTCAAACTACAAGGACACACAAACAGACTTATAACCGACATGGCTACGACTGACATGCCCATTAGGAGGAGATTAAAAAGGAGCTGGATGAGAGATCTTCTCACTTGAATAAAAAAAAAAAATTAATGACCAGGAAGAGGTGCTGCTGGGTACTATCCTTCCTCATGCCTTTAATGCCTATCCTTATCATCAGAACACATCTGCTGATTGTCAACATCATGACAGGTGCGGATAAATAATTAAACAGAAAAAAAAATTATTGCATGATTTTGTGGAGATTATAATTATCGATTTCAAACATTGTATAAAGCAGTTAGGAAATACCCATTAAAGAGAACTTCCAAAGTGATTGTGTGGGAAATTCTGACTTTGTTTTTCTGTTGGCAAGACCGTGGCAAGGAGAATATCGCTCCGTTTTACGAGGGGATCGAATTATCTTAGTAAGATGCTATTTTGATATTTTTAAAACCACTGTTGATACCGCAGTTGACCACTTACCTTAATTATTTATGTGGTACGTTGTCGAAAGATAACTTAAAAAAAAATGGCCATCTGCTTTCTATTTGATGCCTCCTTTCTATTGACCAGTTCAAGAGGTCATTTTTCAAGTCTTAAAGAGAGATCCTGGTCCCCGATACATAATATTACAGTGCCTTGCGAACTGAGCTTAGCCCCTTCCTATTTACTATTATAATGGTGTGGCATGTTTGAAAGGGGTTTGATATCAAAGTAAGTGCAGTTCATAGGTTTTAACCACAGACGTATCCATTGCACAATTATATGTGTAAATGGAAGATCCCTTCCTATCAAGTAACATCACTACCCACTCTACTTTTCGATTCCATTGAAACCAGATCTCAAGAATTTAGAAACCCGTTGGAGCATTGATACAATGTGGTGCAGACTAATGCAACGGTGTAACTACTCTTCAGACGATGATTTTAAACTAATTTAATTAAGAATAATTATTCAAATTATTATTGTTAGTTAATTCCTATTTAATGTTATTAATTATTGTTAATTTATAATTTTATGGAATAGTGAATAACTAAATATCAAGTGTAATTAATTAGCTAGTTGGCCTATGCGAATAATCTGCATGGTAAATATTGATAAGAGAACAATTGACGATATAATATAGAAATAAGTTAATGCAATGTATTATGGGATACATAAAACAATTTTCTTTTTCTCCGTCAAATCACATTGATTTAATCATAATAACAAACCAAAACACGCGTACAGTATTATAGGCTGCATCTTTGCTAATAATGGTCCGATTTCCATGATTTTTTTTTGTTTTGTAGAGAATTTAGTTATATTTCAAATAATCATGAATGTAATTAGGAAAAAGGTATACTTTTTGAGTTATTTGGAAATAATGTGTATTTTCATTCATAACTTTCATTCATTCATCCGCGAGTCCTAACAGGGATCTTATTACACAGGGTGACCCATAAGCAGGGAGAAATTTTTATAGGAGTGGTATAAGACCTCGAGAACTACAAAAAACTTCCAACATATAATATCCCAACTTTCAACAGGAAAGTAATAAATTTAAGTTTTGCGTTTTTTCAGTAAGCCACGTTTGTTTTGTTGAATAGGAAGTGATAACTAAAGACAAATTTAATTTAAGTAATTAATTACTTCACTGTGAACTAGACAAAATTTACTTTAAATGAAAATAGAGTCTGTCACTGTTAAAATCATTTAAAGAGAATAATAGAGCAGCTAAACTAAAGTTGTTTTTAAAAAAATCATAAATTATTCGTGATTTTTTTCAACTTCATCGAACTGTACTAGAGATACTTCACTTTTAGAAAAACTTCCTCTTTTAATAAGCCTTAAGTTTATATTATATAATTTGGGGATTATTAGAGAAAAACTTGAGATTCATCTCAAGCTGTGTAAATAAATTTTGTGATTTCTTATCCTGACAACTAAAAGTACTCGTGTTTTCAGCATAAATTACTGCAGTTAACTGCTGTGAAGCTTTTAGTTTTTATTTTTCCATGATCTGTGATGTATTATAATATATAGATACAATTTTTATTTGTACAAAAAAGAAAATATATTTTTTTATAAAAATGATTTTCCAAATACTTTTCATGTAAAGTGCAATCGATCCGTATTTATAAGTGACAAACTAAATAGTTTCTACATGACAAACAAAACCTTACATACCTCCTGACTTCAGATGAACAACACATAAGTAATCTTTACAAACGATTTCACAATAATTTACAAGGCGCTGGATGAGAGGACATGGTAATTGATTCAAGCCAGGGAAGAGGTACTACTGAGTGCTATCCTTCCCCATGTCAGTTTCATTATTTTAATCAGACCATCTGCTGATTTTCAACAGTCGTCGACCGGTGCAGATTAATATTGAAAGATTAAAAAAAAATTTGTGTCCAAAAATTTACGTTTAAGAAAAAAACCAAAACAAAAAGAAACCTGCTGATTGCTTCAATTATTTTCATGGAAACGTAAATATTAGGATCAGAAAGATTTATTTTGTCATTTATAAATATGGATCAATTTTTGTAATAGAGATCTGATTGAAGAACAGTATTCATATTCACTTGTCCTGTAAAATATTTTAAAATCATAATTAAAAAAAAAGTGTATTCATGTTTATTATAATACATTGCAGATCATGGAAAACAAGAAGTTGAATTGATTTTCAACAATTTATTGTAGTCATTCTTCTGAAAACATGGGTACTTTTAGGTAACAGAATAAAAAATCACATCATTTGTATACACAACTTGAGGTGAATATCAAGTTTTGACCAATAAAAATCTACTTACATAATATGAACCGAAAGATTATTAAACGAGAAAGATTGCGTCAAAATGGCGCATCTTTAGTACAGTTGGATAATGATAAAAACAAATCGCAAATAATTAATGTTTAAAAAAAAAAACCGGAACTTTGCCTTATTTAGCCATGCAAAAGTCCTCTTTAAATTATTTTAACAATGACGAATTCTACATTCACTTGAAGCGAATTATGTCTAGTTTACAGTGAAACAGTTTTTATTACTTAAATTAAATATATATTTTGCTATCGATTCCTATTCAGCAATAAGCATTACTTACTTTATAAGATAACTACACCAGACTTGAATTTCCTTCTTTTCTACCTATTGTTCTTATAAAAAAATTTTGTAGCTTTTGGGGTATGGTATTGATTTTATTAAAATTTTCTTCTACGGGACACCTATATAAAGATAAAATGCCCAATGTTCCTTTATATATTTTATTAGTTTTAGTTTTAATTAATTATTTTCTTACCTATGTTATGTACAATTTATTATCTGATTGTTACTTTCAACTCTCCAACTCTCTCCTATATACACATAAATTATGTTCATTTACTAATTCTCCAACTTCCGTTTCATAAAATATATTGTTGCGGTTTCTTCGTTTGCCATTTTATTTGCACTATATTTAATATAGAAGATAAATGCATTTTCTGAATCTCAGACTTACGGAAAAAAGAGCACCGTTAAAAAAAAAAAACAGTAATTAATTCAGAAATCCTCTTAGGTTCTCCGTTTGCCATGGAATTACGTAGTTTTTAAAAATTATTATATTATTTATTATAGTCTACAGCAAAAAAAAAAAAATCTATTGGAAAGGTGAAGTAAACGAAGTTTATTATAGGACATCTGGGATAATATATATTTATTTATTTCTCTTATTTTCAGTTTATATTTTTTACGAGAGCTCTGTTAGACAATTTTAGTCTCCTTAGCATTAATAACTGCGATATTTAAGGAGATTTATATAATATTCTAAGTTATTTGGCAATAATTACTTCAATTTAAATTAATTTATATAAATTAAATTGTCAAAATGTCCCAAAATCCACATTGGTGAAACATCCAATTATTGACCAGAGAATTTCACAACATATTACTAACTGTAAAAATACAAAAAACATAAATACAACAGCTTTAGCACATCACAGCATAAGATTACAGCATAAATTTAACTTCAATAAACCACAGATATAAGGCACAGAACCAAAAAACACCAATCGGAAATTACTTGAAGCAATACATATCACAAAAAACAATAGAACAACAATAAATTATAAAACAGACACTAAACATTTAGGAACTCATTATACGGATATATTAAACAAAATTAAAATTTAATAGAAATGTAATTCCAGATACACAAAATAAACATTAACAGGGTATGGTGAGCGCCTTAGAAACAACTATTTTGCCTGGCCCAAACGCATTGCGGGGCTGTAGGACTGACTGCCCCTTGATCTGATTGATAAGTTCAGATTTTTTTATTGAGAAGGTAGTGATTAAAATTTTCGACCAGGACTGTTAAAGCTTATTAATCTTTAAGATTGAATGTTTTTTTTTATTTTAAAAATAATAAATATATAATACTTCACTTAATAATACCTTTGTCCCTTTCATTATGTCGCTGTTTTAACTGCATGCCAGGGCCAACTTGAATAAATATAATTCTGCCTCTTCAGCTCTACTCTTTGAATTTGACATCTTGAGATAGTTCGAAATTTGTTGATAAATCTTAATTAATTAAGATATATGACGAAGGAAGTAAATATATACATAAAAACCCAGACACGCACACACACTAATGCTCTTAGGAGACATAAGTTGAATAATGACATTAAATCTGATTAAGGCAAATATATTTTTTATTTACTTATTTTAATATTCTACGCCATTTGCATCTATTGATATTTTTTTGCAAATTTGCTTGTATCTTAAGTATCTTGTATCTTTAGACATTTTTTGAGGAATATATATGAAAATGTTTTGTATTAATTTAGAGAGCAATATATCTAAAATAATGTGGCTAAGAATATATAGTCAGTAAATAAAAAAATTCTTATTAATGTATATACTAATATACTATATAAATTCTAATAAAATTATTATTCAATAAACTACAAAATGTTCATTGATCCTGAAGGTTTTTCGCTTTTAAATCTCAAGAACGGGATTTTAATTCGTAGCGTTGCAGATGCCCTAACTTGCTTAACTACCGAAGTCCCATAAGAAACTATAATATAAGAAACTTTTAATTTGAGTTTATGAATGTTGTGAGACGAACCGGATTTGTGTGCGGCGGTGGGCTCAAAAAGTAAATTTTTTGAATGTCAGGTTCGGGGTTTATCGTTTATGAATCATAGATAGAATTTGGCGACATTCACAGAAACCAATTTATGCAAAACTCCTGTAGAGTGCAAAACTTCAAATATGAGAAATCGCACTATGGAGATGAAAAACAGCTCGCTCTCTTACCTTAAGCTTCAGGCGGGTCAAGCATTCTACGCAAGCTACAGACGAGATTCTGCTAGCAGAAGACAGGAACCATCAAGATAAATGCTGTCATCATTCAATATCAAGTAAAGCGCTCATTACATATAAATTCTGCAGAACTTAAAAGTAAAATAAATCAGAGCTCAATCTAGGTTGATTATAGTTAAATTATTAATGGCCAATATTTTACTAAGTTTATAATCTTTATGAACTGAATTTTATACTAAACAATAGTTGTTTGTTAAAGAATATAGTTTATAAAGGGATAATTTTATGTGGTTGATATTTTTGTATGTAAATTATTTAAGAGTTTAATTTTGATAAATAATTTAATGTTCTTCAGATTTAAATATAATATTTTCTTGTTTGTAGTTTTGTAAATCAGCTCTCCTATATCCAACAATCCCAATTAACAATTTAACTATTAATTATTTCATATCAGTTATTTGTTGTGGCTTCTTCGTCTGCCAAAGCATTCTAATAAAATTTAAGTATTAGCTCCGTCCATTAGGGAATATCATAATACTAGAAGGGGCGATAGATAATAATTAATAGATAACTTTTAGTTGACAAAACAACTTATATAAAAATCAGATTAAGGTTGTAACTGTATATATATATAAGGTATATATATATATATATATATATATATATATATATATATATATATATATATATATATATATATATATATATATATAAGCATATAAATATATATGCATACATTTAAATTCATGTGTCAGTACATAAATATCTTCACACGTACATAGTTAAAACAAAGGGCACAGTGGAGGGTGTGAGATATAAAAGGCCATACATAGTACTGTCAGGCCGGCAACCACGGGAGAGCATTCCACGCCCTCGTGCAATTCCTTCTATGTGTTAGCCGACACTTCCCAGGAATTTCTACTAAAAAATCAGTCTGTTATTCTTTAAGAATTTTTATTCGCATTTTTTCAATAATTTCTTATTTAAAAAAAGTGATCTTATAAGCCTCTACACAAAAAGAAAATAAATAAAAAACACTTTATATAATAAAATAAAATATTTTATAAGCCTACCTAATCCAAAGTGAAATCGTGTCCAAATCTCTCAGATATATTTTACATGATCCACGCACTATATGACTGCACGAAATTTGAGGTACCTACCGTGATTAGTGATATTATATTTAAACAAGAAAACGGTCTCAAGACCAGCCATAAATTGTTAAAAGTGTACTATGATTCTTAAAATTGCTTTGAAAAATCTTGAATAGCATACTCATCGCACAAATTTTCCTTACTACTCCACTTATCGCCAAGGCTGACATGCTTAACACGAGACGACTGAAAAGGATCTTGATGAGAGATCTCCTTTCCTAGTTCAAGGATGTAAACAAAGATCTGGAAAGTGTTGCAGATGGGTACTATTCTTCCTCATGCCTAAAATGTCATTTTGTAGCATAACAAATAATCTGTCTGTTTGGGACAAAATGGTTTGAATTTAAGGGGGCGGGGTGGCCCAATAGGCTAAAGCGTGTGTATAACCGCTAGTTGCCTGGCAACCGGATAACAGAGATTTGAGATGATATAAAAAGTACGAGTTCGCGTCCCGGTGCCGGAGGGGATTTTAAATTCCCCGCCCTCACCCCCCGGCCCGGGAAAATCCCGTATAGCCTAAAAGGCGAGGTAGGGAAGAACAAAAAAAAAAAAAAAAGAAATGGTTTGAATTTCCGGCGGTACGGTGAGTGGTGGGGCAGATGAGAAGATGTAAGAGATAACACTTAATCCGTACCAGCTTCCGTTTTTCTGGGCGGGAATTCTCCACTGGCAGCCACACTGGTCACACCGATGGCATCTGAGGGCCCTCACGGTAACCAAAATATGCGGAATCAGTATAACCTACCAATCCATTAAAATACAGTCCACTGCATAAAAGTATAATGTAGCCAATAATTTTGAATGTTGCCTATTAAAAACTCCTTTGACAGCAGTATTTGTCTTAATTAGAAACGTTGCCTAAAATCTGTTAATTGTCACTCTGATGATAGGACTGACATTTGAAGTTATACAATAACAGAGTTAGTTATTTCAGAGGTTATTACCACACGTTTTCCAAATATAAAAGAAGGCTTAAAATATTTTAGTCCGTGGTACTGACCCCTTTTTGAATCTCAAATAAAAACTGATGAACACCAATTTGCTTTCAACTTGACCCGTAAGATAATTTGATTACAAAATAAAAAAAAAATGGCCTACAAAAATATCGTTTGGATTATCAAAATAACGTTTTTCGATCATGTGATCAAATTTTCTTACGATTCACGTGGAATAGATTTTATGAGTTTTTAGTACCTCATTAAATGAATTAATTTATCGACAAAACACACCATTTCTGAAACTTTTCGTTGATAAGAAATTTGAAGTTGTTATTAATTTGGATGATAATAATTTGATAAAAAGGGGTCCTATATCACGGAAAATTAGGGTTTTACTCCTTTATGTCCTATAAAAACACTATTTTTTTGTTGTACTACTACATATTTCTACTAACCACGAGAAAGTGTTAATTATTTAATATAAACCATATGAAATGAATTTTAGAAGAAACAATTTAAGGATTCGGCATATAGACCGAATCATATATTTTTATGAGGATAATCCATGATTGATATTGAAAATCCATTAATTGCACAATGTTATAACGAGTTAAAAGAGTACAAAAAACTGTTGGGGTCCCATTTCGAGAAACATTTTTTTCTCTCAAATCTTAGATTAATTTTGTGAAAATCAAGTTTTTAATTTGTATACTCAATCAAATTTTCTTCTTAGACTACAGTCAGAATATAAAGTAAATTCAAATTTAGATTTGTTGGTAAAATACTTTATTACTATCATCCATCCATCTTTTTTTTAATGCATGGCTGAGATAGAACTTCAAAAGTTTGTGTCTCTCATTACAAAACGTTTATTTATCTGTTCTACTTTATAAGAAATAATTTTATCATATTATTTAATAGAAACAAAGAAAAATTGTATTATGATCTAATAAAAAAACCTATCCACATATAAAATAAAATTTAAAAGAACTGCAAGAGACTACAGAGACTTCGGTGTAAATGACCCCAGTGGTCGAAACACTAAAATAAATAATAAATAAATATTTGTGGAGACATTTTATTTGCAATCCCTTGTCAAGGCTAAAATACCCAAAACATTTGGAAAGCATATTATTTTCATTATTCATTTGTTTCAAGTAGTTTTGGATATTGTTATTTTTAAAACAGTGAACAACAATTAGAATTCAAGAAAATAATTTTAAATAATTAATTAATTAAGTAGTTATTAATCGATTTATAACTACTAAAACCCACATTTTATCTAAAATATGTATATCTAAAATGTAAAAAAAAATGTGTGTGGAATTTTATTATTTTGTACAAAAACTTAATTGTTAAGTCTGATAAGAAACCTCAAGATAACTATACAAATACAAAACAACATAATTTTGTATTTTTTTAACACATAAAAAGGCAACTTTTGAATGCTATTAGGACGTTCTTCACCGAAAAAAAGTGTTTTTCGTTCCACCATTATGTTTGATTTAAATAATACTTTTTTTATAGCTTAACTCATTTATTATTAGATTAGAAGTATTCTATAAACTTACAGTTAATATGAAATATTTTCGCTATACAAGAAATAATAAAATAGTGGCATTTAAAGTTATGATATAATATCTAACTAGTTGCTCAAGTAGTCACTGTATCAATGATCAGCAATACTTTCATGGTGATCAGAAATCTATAATCAAGCCTGCTAATGGATTCGATTTTGTCTTGGATTTCCTTATTTCTTATTTAATTTTCTTTATACAGGCTAAAATTAATTTTTAAAACAATAATTTTAGTAATTAAAAACTACAGTGTGTGCTTTAGACCACAAGATAGAAGCCAGATCATCAAGAAGGCGGGTAATGGCATTTACAATATATACTATCATAATTGTTTATAAGTCGAATGAAGGAAGTTAGTCGAATGTTCTACATATCATCGGTGATAATTCTTCAGGATGCAGTCATTACAAAGTTTTTATTAGTGCCGATGTTTCAACAAAAACATGTGATTCATCACCAGAGCTGACAATTTTTAAATCCATCCAGAGATATAATAATATACAACAGATAAAGTTGATATTAAAAAAATGTAGTGATTCATGATACATGAATCTTAATTAATAATACAATACAAGATATTACAAATTAAATATGTAAAACGTTTTAGAAACTAATAAATAATATATAATCAATTTATAAAAACTGTAATATTTTCTCTTTCTAACCGTGGTTTGAGTAATGGAAGTACTCAAGTACTGACACTTTGTTTGGCAAATGAAAGGATCGGGAGAGGATTTCCCAGTTATGCTTTTTCAGATAGCAAAAGATAGGTAACCATAGTCAGAGGGGAAGGGAGGTAACATTTATGTTAGTAGAATGTAAATAATTTTTTGACTAAATATTCAAGATGTGTAAAAGATTTGCATTGCTTCTTATGGTTACAGAATTGTGGCTATTAGCTAGTAATGAAATGAGCATAAGTAAGAGGTGTGAACAATATAAACATAACATAGTTTGATTGAAGATATACAATAGTTGCCAAATAATGTTTATAATACAGGCAATTGTATGGATCGAAATAATAAAAGGGGACAATATATTATAAAATATTTTAAGAATAACAATATTAATCATAAAAATAAATAATAAAAATATATTTATTTTTTTGATTAATATTGTTATTCTTAAAATATTGTACTACTTATCATGTCTATGTACATGTACTTATCATGTCACAGTATGCAGGTCCGAACTTAAGTTAATTAGATATTTTAATCGAAATGTTAAAAAAAACTCGTTATAATTTGACCTTTTCCCCATTTTTCTTCTCTAACGCGGCGTCGCGTAAAAATACAATTTTGAATAACTCATTAAAAGATGATGGAATGATGAATACTTACCCTGCTTACAGGACGCAGGGTCGATTTTTAATATTTGAAATATCTATTCAAAGAGCAAAAATTAGTCGACTCGAGCCGACATTACCCGAATGAGCGTTACATAACAGAGCATGTGGATTTGCCTGATTCAATACTAACAAAATAAAGTGCCTAAAGAAGTTTTCACTTGAATAATTTAATTAAATTAGCCTTTTAAAATATACAGGCCATATTCTGAGCTAGATCAAATTGTTTATTGGAATCGAGTAAAATTACAAGCCCTGAAGTTAGTGAGCTGAAACATAAGTATAATTAAGTACTGAACGGTTATTAATTTTGGTTTTTCTTTATTATTAATTCTATAAATTATCAACATTATGTAGGTTCTCGACATTGCTCATCATTTTTATAGTTTCTTCTACAACGTTTAATAAGGAACATACAGTATTAGGATATTAGAATATTAGGAACATCGAATTATAAGGAATGAAATATCGTTTCAAAATTATTTCAATAAATAATTTAAGTCTGAAAGAGGTCTATTAAGCGACTTTACCTTCGGGTGTTAAGAAAATAAAATGATTTATTTCTTATAAAACTGTATGCTTATTTTCAGGTTCTTTTTTTGTTGTTTCCATGAATCCTGTTTTATCTGAATCAACAATCCGACTCCATTTCTCAAGTAAACGATGAATCCAGCAAAGAAAGAAACCTCCAAAAAACATCCATTCACCACGCCGATTTTTTCCTTACAATAAAAATGACTTCTGGGAAAAGGCTGACTGCAAGGGTCACTACGAATGGTAATGTGTGGGAGGAGGAATTTGGATTATTTTTTTTATCTTCAATTCATTCTTTTCTATATGTATGTTTTCATATTGTGTGATACTTTTTTCACAATTATTTTTCAATTAGTGTGTTTTATTAATTTTTTCTGTCGTGTGTCAATAATCGAAAAATCAGTTTGCGGAGTTAAACAGTATAGCTTCCTAAACAGTTTTATTGCTTGATTAAGAACATAGGCATGTACATATTCCTATTTATAACTTTTTTTTTTGTTTTAATTTTTTTTTTATTCACACCTCTCATAGTGGTAATGACAACCAGAGAATGTGAGGTCGTTGGAAAAAATAATGTCATGAAAGGCATTACGAGGATCAGTGTCCAGCGGCACCTCACTCGGCGTGATATCTATATTAGGCGAGGAGATCCCTCATCCAGCTCTTCTTCAGTCTCCTACATACCTTACCTGGTATATTCGTAGTGGCCATGTCATTTATAAGTGTATTAAGATGTCCTTGTAAGTTGTCATGGAATCGTTTGTAATGAGTTCGTGTGTGTTCGTTAACAGTCGGCATATGGAGGTCAGTGTGTAAGGTTATGTTTCTAACTTACCTATTTATAACTACACTAAGATTATAAATTTATTTAGAATTCAAAAGAATAATTTAATAAAACACGTTTGATAAATCAAATTGTTTTATAAAACTTGAAACTTTACAATCAAAAATATTACGACTCATAACTAAAATATCTTAGTACGTGATAAACACACCTTGATAACATGATAAACATAAACGTACGTGATAAACATTCTGCATACTGTTGACCAGCATATAACGACTCTTTAAAAACGATTTCATAATAATTCACAGGGACATACCAGTTATAAGAGATATGAGATATCATGCTTATAAGATATATCATAAGAGATATCATCCTTATAAGAGATATGACTTCAACTGAAATGCCCATCAATACGAAGAGGAACTGAAAAGGCGCGGGATGAGAGACCACCTTCCTTAACAAAACATGGCAATTGATTCGAAACAGAGAAGAGTTACTACTGGTTACTATCCTTCTTTATGTCTCATATGTCACTTTCATTACTTATATCAGAACCCTCTGTTGATTGTCAACAGTCATTATCAGAAGCAGATAAATATTGAAAGATAAAACAAAAAAATGTTTTGTAACTGATACTATAAAATCTCCCATTGTCTTATGTTTACTACCTATCTCATTTTACAGGATTATATTTCAAAAATTGCATTAATGTTATTGGTTAAATAAAAATTGATATAAGATTTGCTCATTATTCCCCAAATTTCTTCAACATTGGTCTGAATCGAATTTACTGTTTTAAAATATAGACGAAGAGATAAAAATAAATTTGTACATTTGTTAGCGAAGATAACGGATTAAATTTAATAAAACTGGGTCATTTCAAATTAATCCCTTGTTTCCCTTTGGACAAGTTTGAGCTTTTTGATATACAGGGTGTCTCACTTGTTAATGGTCAAACTATAGAAGGTGATTCTAGATAAAATTTCCAACGAAAAAGTTTATTTGATGCAATGGCCGATTTCGAACGGAACATAAGTTGACTAATTTTGTGTTTTTTTTTTTAGGTTATCACGTTTTTTATCGATTTAGAAGGAATTGCTGAAAAATTGTTCAAGATAGTTAAATGTTAAGTACACCATCGTAAAGTGGACACCATTGTTTTGAGAAAATAGTAATTAAATTTACTCTGGTAATAATAAATGGAACATACAGGAGGTCTAATATGGTCGCTGTACACCTCCAGTTACAGTATTTACCTACTGAAATAATTCGGCATAACAGTAAGCTTTGCGTCATTAGACTCCTGAAAGTCCCTTTTATCATATACCTTAGTAAATTTAAACATTTTTTTCTCAAAGAAAATTCTGTCTACTTTACGATGGTGTACTTAACATTTAACTATCTTGAACAATTTTGAGCAATTCCTTCTAAATCGATAAAAAACGTGATCACCTAAAAAAACCCACAAAATTAGTCAACTTATTTTCCGTTCGAAATCGGCCATTGTATCAAATGAACTTTATATACGCTAATGAAATCCTATATACGCTAAATGACCAATACCCTGTATAGGCGTACATTAATAAATTGGCGAATTCGAAAGCGGAATTAGTGGATAGAATTTGATGAAATCGTCATGGCTATCTAGGGACAAACCCACTCAACACCCGAAAATTTCAGAGACAGGCACTACAAAGTTGTTTTATTTTCTGTGAAAATTTTCGATTCTGATAAAAAACTTTAATTTAAAGTCTCGTATGAATACAATACTTTCCTGTCTTAGGTATTGAGGAAGCGGCAATGGAATCTTGCAGCCTCACAAAACATTGTAGACAATATTTTCTGGAGGTTATAAAATTTGACTCATGTATAGACTGGTGATACAAAGGTCCAATTCATATAAATTGAAAGCAGCGTCGATTTATCTCAAAACCCTCGTTTTCACATAAGAAAGTGCAAAATATAACGAGATAATTAAATATGATAATGTGTAATAAATTTAATAATTAAAGTACGAAAGTATAATCTTAACTGTTGTATATAAATTTTGTTATCGAAGAACAGAATCACATTTATTATTTTACATAGAATAGTAACATTTACCTTTTTTATTTTATATTTGTATTATTAATAATCTCCAGAGCTAATCATCATCTGTTATTTTGTCTTTATTTATTTATTTTTTTTTTCTATAAAATATGTATTTGCGCCTGTCAACATTAAGTTGACAATCAGCAAATGTGATGGCGATAATGATATAATGACATGACAGGCATGGGGAAGGAAAGTACTCAGCAGTACCTCTTCCCTAACTTGTTCCAATTACTTAGGTTGTCTAAGTAAGGAAGCAGATCTCTCATCCAACGCCTTTTTAGTCTCCTGCTCATGTTCTGAGGTATGTCAGCTGTGGCCATGTCTCTTATAAGTCTGTTATTATGTCCATGTAAATTTGTGTAAAATCGTTGATATAGGATCGTTATATGTTGGTCAACTGTTGGAAAATGGAGGTCAGTATGTAGAGTTTTGTTAGTCACGTACCAAGGTGCTTTTGTTATGAGTCGCAATAGTTTTGATTGGAACGTTTGAAGTTTCTGTAGGTGGGTCTTTTTAGCGATGCCGTATATTTGTGATGAGTATGTCCATATGGGCTCAAGTAAGTATGTATATGTATTCAGTTTCTGTTTTAGTTTTAGTTTCGAAGATTTGGCAAAAAGAGAATAAAGTAGTTTGAGTCGTTTGTTAAGTGTCATGCGTTTCATTTTAACATGTGGGCCCCATGTCATCCTTCTGTCGAAGGTAAGTCCAAGGTAAAGTACCGTGTCCGTTTGAGGAATTTGATTGTTGTCAATATAAACTGGAGGACAGATGTTTTTTCGAAGAGTAAATGTTATATGTTATATGTCTTTATAAATTGGCATTATTATTATTATTATTAATTACTTTAGATAACTATTTTTCATTTAAGATAAGCACAATCTTTATTCAAGGTCTTCTTAGAATCTTTACGGTTTTGTGAATCGAATCTAAGGTTCAGTTACTGCAATTTTTTAAAAGAATATTAAGGGTCCACCAAACACTGTGATAAAGTCTTGGCGATACGATATTCTGGCAATATAGTTTTATTATTATCTAGTACATTATATCAGTCACACAGACCACGATAATTCGCAGGGATAACGACAATAAGATATCGTATCGCCGAGACGTATCGCGTTCTGTGTATCAGAGCCTTAACGTCTCGAAGGAGGGATTCATTCCAAATATCTCACTGACCGTTAAATTTTTCTCTCGAATCTTGGAAACAGTAAGGTGGAATTCTAATATATTAAATATATTTGGTAGAAACAAATATATTTTATTGAAGAAGACTAAAATTTTCTCACCATTTCATAATAAACATAATAACCAGATATTGTTGCTTTATATTTCTTGTAATAAGGTTAATAAATCTTCAGCTTCATCGGTTACTTTCGTACTTCTTGGTGCCAAATTAAAAAAAAAATGTAAATAGTATAATAAAAATTAAACTCTGAATGGTAGTGTTCTACGTAAAGCAATAAAAATAATTAATATTATTCAGTTCTTGCATATCAAAATTTATATGCAACAGTTAAGAATTTAATTTCTTACTTTATTATTTAATTTATTGCACATTATTATGTTTAATTACCCTGCTCTTAAGCAGAAATAATTTACTTATTTCATTAACCATAATATTGTTAAATCGTATCTCTTCATCGTATATCTTTAGTTGGGATGACTTTAATTTTCACTCTAGAATTTTTTTTTGTCATACGACCGAAGATACCATAAGAAGATTAATGTATTTACCGTTGGTCTTGACCGTTGGTCGATATTTAACTTCTTTTTTTAAAATTTTGATTATAAAGTTTCGTGGATCAAATTACAAGTAGTGAGATGCCATGAATGTTTTAAAATAATTAGATTTAAATACTTAAAATATATGTTTGATTAAGTATTATTTTAAAGTATTCCCAATTTTTTTTTCGTGGTTTCATATCATACGGGTAAGTCCAAGATGTGATGAATATAAATTGACAATTTTTGAAATGATGAAAACCTTAAAATGAAAATTAATTTAATTTAAAAAAAGGGACCCAACTACAGAACCAATTTGGATATAAACATGAGCATATTGATGGATTGTGAAGTTGGTGTCTATGGTCATTGGAATTTGGGGTTTCGGTAGACGAATGCGTTCCAATACTGTTGTAAATCCTTAAAACTTGTTCTAATATATTTGTGCTGTCAACTTACATAAAAATACTTCTTGCATCTGTGTGTGAAAACTTTCTGAAAGTAAATTTGTGAATTGTCGTAAAAAGTTATCGTTCGTATGAGAAAAATATTCCACTACTCCACCGAGTTCCTATTTTCATAGAAATTATCATCGACAATGTTTTTAAGTTAACAGACATAAATAAAACAGGACGGTCTCGATAATTCGAACCTCAGTAATCAGAAGCCGCTGGTAATAACAAGAAAGGTAAAAAGTTGAAGTTGATGGAAAAGAGACAGAATGGAAATGGCTGTAAAAGTTTTTCTTTAACAGTTTTTTTTTAAAGTGTCACACAATAGATTTTAATGCAAGTAAACATTGATTCAATAATTTAAAAATGAGACATGGAATAAGTTATTTATATTAGTTTTCATTTCACTTAAAAAATTTCCATCTATTTTATTTTTCACCATAGATAGTATTAAAAACGCCATTAAGGCATTTAGTATTTGCTTGGAGTATGCGAATGGGTATAAAATCGACCACCAAAACATGTTACATTTAAGGAATTTGTGAGATACGGCATTTTCTCTAGCAAAAAAATCTGAGACTCACAGAACATTATATGATTATTTTCAGAAATATATTTTTTTTTATAATGTGTTTATATCCAACTGACATATATATTTTGGTTACCAAGTGCAATTTTTCTTCCTCTTTTTCTTAGCCTTTTTCAATGATATAATGATAATCCGAATATTTTAATAATCCAAACAGACATGTAATTTTGGTTAGTTAGTCATTTTATTATTTTATAAGAACTTTTCTTTAACAAATAAAGTTATTATTTTATCTTGTAAGTATATTCGGCATTCCGGTCTTTTTAAAATTAATTTTCCTTTTCTTTTTTTAAATATATTGCAAGTTGATGTACTGCGATCGTGAAAAATGTCTAATCCTTGTTTTTAATGGAAATAAACCTTTTGAGGTCCTTTGAATTCATATAAATGATCTCACAAAATATTTTTTTTATTACTCAAAAACAATAAGTCAAATAAAACTGACATTATCTATATGAAATGAAAAAGATTTTTAGTCGATGCTAAAGATATTTAAGTGAAGAAACTGAAGAAAAAATGTTAATTTTTATGTGTGGAATGCCCGAGCATTTATTTATAACGGCAAAACAATTTTTATTTCATGAAGTCAAATCGTGCAACAATCACCAGTTGAGTCGGGCACTTTTCCAAGAAAAGTTCTAAAACAAATATTTTTCAAGGGACTATTAAACTGTCTTCTTTGTAATATTAATGTTTGCGCTTTGAATTATTTATTTACTGTGTAACTTTCACGAAATATAAAATATTTTATTTAAAAAAATATCGATATATTTTGATAAAAAACGTTAGTCGTAATTGACTAGCTTAAACATAGTTTATTAACACTTATATATATCCTCAGAAGATATTTTAGTTAATATAATAGATATTTTAGTTATGCGATGCACCACACCACATTTTTAGTCGAAGGTTTGATGATATTCAATGCCAGTCTGAAGCATGACTTACTATAATATGAAACAAAAACATGAGAAGCATGAATGTTAATTATTTTACATAATTCAGAAAGTATACGATTGAAAATAAAAGTTATATTTCAATATTTAATAGCTATATATGTTGGAAAAAATACAAAATAAAATAAACAAGTTTTACACAATTAATTGGATATTATTTATTTATTTCCTAACAAAGAAAAAATATTTCAATTGAAACGATGAAACATGTTTTACAGTGATAACTCTCAAATTAGAATTAAATGACCAGCCAGAGGGAACTGAGGCAAACTCAGTTGCCACAACATTCTTGGCTGCGGTGTGGTGTTTCATTCGGGTTGAAATTATTCTATGGATATATTACTATAACCTCACATAATCATTGTTGTAGTCATTCTATAATCTCATATAAATAGGCAAAGTTAGAACCGTTCAGCTCCTTTTTCTGCTCTGTTTCTTAACTAATTTGTTTTTTTTGTTTAGTAGCTCTTGATGAGCTTTATTGTCATCAATTACAAAATATTGGAAACAGTGTATATAAGTAAAAATATTAATATTAGTTTCTTCAAAACCGTAATATCCGAAAGTTCTTCACCGATCGCTTTGAAATTTTTATACAAAGCTGCAAACAATGAATAAAAACTAAGGAAATGAAAAAGAATTATGTCCGATAAAATATATTTATTGCATTTTTTCTGTTTATATTTTCTGTTTATATTTTTAGGGAAGTTCTATTGCGATAAATTTATATTAGGGATATATCTATGGTGTGAAAAACTGTTGAAATGAAACAATTTAATTTAAGCCGACCGAAGGGGCAAAGTGGATTCAACAATTTTTTTAAGGAGAAGACAAATTTAGATTGGTATTTTTCACCTGGAAAAAGCCTTAAATACGAATTTTAGCGTGAAATCATAGAAAAAAAAATTATCCCAAATTTTTACTGAATGAGAGAAGTTTGTTCAAATAATTTTTTAGGAAAGTAACCATGGATCCACATTTTTATTTGCCAATTACTCAAAAAGTACACAGATGATACTTCACTTTTTCTCTTATAAATACATAAAAAAGTTAATGTATGAATATATAAGAGTAGAAAAGAAAGTTGGAGACATGCGAATGCATTTATGATTTCCTCAAATCTTCAATAATGTTTATGGTCGAATTTCTACGACTTACCGAACTCAATTAATTGTAATATCGCATTTATATATACAATGAGTGTAACTTTGTAGTTCTTTTCTCTTCAAGTTATTCCTGTAAGTTTCTAAATAGACACACACTGTAACTAGTAAGTTCTTAGTCTGGGATTTCAAATTCAAATTTAAAATTGTTATAATGGATCATCGTAAATATATGATGCCAAACAGATATGGAGAAATGAAACTGAAATAATGAAATTAACCTGGCCAAGTGATCACCATTTACGAAAACTGAAAGTGATCACACCTTTTAACATTTTTCCTTCTGCCTTCTAGAAAAAGTGTCCGGCGAAAGGTAGTATCATTTTTTTTTTGAGCAGATAAACTATTATAGAGCTCTGAACATGGATAAGGAGTTTGCGGGGTTTTAGTTTTAGAGTAGCTGGGTAGCTTAGTGAGGAAGACAATTCTATACTTCCTTTGCCGGATTCGAATCCGACTGTGGCATGTAATTATTTGTTCTATTTCATCCACTCAGAATTCGGGTGGCCCTTTAATGAGCTTCTTTAAATTGGTCACTCTTAATTTGATAATTAATTAATGTGGAAAAACTGGCGGTTGAGCGCAACTTAGGCCAAGTCACCTCCCTGCATAACTGTTGACTAAGAAATGGTACTTCCTAATAAATTACCTAATAAGTACCTCCATGTGTTGTAGTGGTACGGGTTTTTGATTTTTTAATTTGGGAGAACTTACTGCTCAACGTGAAGCTTACCCTCCTATTTACTTCGACAATGACCAAATTCCTCAGAAAGCTAAAGTTCAATGCCTAGGAATGACATGGATATCAAGAAAAACAAAAACTGTAATATAAGATTGAGACTATTACACTCAGTCCTTTAAAGACGTTCGAAATTAAAACTTATGCTTTACAGATATACGGAACAACCAGAATGATTCACATAGGTAAATTACAGACTTTTCAATAAAAATATTTGAGGACTATAACGAAAACCCCCTGGTAGTAATATTACTTTACATTAAGACTTACAGTTGCCAATAGTAAACGACCCCATACGAAAACATTACAAAAGTTTTCACAATAACTCACAACAGCTCACTGGTTCTGAGCATGGTCACAAACAAATATCACCCTTAGGAGGCTCAACAGAAGCTGGATAAGTGATCTCCTTCACAAACTATAAATATTTCAATCATGGTACTCTTCTACCAAAGACTCACTGCATATTCTTCTTCCCGACTTCATACTCGCTGAACGTTGGTATTCCTGACAGGTGTGGTTTGAAAAATGAAGTTATAAGAAGCTTTCTAATCAGAAAACATGGAAAACCTAACAACTTCTATAGTTTCTCTTTCACTTGCACTGTTGAGAAATTTGAAATTAAAATTTAGTTTTTGTTGGCAACGAATGAAATACAAAGGTGGAGCAGATGTAGAGTCCAGCGTGCAGCGATAACAGAGCGTTCTCTTTTCCAATTGAAAAAAACAGATTGAAAAAAAAAATACAATCCGTTTTTCCCTGCTGATAGCTTTCGTTTGAACGCCATTCACCTTTGTTGGATTTAACAAAACAAAAAAAAAAAACTAAGCACGAGTTCAGCGCCTTTCACAACACGAAAGATATCTCTTTGTTGGTATACATTATCTTTCATATTGTTACTCAGTGGTAATTAAATCATTTTTGACATTTACTATTAAACATGTAATTCATTTATTTTACTATATGATACAAAGTAGAGTGTGATATAGTCGATACAGTTATACAAATAGTACAATTAGAGCCAATAATACAGATTATGAATATAAAATATATCCATACAATTTATTACAATATGTTAACTTTTTTTTCTTTCATACATGTTGTTATTTAGGGCTTAGGGAAACAAAATCCCGAGGTCATCTAATCTTTTTTTTTTGTCTATAAAATATGTATTTGCGCCTGTCAACAATAAGTTTACAATCAGCAAATGTAGATGGCAATAATGATATAATGACATGACAGGCATGGGGAAGGAAAGTACTGAGCAGTACCTCTTCCCTAACTTGTTCCAATTACTTAGGTTGTCTAAGGAAGGAGATTCCTCATCCAACGCCTTTTTAGTCTCCTGCTCATGTTCTGAGGTATGTCAGCTGTGGCCATGTCTCTTATAAGTCTGTTATTATGTCCATTTAAATTTGTGTAAAATCGTTGGTATAGGGTCGTTATATGTTGGTCAACTGTTGGAAAGTAGAGATCAGTATGTAGAGTTTTGCTAGTCACGTACCAAGGTGCTTTTGTTATGAGTCGCAATAATTTTGATTGGAACGTTTGAAGTTTTTGTAGGTGGGTGTTTTTAGCGATACCGTATATTTGTGATGAGTACGTCCATATGGGTTTAATTAGGTATGTATATGTATTCAGTTTCTGCTTCAGTTTTAGTTTTGAAGATATGGCAAAAAGAAAGTAAAGTAGTTTGAGTCTTTTGTTAAGTGTCTTACGTATCATTTTAACATGTGGGCCCCATGTCATTCTTCTGTCGAAGGTGAGTCCAAGGAAAAGTATCGTGTCCGTTTGAGGAATTTGATTGTTGAGAATATACTGAAGAATAGGTGTTTTTTCGAAGCGTAAATGTTACGTGTTTGGGTTTGTCATGATTAAGTCGAATTTTCCATAGTGTGAACCAATCTTGTAATTTAAGTAAGTAATGTTAATAGAGTTAGTGATGCCTGTGTAGTGCCTTGATGTTTTGTGAGAATTGTTGTATCATCTGCATATGTAGCTGTCAAGATCTCATCATCAATAGATATATCGTAAGTGTATATAATGTAAAGTAGAGGGGCTAGTATTAAACCTTTGGGTTCTTTAGATTTAAATATAATATTTTGATCTTTGTAGTTTAGTAAATTAGCTCTCCTATATCCAACAACCCCAATTAACAATTTAACTATTAATTATTCAGTTTCTGTTTTAGTTTTAGTTTTGAAGATTTGGCATCTAATCTTAATTTCAATAATAAATTACTATAGAGAAAAAGAAACAAAACAAAACAACTGAAATTTAAATTTTGTTTAGTAAAATTTGCTTTACGAAATTTTATCACCTATCTTACTTTTAATTACATCATTATTTAAAACGAATTCATATGTAAGAAGAATGTGGCTGACTGTAAGAATACTGTAGCAGTGTTTGCATGTTGGTGTAAGCTGTTTAGTTATTAGCTAAGAATGCATTAGATTTGTATGCCCTATCCTTAGCCTAGTTACGGCAACTTCCTCTCCACGAATAGGGCGGTTGGAGGTGGACCATGGTTACAGATTGTTTGATTTCCTTCAATTAGCTCGGTGGGAGATCTCGTTCCACATGGATTACCAGCCGACAGCTATTTCCTTTTTGAGGGGAAGCCTTGGATCATGTGGTGTTAAAATAGAAACGCCCTTTCAAACATGTTCGTAATTATAAATTAGAAAAGATTTATGGCAATACTGAAATCAATACTTCAATCAATAAAGATAGCTTATAGGGCTGCAATCTATCAGTACTAAAAACAAATGAAAATAATCGGCAAGTTATAGACAAAAAAAATTGCCTTTAGTTTACCGTGAAAGTATACTAAATTTAATAGACAAGCGGCATTATGTTATCTGTCATTTTACTAAAATTTGTGTCATATGAAAAACGATATAGTTAAATAAGATAGATTATTATTTCTGTAGAAGATTATACCACTACAACTTATGTTGACTAAATGAAAAATTCATTTTATCAATTAGTTGAAGGGGCAGGTTCTACAGTTCCGCAATACTCTACAGTCAGGCAAAATGGTTGATTTTAAGGCCCTAGCTACCCTCAAGATGCTTATCATTATTCATAAACAATTTATAGATAATGTATTATATAATAAATAATCTATATGTTACGTATACTATGACTGATGAGGTGTACAATAATACTGTAGCACTTTTGAACCAACCATTATTCCTGAAAGAAGAGTCTTTCGAAACTGTACAACTGTCACTTATTTCAAGTTAAAGTTATAAGCCTCAATAAGAGTTCACAATTATTTTTGAATGATTATTATAATAAATAATAAATAATTTAAAATGGAGATACAACATTCTCATAGAATGGTATCCATTCTATGTTGATATACCAGTGATTCGCTTAGGATGAATTATCATATTCCACAAACATTTGAACGCCTCTATAGGTTTTAATCTATAATACGACGAACACTAAAATCATTTCAAAATGGAACTTTGCGAAAGATAGTCAAAGAAACGGCCATGCATAGAGTTAGGACGTTAGTACTTCAAGAGGAGTTAAAAATACCCCCCAAAAAAAATTTATAATTGAAATGAATTGGGGATTATACCAATCAGCGAAAATAGTAACAAATCCCGTATTTAATCAAATCATACCTACTCGACCTTCTCAACTATGGCAAAAAATTGTTTAGAAGTTGATTCATCGTTAATTTTATTGCAAGTTCAAAACAAAAAAGGATGTACCTCGTCGCCTAATTATATATTAGAAAGCTATAAATCTCCTTATAATACAAAATATGCAGATGGATGAAAACATTTTAACCTTAAAACAAAAATAGTAAATAAGGGGTTAGGGATAAAATGTATGAACAGTAATTTCCATAATATTTTTTTTAGATAAAATTATTTTTTATTTTAATGTTCTTAAATTTCCAACGATTGGCAATTTTCATTCATCATATATTGCACGTCCGGTGGAACAACGACACAACCCTAAAATTATACAAATTTTTTTTCTAGACAGAAAGGCTAGTTGAAATGAAAACTTGTTTAGGGCGGTTAAAGTTGTGTCCACGATTCTTTTTGTGGAGATTAAATTAGATTGACCAATCAGATTTTAACGCTCGGGTAAAGTCGGCTATAGTCGACTAATTGAAGTGTTTTTACATATAGTTTAAAATATCTCAGAAACTAAAAATCGGATCTGCATACTGTAAGCGAGGAAATTGTTCAGAATTTCTTCCTCTCTGTATTAAGCTATAATTCAAAATTAAATCTTAACGCGACACGGTGTTAGGAAGATGGAAAGGAAAAATAGGATAGAAAACAAATGATAACGAGGTTAGTTGAATATATGGGTTATAATATTTCAGATACTAAAAATCTGATCTGCATACTGTACGAAAGGGAAATGTTCAGCGTTTAACCCTCTATGTAATAAGTATTTATAATTTATATTTCATATTATTAAGCTCACCTGCTGTTTTTACTTCTGTAGTGTGGTCTTAAGCACACATCCTAGTTTTTTTTTTATTGAATCAACATTTAATATTAGCTAAATTAGAATACATAGAAGATTTTTCACTGATATAATAAATTTTACTATGCCACTTACTTACTTCATTACTTCGGTTTATATTGACAACAATCTAATTGCTGAGAACATGGAGCCCGGCATCTATAGCCATCATGTTAAAATGACGGAATATCTTAACAAACGTCTCAAACTACTTTACTCAGTGATACAGAAACTGAATACGTATACTAATTTGTGTAAATCTATGACCCCATGACTCAGGACCCAGCTACAGTACAATATCTTCAAACCTCCCAGTTAGAATTATTAAAACTAATAACAGAAACCCTTGGCACGTGACTGAAAAAACTATAGATCCCCACCCGCCAAAAGCTAACGACCAACACATAAGGACTCTTTACCAACGTTTTAATACAGATTTAAGCATTTAGAGACTCACTGAAACCTGATAAGAGATGTAAAGCAATATACCAAATGAAGAAAAAACAAAGTATACGATAATTTGCCGAAAATTCCACAGTAACAACAGGATCTGAGGAGAAGCGAAATCGTTTCTGAGGTTGACAGATTGAAATATTTCGGTATAACCACAATAACCGAAATGAATGACCAACGGTCAGAAATAGGCGAGCGTATAACAAGGGCAAACAAAGCTATCAAAGGTATTGAAATCTCAAAATAAGGGTGTGAAATACCCTTATAAATCAAGTTCTAGTATACGACTGTGAGACTTAAACTATACATAGCACTCCAGAAAGAGGAATTCAATGACAGCCATCCACATGATAACAGAAGCGATCTGTTAGCACTGACTCAATAAGGAGAAGTACCAATAGAAAACTTGTCGATTCATATCTTTGATATGAAGGAAAGGAGGTTAAGATGGGTGGAGGAATTATCTGGAAGAGATACATCACTTGTGGGCATCAGGTCATCCTTCTGTCATTTATTAATTAGTCCATGACAACGTCTTATGAATTGTGTTGTCGTCGATATAAACTGGTGCTCACGACTAATAGTTCGTGATACACACCCTATTTTTATCCTAAGATACCGTGAGCAAATAGTCGAGAAAAAGATGACCTTAAAAAATATTGAGCTGTTTGGCGTGACCTAAATTGTAAAAATAACGAGGTTATACAGACCAAACGCCCCAAAATTTTTATCTGCCACATTTTATCTATTTTGTGATCAAATTATCTTACGACCCCAGTGGAAAGCAAATAGGTATTTACGAGTTTTTAGTATCAAATTAGATAGACAAAGTTTGTCCAGCCCAGATTGAAAGCGTCCCAATTCCGAGAATTTCTTAAATACAATATTTATAGGTTACGAAGCTTCAGCCGGATGTTCATAATTTGATAAAAAGGGGTCTGTACCATGGACTGTAAACGAGCATACATTCTTGAAATTTAAATATTACGTGTTGTGATTTGTCATGATTTATTATTATTTTCTAAAGCGAATATAATTTTTATAAATTTAGTAAGCGAACTAATATATATAAATTGAATAACAATTGTTAACGACTGATTCTATCGATTTGATAAAATATATATCTATCACACATATGAAACAATAGATGAAAAGATTCTGTCCAGATGGCGGAAGCCGCGGGACAAAAGCCTTAGGCAACAATTAGCCCCGGGCTATTTACATTTAGGATTACTGTATTGTAGGAGGGGAGAGGGAGGAAGAGCCCCCCACGGGGTGGTGGTGGGGGAACCGGTCGATTCCATTCTCCATCTGGGGTGGGGGTCTCATTCACCGCTTTCCTTGTAGTGGGGTCCCCTCCTTGCTATCGGGTCCGTTTGTTTTCCTATCGGTGTTTGTTTGTTAGCGTTTGGGAAAATACACGAATTTGTGAATAACATTTTTAGTATAAAATTAATGATTATTTAATTAAAAAGATTTTTAAATAAACAAGTAAAAAACTCACCATGAAACAAAAAATCGATGTTAGGTTATGATTGAAAAAATTACAACAACACGGGCTTATTTCTTAAAAAATACAGGGAAAGAATAAAATAACTCGTGAATGGCTCAGTTTAGTTATCAGCAGGAAAGAAAAGAAAAGAAACCCAAGATCAAATCGTTCCATGACATCCATTCGCACACTGAAAGAATAGTTAGGTAACACATCTTATGAAGGTTATAATTGAATCAGAAAAAAAAAATAATTATCGACAAAATACTTAAATATGCCTCAACGATTAATAATAAGAAAAAAATACAAATAAGAAATTAAAATTTACATCAAAGGAAGGTATAGTATCATATTAAACAATTGATTATACAAAGTTAAAAAAAAAAATGATGCAAGGCGTAATATTTCTTCGGTCAGTTATATAATTAATAGAATTATTTAACTTCTGTGCTGTATAAAATATAACATAAAGAGAAGAATAGTTCTAAAAGAAGTATATTTGAGGCTATGAATATTGCACAGAAGTTAGATAATGCTGTTAATTGTAAGAATGACAGTGCAAATTTAAATAAATCATATTTTGAAACATTTTACATCCTGGACTAAATAATTTTTTTTTTTATTCGTCATCGTGATCAGCTGTTTTTGATTATAGACTTCGTTAGATGTTCATTTCCGTTTCTTCTTTTTCTCTCTTGTACTTATTATTTATTTGTGTGTTGCATTTTTATGTATTTTGGTTGATGAATGCACGGTTTTTTTATCTGTCTTTTTATTTTTTTTTCAGTAGTTTAATTATAACCTTCTTCAGCTGTGTTACCTCACCTTTCTTCCAATGTGCTTTTCGATTTTGTGGGGTGATGTTATTTTGGCTGTTTTATTTTCTGTCCTGATGATGCCTAAAATGGCGAAACATTCATGAGTTATTTTATTCTTTACTCTCAATCTAGAGATACAAGGCTGTGATGTTCGATTTTTTTCAATTATAATCTAACATAAAAAATATTTATTTGTTTACATAGATTTTAAGTGCAATATGTAACTACATATGGTAAAGACAACATATTCGAATTTTATTTCAATATATCTGTAGAGATTGTTTCGATTCAGATGTGATTGTGTCTGTATCAAATAGGGTTAGAAAGATTGTTAAAAATGTGTATGTTAGTTCTTATTTAAGTTGATTTAGTTCTCGTGTGTTGATAAAGATTGTATTTTTTTAGGAATTGGATTAAGTCTTCAAATTTTCAGGCTTTAGTGCTTATCAATATTTTCGGAGACGATACGAGGTCCTCGATGGATCCAACCTGGGACAATGGTCTTGTATGTTTTACGTTTTTGTAAGCGAGTTACAGTTGCATTATCTTGTTTTTTACTTTTATCTGTGGGAGTAGATGATTGTCAATATAATTCCTTCCCTTTTAGGCTGTACGAGTGTATTCCCGAACAAGGGGATGAGGACGGAGGATTAATGTCAAGTTAAAAGACCCACTTGGATTATTTTATCGTTTATAACTTCTGTTATCAGATTGACGGCAACGTGTGGTGCTGTGCACACCTGACCACCCCGCCCCTACCTTATTTCAACTGTACATTGGTTCTACACTGCTATATTAAAGACGTACATCACAGTATTAATGTTAGGTACTATAACTATGTTTTTTTAGCTATATCAGCCAGTTTATTAAACTTTGTTTATATTTGGGTCGCAAAGAAACTATATCATTTTGTTGAACTAGTAGTGTAATGGAGAATACTATGGGATTGTTGCAGCATTTAAATCGTTTATTTAACTTGAGAGCTGATTACGAATCGTTTTGTATCAGTATACAGTTATTGTTAATCTCAACATATCTAATTACTAGTGTTCGTCCAGTGGTCGAAATCAGGCCACAATCATTATTGAAAATTTGAGGAAAACATGTATGAATTCGCATGTTTTAAACATTTTTTCATACTCTTATATATTTGTTTATTCTGCATTTGTGAACATAAATTTTTATATGAACTTACAATATTAAACAGTTCAGTACCATTTGTTTACTGCTTTCTGATTTTTAATGGATAAAAAATAATACCGTCAAAGTTTAAATAGTAAACAAATTTTAAACACTTAATTTTAATTTTTTGCCCATAAAATACTCGATATGGCTCATACTAGACATTAAATCACTTGAAGAATTTTTTATTATTTATTCCATATATGGTCGTAAAATCTGAAAGTTATTCATATAGTTGGTAAGAGCAGTAATTCAGGTTTCCAACGATTCTTGTAAAGTTGAACTAGGAGATGATCAAGTTGCTATGAATGAATTTGTAAACGGTATGAAGACAAATCCTCAAAACGGGAACTGAGTATATTCTGCCAATGTCTGAATATGCAACTGTACTAACATAAAGAAGAAGTTTTCGTAAATTTTTATTACGTGTGCATTTATAATAAGTGTAAATAAATGTAAATTAAGCTACACAGAAAATTACGTGCTTAAAATTAAAAGAACACAAGAGTGTTTCTTAATTGATTTAGAATAGCGTAAATAGCGATGATGTGTGGGCGTCGTGGTTGATCACCACTTAATGCTCGTGGGTGGGTGTTAATTGAGTAGAAATAATATCCAAGCTTTGTGAGTCTATCATTCTTATTTTTACCTTTTTACTTTCACTTACTTATATATGTGATATGTAGTAAAGTAAAGTAATGCGATCGTAGAAAAAATCGAATCAGTTTACAACAAACGTTTTAAGATCTCCTGAGTCAAAATAACCAAGTCTCACAAAATGATTTTTGTGTCTGTGTATACGTGAACAGCCTAGCTCAACTAAACGAACTATGATTACGTATTTAAGTTAAGTACCTATATGCCGGAGATGTTACAGCAACTTTTTTCTATAAAATCGGATAACTAAAAGTACTGCATTATATCATTGATTTTACATATTTTTTTCGAAAACAGCTCTGACGATTTTGATTAAATTGGGTATATCAATGTATTAGTGATCTTTAATATGAGCTAATTCTTATCCTTATTGATGCCACCAAACAGGGCTTAAATGTTCAAATTTCATAATTTCTTCATCTTAAATTCAACTTATTACGTTTCTTCGTTCGTTTAATTTTATTTATTTTAAATGAATAACTGTCTCACATTGTTAATGTTGATTAAGAAAGCCTTAATAAAATCTATGAAAGTATTTGGTGATTGAGTTAAAGAGATAAAAAGAAAATATAGATAATAAGAAAATGAATTTCCGGATTTAATAGTCAGAGCGTATAACATGTCGTTGAAAAGTTAAGACTTTTATAAAAAATAATATACAAAGCCGTAGATGATAATGGAGAGTAACGAGAAATTACAGATAATAATTTCTCAAAATTAATATTATTTAACGAAAATCAAATGTTTTCATAGATACAAAATGAAAGTCCTTAATTAAATATAAATTTTATATATTACTTTTAAGTTTGTAGGAAAAGTACATATAATTCACTGAGTTGCGGCCATCAAATTGTTTAAAAACTATTTCATTGTACTTGTGGTAAAGATGAAGTGCAACATAAAAATATATCATAGATGATTAAAATATATGTTTATAATGTTATTTACATTTAAGGAAGTTTAATAACATTAGATCCGATAATATATTCAAATTATTAGGTATATATCGTCGATTTATTGTAAATATCTATACAATAACACTTTATAAAAGGAAATGGAATGAATAATTTGATGAATTTTACTTTTGTGAAACCACAAAATTATGCTCTAATTATTAGAATACATTTTTTGACCTATCGTCAACTGTACGAAAAGCCGTCAACTTCATATAGTTACATTTTAAAACAGAAAAAAAAAATAAGAGTTTAAGTACATGTAAAACGTGATATATATTTAATTTCTATAATTTATAATATGTTGTACAATCGTTACTTGTACATAGATTAAATACATATACTTTACAATCTCTCTTTGTATATAGAGCTTAGAGACTGGAATTACGTGGTTCAAATATACTGATAGATAGATTTATGAGGTTCTTTTTGCCTATTATCGATATAATAAATAGGGTTTGTATTATTTTGAAGATTTCAATGAATTTTCGGATTGATAAATAAGACCAAAATTAACAAATGTTCTTTAAGTTTAAGCTCCATCAAAAATTCATATCAAAAACTATTTGTAATAGCCCGGTTTAGCCTGACAATAATTTCAGTTCAAATGCGTGTGTTGTGAGCATCAGATTTTTTTAAATCAGGCGATGAAAACACCGTTTGCTTTCTTGTTAAATCAAGGGATACTATAATAAAAAAATTGAGAAAATAGGTAGACTACAAAAATATTTGTACATTTGGGCTGAATCCATCCCTTTTTTTCTTCCTCTATTTTGTGATTAAATTATTTTTCAAATCAAGTAGAAATAAATTGAGTTGTTAGGAGTATTGTATCTCATTAAATTATTATTTTTTTTTATGAGAGTGCACTCTTCATAATCTTCGTAGATAAAAATATAGTAGGTCGCTCAATATACCTCAATGAGCCAGAATTGCATTAAAGCCGGCAGCAAAACAATAAAATAAAATAAAAAGTTGCAGCTAATGCTTCATTTTCAACAGCTATGCCGTAAGTGTTTATAATTTATAGTAGAGGAGCCGATCAATACAGGATTGATTTGATAAATGGATATTGCTCTCTGAGTTATTTATCAGAATGGAATGCCGAGAGGCTCGGAAGGAGGTATAGTGCGTAGGACTGGCACAATTCGGGGCTATTCAAGAGCCATAATGCGCGAGGACACAATAATGTGTTGCAAGAAACAGAGGCGCGAGGGGGCGTTTGATTGATAAATGCAAGGGCGGGAGGTGAATGAAAGGTGCAAAGGGCAGAGGTCGCGCCCTACTCCCGCCCACTACCGCCAGAGGCCGCATGGACCCCCAGGGCGGTCATTCGATACCCTCTCCCTCTCAAGCTATTACACTTTCCAAGCAGAGGGTAACAGTTCATGGCGGCCTAAGGTTGCTGCAAAGGGTTGTCGATAGTATGTTTTGTTTAATATGTGGAAATTTGGCATGTCAGTTCAACTTAATCGAACAAGTTTAATAAAAAAATATTTAAAAAAAACCGACCACACAATAACTCTCTTAAGGGACGGAAAATGAGACATATCATAAAGATATATGTGGGTTGCTATTTACAAGTTAGTTTCTATGAATAATGCGACTTTATGATTTAGTCGTGTGCTTTCCACACCCTAACGAAACTCTAAACTCTTCTGAAATACATTAATTTACCTTACAACATAAGATTCCAGGAGCTTTCTGAATATTGAAGTGCGAATGTACGGAACAGAAAAGGCTATAATGTGTCGAGGAAGGCACCCGACTACTTCACCATGTTTCAATATTCATAGGCACTAACTAACAACCCACTTATATTTTTATGCAAATATACATCATTTTACATTCCATAAGAAGGGTAGAGTTATTTGCGTAGTCGGCTTTTTTAAAATACTATTTATTTTAAAATTTTTAGATATTTAAGTATTATCAATTTATGTTTCATCCGACCATCATTGAATAAAATTGCCATTATTGTTGAGTAAATATTAATATCGTCTAACATTTTGAAGATTAACACACAAAAGAAATAATTCTCATAGATATCCAAACTGTACTTAAGTATTAGCCTGTTTTTTCGCTATAATATAAATACTTTTTTTTTATTATTTCTTAATGATATTTACAACTGTATTAAATAAATATATCTAGTAAATTTGAACATATGGATATAATGACATCAAAACACTTGCTGAGTAACTACCCAATGGTAACACTCTAATGATATGCCAACATTAGGAGATCACTGGGCCATCTTCTTTTCAGACGCCTCGGAGGGTTATCAGGAATCGAAGAGGAAGCAAGGTTAGAAACGAGAGGTTTGGGATGATTCTGAAGTTTATTATGGAAGGATAGGTATCTGGATGGGGCCAAATCTGAAACATAAGAAACATTAAGGTCATTATGGACGGTTTTATTTGAAACAATGTAGGTAGCTTTGAGGATTTTACGAAGGATTTTGGATTGTAAGGATTGGATACGAGAGGAATTGGATGGTTTAGTGTAGCCCCATAGCTCAACTCTGTAAGTCCAAATAGGCATCATTGTAGTCATGTAAACGAGTCTTTTGTAATTAATTGGAAGTTTGGAGCGTTTGTCTAGCAAGTGCTGAAGTAATCGGAAACGTCGAGCGGTTTCTTGTAGTTTCAGCCCAGTTAATGTAAATACAAACAATAAGTAATGAAAAAAACAAGTAATATAATAATAAAATAAGTAAGAAAATGGAAAATAAAGAAAATCAATAGATCAAAATTATATATAAATTTATCACTCTATTCTGAAAATAAAACATCTTTTCTATATTATATTTGTTTGTATAAATTATCAAATTAATATAAATGCATTTTTACTTTGCTAAAAATTTTGAAGACTTTAACCAAATTATTACTCAATAAAATTTTACCCGTCTAACAACTAATTAACAATGTGACGATTATTTAGGAGATCTCAGCGAATAATTTAAGATATCAAATTTAAAAATCGATCAACTCGTTCACCCAAAAAATCGTTACAGTCCTTTTAGTGGACACTCCGAACACATTAACCTCGTATTGCTTTCTAAACATTCGCGAGATAGTTATTGATACGCTACATTGAGGGGGAATCACCTACGTTTTTCGCGTTATACTCAAAGTAATGTGAATTCAGTATGGGATAAGTCACAGCATGATACAATGTTAAGCAGTGAGTTAAAAAAAAAGTTATGAAATATCCTCTTGTTTAATGGATTGGAGATATTCAGGAATGCCATGATTGTTGTTAAAAAAAACAAAGTGCGTTTGAGTGGATTTTACAACCATAATATATAGGCATAGTATGATGGCGAAAATATTGTAAAGGCATACTAAAGGGTAGATGTAGTCCCGCCGAATACAAAAAGATCAGAACAATCAATACCCGGCTTCAGGGGCTTACTGACAACGCCTCGAAGATTCGGAAGCCGAGCTCCTCAGTCAGTGGGGGGGGGGCTTACATAATAACAAGTATTACATACTGTAAAAGAGTTTGAATAAACATTTTAGTCAACAACAAAGTAGATATATTAATATTTAATGATTGATAAATTAATATTTTTAATTTAAATAAAATGAATCTATTAAAATTTTTCATTTTAATCAATGAAACTATATAAAAGAGTTGCTACTTTTTTAAACGAAATAATTCTAGAAATTATCACATCTATTCGACAGTTAATGAATCAGAGGCAGTGAAGACTTTATAAGTAATGGTTTTATTCATAATGTCACAGTTACAAATGGCATCTAAAATACAGAGTAATATACTATGGGTTGACTACATGATTTCACTCCAGGTCTCCTACAGTGAAGAGTGTGACTTAAGGAATGTAACTGCTTGAGTGTATAGTGAGAGGGTGAAGGGAAGTCGGAAGAGGACGGCAAAGGAAGTTATCAATAATTAATATTCTTAAGATGTCTATCAGAAAGTGCCCATTGGCTGAAATCGGTTATTGTTCCCTCTTGATAATGGGTCTTCTGTCCCGTCAGTACATCCTAGATAACTATTTCTAAGATATCAGAGATAGCTTGACCAGGCTATCTAGGGCTTTGTGCTTCTATGATTTGAGCCGTGAGAAACTAAAAGATAATGAATGATTCACCAATTGGTTTATTTAACAAAATAAAAGTCAAATTAATATCATTATTATTATTATTATTTGTTATGGATTGAGTCCATTCCGTAACTGACGTTTGGACATCGCACATGTGGTCGCTAACTGTTGGTATCTACAGGTATCTTTATGTAATGTTGGTGACGTACTATGAAGGTTTAGTTTTAATTCTGAATATTTGTGACTAAAAAGCTTTTAATTTTCATAGAAGATTCGTTTTGACAATCTAGTTTCTGTTGTAGGTTTAATTTCGAACGCATTGAAAGGTATGAATGTAATAGTCGTAGTCTTTACAGTTTTTGTTTAGTTCTTAATATTTGGGCTCCAGGTCACTCGTATATCAATTTCCAGTGAAAGATATTGAACTTAATCTGTATGAAATATTGGGAAAACAAAGGGGGGGAGGGGCAAGATTCACGTCGCAGAATAAGTGATATGTTGTGAGTTTACATCAGTCATGAAATTTTATTAGATGATATTGTAGAATATGTGAAGCATGTTTTGGATTTTTATGTCTTGTTAAGATTATGTATCGTCTGCGCAGGTCGCGGTCAGAGTTTCGGAACTGTGTGGAATATCATGTGCGTAAATGATCTGTAACATCAGAGCCCTAATCCTTGAGGAACAAACAAACTAAGACTGTTAAATACTGCAAAGGCTGGTTTAATGATCAGACTTCAGCTAAACTAATCAATCTTATTCCATGTAGGTAATGGAATACCAAACTAACAATAATTGTTACGTTGAAAATTACTGGTAAGTCATATATATTATAGTACAATAGAATTCCACGTCTACACGTCATGTTACAGAATAATATGTATAATTTTAGGAGTTATGATAAGGATGTAATTTCTTTATATTACAGATTATGTTAATAATTTACGTTACTCTCTTACCGGATTTTTTTATCTATAAAATTTGGCTTGAGTGTATCGATATTAGTATTCCATGGAATTTTTAAAAGCTTTCATTGAACAAAGAACATGACTTAAAGGAACTTTAATATTGAATAATATTTGGTTAAACTTTGGTTGGCTATGAAACCTAATTAATAAGAAATAATTTATGATGGAGCGCTTACTTTTTGCTTTGTGAGGTTGTGCTGGAGAAACGATAAAAGCCAATGATAAAGTTTCTCGGTAAATTTCTTGTTTCACAGTTTGCAGTTACACCACCCGTGTATCGACCCTGGGGTAACCCATGCCCCCGAAGGCATTCCTGGGGCATAACCAACCTCTATATACTGTCCAATATTTTTTTAAAAATTTATTTTGTGAGAAATATTAAAAACAATCTAAATTAAGGACACTTATAACAGTGCCAAGAGAGCACATCCACACTCTATTTACAATAAATAAAAGTAGATTAAACAGAAAAATAATAATAATAAAAGTAAATGTAATCAAAATAACAACTGAACGTTTCGTTGACAAAGTTGGAATTCTTCTGACAGAAAAAGAACGAAATGAGGCTCATTTATAAACAAAAACAGAAAACCTAAGATTACGACTATTATACTCTCTTCTTTAAGATGTTCAAAATTAATCATAAAACAGAAACTGAACACTTAAATTTACTTTTTTAAGTTCATTTAGTCCAGCGCTTCACAGCAGCAAAATTAGCTCTAATCTTAAAAATAGCTTTTTCCAGGCCTTGTAAAGCTTTTTTAAAACCATCTGAGCTTGCTCGACCTCTAAAAGAAACCATATCCCAAGAATGGAAAAGACGGTGGAACAACTGCGCACCTAGCAAATTAAAGACAATAAAGAAAGAGGTGCAACCGTGGACCAGCTCCAGACGCAGCAGTCGTAGAAAAGACGTCGTCCTCACGCGGCTGAGGATCGGACATACTAGACTGTCACACCTCCACCTCATAACAAAAGATAATATCCCCCCAGATGTCAAAAGTGTAACCAGTTATTAACCATAAAACATATTTTGGAAGAGTGCCCTTTTTACAACGCAAGGTTAAAAAATCTCGGAATATCCCAAAATATATCAAGAGAAAATCCTTACTAAAGTTATGAAGTTCCTAGACAATGAAAAAATTATAAAACAAGGTTTTTAGTTAAAACTTTACAGCAATAAAACTAAACTTCTATGTTACGTCACAAATATTACATAAACACTTTACATGACAACAGTTAACAACAACCATATACGGACATACTCTAAAAGATTCCATCTTAGCTTGTACAGACATTCACATACAGACACACAAAAAAGTCCTAAGGGAGATTATTTTGTGATGATGTATATCTGACAGACTAAGGAATTAGTTTATATTAAAAATAATGAAAAAATCATGAGGTGATATAAAGATAATAGTCTGAAAATGGGATGTTAAATCTCGAAACGTTACATATAAACAAATAAAAGGAATTTTGGTAAAGAAAGACTGTCAGATTTTCATATACCTCAACAATAAAAATATTTCGCGATGATTTACATGGAAATACTAACACACTTCACAAAGCATGACTACGATTAATATGCCCGATATAACACTTAGGAGTCCCAAAAGCAGCTGGATGAGGGATCTGCCCACTTAAAAAGAATATTAAATTATAGATAGGAAGAGATGCCGAGTGGTTTTTTTTCCCTCACGCCGTTCAATGCTACAACTATCATTCTTTCGGTCCGCAGACTCATTGGTTGTTGGTATTTCTGGTAGGTGTGGATGAAGAAATAAAGTTACAAAAAAAGAATCATTCATTTTTACAGTAATGAAAATGTACACCTTTGGACATGACTTCCTCGAAGGATTGTGAACCGCTATTAACTAAAGATATTATAACTCCTTATAAAGCATTTTATACTTTTATAAGGTAGAAATAAAGACAACTTTTTTTTATATGTATCTACCTGAGAGACCGGGATAATCATAAAATAGATTGATTATATTGAAATCGAAAGTGATTATGATTTTCGAAAAATAACCGAAGGTACCAAATTAGACGAAAATCTTTAATATAATAGAACTCATTTAATATTATCAGTCAGACGTTTTTCTTATTTTATATTCACACGCAATAATAGGATAATTTTAGCAGAGTGAAGATAAACTACTATAATATAATTTTTTTGCTGAAATATAATAGTTTCTCGGCTCCTAAGGTCTATCGGAAGGAACCCAGTGGAATACGTTCAATATACTTCGAAGCAGAATCACCGAAATCATATAGCTGGAATCAGTTACTCACTGACCGTGAAAAATTCTTGTTAGTTGTTCTCATGCCGTAAGCCAACACGCACTGCTGTAGTCCATAAGTAGTATAATATCATAAGTAGTATGTTGCATCTCAAAGTGGACCTTTAAAGTTTCTGAAGAGTTTTATCATTTATTTAAAATGATAAGATGTCTAATTCAACAATCAAACAATGTCATATAAAGATAAGAATATAAATATATATATTTAAGTAAAATTTTATTAGAACGAATGTAACAAAATTATGCTCTAAGCTCAGGTATTGATTCTTTACATCCGGCACTAAAATATTTCATATATGAAGATTTTATATCTTATTTACAGCTTGTAAAGTTTATTATATTTTTATATTTAATGCATTATCATTAGTTCAAAACATATAGTTTTTTTATATTAATTTATTTTAGATGGAGCTAATTCGTCCCAATAGATTTCCCCATCTTTTAATGTTTTTTTATTTTGTTTTAGTCTCTTTGTTACGTTATTTATATGGTCATATGTTGTATATAATATTATTTGAAAATTTATATATATATATATATATATATATATATATATATATATATATATATATATATATATATATATATAGTATAAAACGTTTAATTAATTAATTCAGCAGAAAATTAGGATATCAAAAGTTTGTGTTTTTTAAGTAAGTTGTTTATTTTGTTGAATAGGAAGCGATAACTAAAGAAATATTTAATTTAACTAATTAACAAATAGTTCACTTTTTTACTTTGTCATGTACCAAGGTGCTTTAGTTATAAGTCATAATATTTTTGGTTGGAAAATTAGATATTTGTGTAAGAGTGTCTTTTTATCTATACCGTATATCTGTGAAGAGTAAGTACATATTGGTTTAAGTATGTATTTAGTTTCTGTCTCAGTTCTATTTTTGAGGATTTGAAAAAAAGTGATTAAAGTAGTTTGAGTCGTCTATTGAGGGTCTTATGTTTCATTTTGACATGTGGACCCCATGTCCTCCTTCCGTCAAAGGTAAGGAATATAATATACGGTATCCGCCTGAGGAATTTGGTTGTTTTCGATATAAATTGGAGGGCAGGCATTTCTATGAAGTGTAAATATAATGTGTTTAGATTTATCGTGGTTTAGTCGAATTATCCATAATTTGTACTAGTCTTGTAATTTATCTAAATGACGTTAGTGAAGCTTGTGTAGGCTCATGATGTTATGTGAGAATCGCTGTGTCATCGGCATAGGTATGTACCACGTGTATACAATTTATAGTAGTGGAGCCATTACTGAACCATGGGGCACTCCCGCTGTGAGTCTGGACGAATAGATGAAATTTCTGAACTCTGCCGAACTGAGAAAAATCTATCGAAAAGGAAAGAATCAAGAACTATGTACTTCAGTTTAAAGTGATCCCTGGACTTTCCTTTTTGTTAAATGCATGATTTGAAGTGCTTGAATGAACGAAGGAGCTGGTAGTGTAAGTTGCAGCGGAATGTCTAAGGTGTTTAGCATGAGGTTCGCGTTTGTGTTTAACGTTCAATCTTTGTGAAATCAGTAGATGGTTTAAATACAGAAGAATGATGATTAGCGAAGAGTTCAGATTTTTCCTCATCCAAAACGGCCTAAGAACTATCTTCCCTTCGAAGGGGTGCTAACACCTCTCCATGTTTTGGCATCTTCCTGGTATGCTTCCATCGTTAGTCGTAAGACCGCTTATGAAATTCTTCATAGTTTCTTATTTTTAAAACTATTTAAAGAGGACTTTTGAGAGGATAAACTAAACTAAGTTTTGTTATTTAAAAAATCATAAATTATTCGCGAACTTTTTTCATCATCCAACTATACTACAGAAAAACATCTTCTTTTATTAACCTTTAAGTTCATATTAATCAAGTTGAGATTAATCAGGCAAACTCTTGAAGTACACCTGAAGTTGTGTAAAAAAATGATGTGATTTTTTTCACTGTCACCTAAATGTACCCTTATTTTCAGCAAAAATTGCTACAATTAACTGTTGAAAGGCTTTTATTTCATGTTCTAACATAATCTGGGTTGTATTGTAATAAGCATAAATATAATTATAAATAAATAATTAAAATAATATTTAAGATACTTGGTATTTCAAATAATCTCCATTCTGTCATTATGTATTTTATTAGTGATACATCTTGTTGTTGGAAGCAATTTCCATCTTCAGAACCATTATTTACTTCTTATTTTAAATTACAAAGATGAATCATCTTTCAAGTCAATTCAATTAAATCATGATTCAATAAATGACATATTATTCTATTCCTAGCAACCCTAGCCTTTTGGATATATTCAATGTATGATGGCTTAATTTAAAATTATAAGTAAATAATGATTCTGAAGATGGGTTTTGTTGCAACCGGCATGTATTACTAATATAAATAAAATTAATATGACTTCCTACTAAATTTGTATATATTACTAATTAAAATAAAAAATAGAAGCCAGAGACTAGAGTATTTGAAGGCCAGTAAATATCGTATCTTGTTTTCAAATCCGGAGTAAAAAGATACGCTCCACAGTAGCTGTAATTCTCGGAAGAAAGTAAATGCTAAGGAGGTAACTGTAAAGTAACCGGTGTGGTTGCGGAAAAGTTGGAGGTACTATTCCAGCTCGGGTATACGATAAAACTTGCTCTGGCAAACTTTACAATACAATGGAAACTTTTAATAACAGAGGAAGCTGAGCTAATGGGAATATTACGGTAAATATAATTTGGCTAGGGTGAAATTTTTTGGACATGTACATTGTTACTTTAGAGAATGATTTAGGGAGATTGTTTTTTTTTTTGGTCTATGAAAAATGTATTTGCGCCTGTCAACTTATTGTTGACAATCAGCAAATGTGATGGCGATACCTGAAATAATGACATGAAAGGCATGGGGAAGGAAATTATTCAGCAGTATCTCTTCCCTAACTTGCTCCAATTACTTAGATTGTTTAAAGAAGGAAATAGAGGAAGGAGACGTCATTTTTAGTCTCCTCGTGTTCTGAGGTATGTCAGCTGTGGGGCCATGTCTCTTATTAGTTTGTTATTATGTCCATTTAAATTTGTGTAAAATCTTTGATAAATGGCCGTTATATTTTTACAGGTGTAAATTGTTGTCAGAAATACTAGAGCATTCTTGGGCATTTGTTGGAGTGCTTCGGCTGTTATTAAGTCATAACCAGGAGCTTTTCTTTTTGTTTATTGTTTGATTTGAAGTGCAACCTGAGATGGAGTAAAAGAAGGAGGTGGTAGTGTCAGCTGAAGTGGGATATCTAATGTGTTAGGTACTAGAGTCTCATGTTCTGTGTTAATGAAGTTGGTAAACGGTTTAAATACAGAAGAAAGGTGGTAAGCGAAGAGTTCAGATTTTTCCTCATCCGGCAAGGGAGATTCTTGAATTGTTAATTATACCAAACAATCATTTTGTAGGTTGTTAGTCCTTAGTACAAACCGCTTTTTATTAAATTATTTACATCCGCCTGAAACTTCCTGAACAGATTCATCTGATCGTAACCTACAACTATTTTATTTACGAAAGTTCTTCGAATTGAGACGTTTTCAATCTAGAGATCGGCAATCTTCGTCTATTTAATTTGGTACTGAAAACTCGTAAATACCCATTTACTTCTCACTTGGATCGTAAGATAATTTAATCAAAAGAAAAATGGTGCTCTATAAAAATACTAGGCCGTTTGGCCTATCTAACTTCGTTATTTCTATATTTTCGAGTTGTAGGTCATGCCAAACTGCTCAATATTTTGAAGGCCACCTTTTTCCTCGAATTTTTTTCTCAATTATCTTACGATTAAAGTGAAAAGCAAATGAACAATCACATGTTTGTCGATCTCCCGATTGAAAACGCCCCAATTCTAAGAACGATTTTACGAAATTTCAGGTGGATGGAGGTGTCCTTATCTTGTATTAGTGTGTTAATATGTCCATGTAAGTTATCGTGAAATATTTTGTAGTGTGTCCGTATATGGCCGTTAACTGTTGGCATATATTTAGATCTTTATGTAAAGTAATGTTTATGACGCACCAAGGAGCTTTATTTATAGTTCCAAAGATTTTTGACTAAAAGGTTTGTAGATCTCGTATGGGGGTCGTTTTGGTTGTTCCGCATATTTGAGTAGCGTATGTCCATAAAGGTTTTTAAAAATAAATTTAGTTTTTTAGTTCCTTTTTTAATTTTGAGCGTCTTGAAAGAATTGAGTATAATAGTCTTAGTCTGAGATGTATCATTTGAAACATATATCAGGTTGCCGGCCACCCCGCCCACACCTGTCGACAACTGTTGACAATCAGCAGATTGTCCGATTAAAGAAATAAAACTGACAAGTCCGTGCATGGGAAAGGATAGCACCCAGCAGTACCCTTCTCTGGCTTGAATCAATTACCATGGTTTGTCAATGAAGGATGTCTCTCATCCAGCGCCTTTTAATCTCCTCTTCATATTGATGGGCATGTCAGCTGAAGGCATATCTCTGATTAGTTTGTTAGTATGTCCGTGTAAATTATTGTAAAATCGTTTGTAAAGAGTTCTTATGTGTTGGTCAACTGTAGGCAAGAGGAAATATTTAGCAGAAAAATATTGAGAAATATATGCAGTAAAATATTTTAAAATCTCTTTTAAGCAAATGTTAATCCGGAAGTTTTAATATGTAATAATACGACTGTCCATTTGAAATTCTTCATTCATGAATTTAGTAATAAATAAAGTATTAAATTATAAACGCAAATTATGTGATTGTACAAGTTTATATTAAAAAATAAAGATGTATTTGAAGTTGTTATTATAGCAATAAATCTTAAAGTTTGTTAGAGCAGGGTTATTGGCAATATAGCAGTGTACAGAGCGGTGGGACCTTGCAATGTGAGACGTGCCTGAGGTGCAGTAACGTGACGTGGCCACGTGCATCGGAGCTGTTACGGCGCCCTTTTCCGAAATAACCATTTCATCGGAAGGTTCCTGGAGCTGAGGCATTTCGATATCGGTGTCACTGCATATTTATGGCAGCAGCTTTCGTCTTGGGAGGTCGCGTTTATAAATAAGTTTTGTGGTAGATGGATAACTAGGGGGTATGAAGAAGTTGTGCAAAGAATTGCATCGTCGTTATCTTATATGATTTATTCGCTTATTAATTAATCTTAAAATTAGATCTCAATATTGTCTAGTTAGATAATTGTCATTGCTTATGATAGGTGTGGATGAAGAAATGGAGTTAAAAAAATAATTGTCCGGTATACTTTTCTAGAGAATAATAACTTAAATTAATTCTATGTAATAATTACGTAATATTATAATCATACATATCAACAGAAAGAAAAAACAAATTAGCTTAGGAACTTATACTAACATAGGATAGTTGGCTGAGAATGATTCATAATTACGAATAAAACCATGTTAGGAATGTCCATTAGCATTTTAAAATCTTATGATCACTACTGAAAATACGAAGTAAATTTATTTCTCTGTGAATCTATTTGATTAATTATTCGATGCTAAAAGTTGGTTTTTGTCGCATTTAGAATAGCGAAGAATAAATTTAAAGTCCGCAGTTAGGTAAACCCTAATAAAATCCTAAACGAACGATATGAAATCTAAAGAGAACATGTGGTGCGCGCAACACACAACTTTTACTTGCCGCACAACACACAACTTTGAATAGAAATTATTTTATGGCCATATTGGGCTATTATAAAATTTTTGAACTGCATTTTTAACCGAGCTAAAGCTAAACGATTACAGCTAACAAATCATAAATACCATTAAAATATCATCGGTCGATTAGGATTGTACGATCCGTTGATTATGTATCGGACGACTATTAGTTATCAAACTGTTATTTTTCATTGCAAAGTTTATTAAAACGGAATTATGAGATTTGTACAGTCTGTCATAGACAGATCAAAAGTTGTCGCACTAATTGTAAGGGTATATTATTGGAAAATCGCAAAGAGAAAATTCACCAAATTATTCACTCATTTAATTTTCGAAAAAGTTTACATTTAGTAAGAAAATTTCATTTGATTTCATTGAAAACACCTGATTTACGTTAAATAATGTTAGTTTTTAGAAATTATTATTTATATGGTTTTGTCACTTTCCGTTACCTTCTACAACTTTCAATATTATATATTGTTTTTTTCTTTTTTTAAAATTCTCTGCTTTCTAACGATTGCGATTATGAACGTTGTAGGTTCGATTTCTACGTGGGTCGGTTAATTTTCATTTCTCGGCGTATACGGGAAATGAATCATTCCCACTTTGGTAAGTACGGGGCGGAAACCTCAAGGACCATATAGCCCACTTGCCACCCACCAGTACCTGTACCAGTTTATTAGATTGCTCATTTTTTTTTTCATAATAGTTGATAAATGAGTTTATATTATGTTAATTGATATTGTTAAAACAAATTTTACATGCTATTTTTTAAAATATTGTTCTTTAACAATAAAGAATGAAAATAACGTAGGTTTATCACGTACAAAACAGAAAGGTCGAGGTCAGTTGGAATAATTATAACGAGTAATTTGATTGAAAATTGATGAATTTTGGCAAAAATCATCAAAATCTGTGATCTAACTGCTCCTTAAAAGCCAACCATTTCGCCTTGCAGTTAAGTCGTGCTGGTTTGCAGAACTACACCCTTGCATACAAGTCATTAAATTTAAGGATATAAGACACATTAAAATTTAATTTAAATTATTATTTTTATATATGGTTAAATAGTCATACGTGTTCTCAAGGAAAAAAAATTTTTTTTTTTTAGTTATACTTTAAGTAATAGTGAATTTAAATCGTTAGCCTTGGTATTTAATAACTTAAAGTGCCAAATAATTCAGTCAATTATTATTTATTTTATTTTTCACTTCTCGGCTTGATGGTGGACTAATTCGCTATCCCGGAATTTGGTTAAGCTGATATGGTCTATTGGATAATTAATTTAAAATATTAAAATGTTTTCTGACAATGTTGGCGGTTCCTAGCCAGCATTACTGCTTTCCTGAATTTCTCTGCTTCTTTCAATTATTTTCATCGATTTAATATTTTCTTCAAGAATAAAACTATTGCTGAATACTACTATTCGCCTAAATTCCTCGCAAAGCTCTTTGCGAAGGAACGTTTTTTGTTTAATATTTTAGTTATATTATTCATTTTGGAAAATTCCTTGTTTCTTAGCATTTGCCGGTAAAAGAACATATGCGGGACCTAAGTCACTTGTAAGACTAATATATTTATGTTTATTCTGTGATATTAAAAAATTGTCTAACAATGCTCGCAGTTCTGAGTAACACCTCTTTCTGCAATAGTTCCGAAAAATTCATTGTGAGGTTCAAGTCCTTCGTGGACTTCATCGTCGTAGGCGAGGTCATACCGTTAGCAGAAATGACCAATGTCAAATCTGCATTTTATCAAGTCTATATAACTGTGTCAGTTCCTTATCAAGAGCTTGATACTCCAGATTTTTTTTCAGCTAACATCTTATCAAGATTATCAGCTGGGATACCTATCAAAAAGCGAATGAAAAGGAGCTATATGACAGATCTCTTTTCCTGTATTAAGGAACTCAACGAAACTGAGAAGATGTGCTGCTGGGAACTATCTCCTCCATATCTATATCCATGAAATACCAAGACCAAATTCAACTACAGCTTATTGCCACATCCATGAGAAGTACAAATAAATATGTTATGAAAAAAGGGAGAAAAATCACCATTTATTGTTCTTGCTAATCACAAACTCTAGGCACTTTGAATTATGGTGGCTCATGGCCAAATGAAAATTAAATCGAACATTAAAATTAATTTTCATTTGCTAGGATCGGCTTCAAATATATTTGATATTGGCTGGATGGTTGTGTTGCCTCTTTGTTATAAACTAATATTATTAGTACTTAATTTTTATATTTTATTTAATATTAAATTGTTTTGAGGGGAGAACCTCATACAAATGGTACCTTATTAGGTGATCTACTTTTTTAGTACGTAATGGTGATGGGGCATTTTTATTTATATAGTTTAATAAACACAAAACTTCCACGATAATTTATTATTTTTAGAAGGAGGAATCAGATCAAGAGTTCGATTGATTTTTTTTATTTTAAATATTTTTTTATTTATTTTTCTTTACTTCCTCTTTCCACCGAAACATTAATCATTCTTCTTTTTATGTCTCGTAGAACCTCCATCTTGATCCATCCATTCTTAAAAGTCATTAACTTTTTTATTTACTCTATTTTTTTCCTCTTAGGCTATTGAGTTTAACTGAGATCATCATCATCAGAAAGGTGAAAAAATGAATAAAGTTTTTAAATAATTAAAAATAATAAATATTGAAAAGTATAAATGAATCAGTTCAGGACTACATGTACAATGTAAGTTTTTAGCCAACTTCCATGTTGTTAGCCGTGTTGTACATAAGTACCGATAATCAATATGTAACCAGCAGCTCGAATAACATAATAATAGCTAGATTTTTAAATTCATTGGCCATCACAGTATCTCTTATTCGATCCGCTCTCACTTTTCGAGTGTAATGCTAGTAATTGCGTATTTCTTAATAATATTAACTATAATTTTTTTGAAAATCTAAATAACATATAACATAGATCTATATTAACACTCGCTAATTATACTCGTTATAGTTAATTTAGCCGTAGCAGTAGAATATATTATTTTAACTCACTCGCAGAACGTAATAGTAGTTAGATCAAACTAAAAACTAGTTGAGATAAATGAGGATTAAATATATGCTACTAATATATTCCTAGCATTTTGCTTATTTGTTATTTATGTATGTTATTCTATTTTTCTATTTACTTGTTTTTAGTTTACTTATTTATTATTATATTTATTTTATTTGTATTTTCCTATTATATGTATATAAGGTATGAATGTAAACATTTAGCCTTGTTGCTTGATTTCCTTTGATGTGGCAGATGGTATTCTTTAATAAAAAAAGAAAAGTTAAACGAAAAATATATTCCTAAAGAAATTCTAAAAACCGTATTGAAGCTAGAGTAAGCTAATAACAACGACTTCAGCCCGTTCTGCCAAGTCTTATTACATCTAAGCCGTATAGCTAGAGAATTATATTTTTTAGTAATCAAGCGATTTGATGTAACTGGACCGTCCATTCAAAGAACCTTCGAAGAACTATGTGAGAAGTACAACCCTGGAAACCAGGCGTCAAATAGAGCAAGCGTATCAAAATTGTATAACTCACGTTAGAAGAGTTTTACTATAAGATGAGCTTTACAGCTAGTTGAAAACGCCCTGCGTAAGGATATATGAATAATTAAATAAGAAGAAAAGACTTACATTACACGCATTATTACCCAAAGTAGTAGAATAAATATTTAATCTGGTGGAGACAAAATTACAAAAGTGTTAATTCAAATCAGATTTACTTACACATTCCTAAAGAAATACCCTATAAAACTCTTTTTCGAGCTAGGTTACGCTCACAACAGTATAATTCAGCCTTATCCTTCCAGGTTTATACGCAGTCTAATCTGGGCAGCTTGAGCGTTTTTTTTACAAGATTATTAGACGTTTCTGGACGGTTCAATGCTTTTTTTTTTGTAAAATACTTGGAAACTATAATAGAGCAAACAGTTCCAGGTGTAAACAATCTCGTAATGTGTTAGCTAAGAAGGAAAGTGTTTTACTATAAGATGAGGTTTTTCAGCTAATTGATAAAGCCCTGATTAAGGATATATGAATAATTAAATACGAAGATAAGACTTACTTTACAGGCTATTACCTATTGTTGTAGAATATTTAATACCCTTATAGATCCATATAAGGATAAAGCTGAAATCTGGTGGAGACAAAATTACGAAAGTGTTAAATCAAATCAAAATTACTTATACATTCCTGAAGAAATATCCTAAAATGCGCTTTTTCAAGATAGACCACGTTTACTCTAATAGACTGCAGTCTATTCTTCCAGATTTAAACGCGAAATAATCTGTGAAGCTAGAGCATTCTGGTTTTTGCATTATTAAACGTTAATGGACTCTCCTAGTGTTGCCCAAATGCGAGACCAAGTGGAATCTTGGTTTTGCTCTTGCACAAGAGTCTTGCATCAGACTTGCAGTTTTATGTTAGCTTATTTCTATAGAGATATTACTGTAATTTTTCAAGTTGGTAAAACCTAACTATACCCAAGGGAAAAATTAGAAGGGTTAAATGCAAACGTAATTTGGTTATACGAATTCTTTACATTTAGTAAATAAACTTTTCATGTATTAGTAACTATTTTACCTTAATTTTTATTCACAAAACGATTTGTTTTTGCCATTCTTGGTCTTGGTCTTGCAAAATACAAGGCCAAGACCGATTTTGAGGAACGCTAGACTGTCCGATGCCGTTTTTTTGTAAAATAATTGGAGACTGTAGTACTTCAATGTCTAAAAGTCTCCTAAGATTGTTAAGAAGAGCAAAGTTGTAATTTAAAAACAGCTTTCCAGCTACTTGATAACGCCCTGCGTAAGTATATATGCATAGTTAATTAAGTTGATAGTTGCTTTACACGATTTATTACAGATAGTAGTAGAATATATATTTAATATCCTTATAGAACCATATTTGTATCGTGCTAAAATCTGGTGGAGACTAAGTTACGATAAATCAGATTAACTTATACAATACATTCTTATAGAAATAATCTTAAAATTCTTTTTCAAGATAGATCACGTTCACTCCAATAGAATTTAGCCTCTCCTTCCACGTTTAAACGCGTTCTAATCTGTAGAGCTAAAGAGTTCTAGTATTTTGAAAGATCATTAGATGCTATTAGACGTTTTTTTTTTTTTAAACTTGGAGATTATGATAGAAAAAAGAGTTCAATGTTCAATGTAAAAAACTCTCGTAAGATAGCTAAGAAAAGTGGAATTTATGATAAAATGACCTCTTCCAGCTACTTGTTAACGCCCCGCGTAAGTATATGTATAGTTAAATAAGAAGATGAGACTTACTTTACACTGGTGGCACTGGAACTTGACCGAGTAGGGCTGGGGGCAATCGAAACGGATGAGGATCTGCGAGAACTGTTCTAGGTACTTGCTGACCACTTCCTCCTGACCGTGAGGCTGGAGCCAGGGGGGGCAGGTCTGATTGTCCGCGGATGTCAGCATGAACAAGAGCCAGAGCAGGACTGGAGCGAGGGTACGACTATATGGCATGGTCCAGCCCGGGCTGCCGTGATAATACCACCCGCTTCAAGCCTAAGCCCCGACTCCGGCATTTCTGCTGAATCCTGAAAAAAAAGAAAGAAAAACAATTAAGTATTGAGTTTACATATAGTCTTGAAAAAAATAATTATCAATACATAATGAGAATAAATGAGCAAAGGCTTGTCCAAAGAGGAGGCGGATTGTCCGCGTGTACGACATGACCGCATCCCGCAGCGGACTACGTTACTCAGAAAGACGTAGGAACGGATCAGTATAAAAACATACCATCAGTAGTCTGTATTATGGATGGAATGAATAAAAAAATTAAGAAGCGCGGCGAGTTTCAATGTTTGTCAGTGAAAAATAATATATGATTAGTTATTAATTTGAAATGCAGGCAAACTATGAAATAACTTGTCACCATTCGCCAATTCAAGCATAATTAGAACAGAAAAGAAAACGAACCAAGATCATATTACTTCACGAAATCATGTGAGAAAGATGAAGTAAGTAAAAAAAAAGATAAATATGCTACAAAAAACTATTCATAATAATAAGAAAATAAATAATCTTTAGTTGGATGTCATATAGAAGAGGAAATACGTGTATTTTGAGTCACTTTTTTCAATGCTCCATAACTTCTAAATTAACAACGATTTTTAAAAGTTCAAAACATTGATTTAATTGCTATGTGACCGTATTGTTGGCATCTGTTGCATTGCGGTATATGTTTCTTCCTTCTAAGTTCTTCAATTGTAACCTTTGTATAAAATAATTTAGTAATATCGAATATTTTCTCATTGAAAGTTTCCTTACTTACATCTACAAAAATTGCAACCATGCACCACGGTGCGTCAGATGTGGACTAGGACATGACAGTTCCACTTGTAGCAAAACTAGAGAAACTCCAGCTAAATGCGCTAATTGTCTAGGCGAACATCCGGCCAATTATCGGGGGTGTCGAACTCTTAGAGATCTAAGGGCACAGAGGACCAAGAGGAATCATGCTCACCAGAGGGAATCACCTCCATCTGCAAATCTTCGTAATTTCCCGGATCTTCCACAACCTTCGCAAAGCCCATATCAAGAGCAGAAGCGGAAGCTGAAGCCTCATCAACAGCCCCAACAGCAACCTCCAGTACAACAGCAGAAGCCAATACAGAAGCAAACGCAACCGCAAGCTCAGGAACTGCCTCCATCATCAGTACCTCCAAACATTCAACCTTCAGCAACCATGAGGGGAAAAAGTACCCAGCTACCTTCAGCTGAAAACTGCATGTCTCCACAACTATTTCAGTTATTGAATGGTCTGAACACTCTCATTCAGCCCCTTTTTAGTCTCCTCCAACAGCTCTCACAGATAACACAAGGCATGTGTCTTCCTAATGGCCATTAATCAGCTAATTGTAGGCTCCCTGTCCATCCTTCTGTGGAATGCAAACGGACTAACGCAACATAGGACAGAATTGGACTTATATTTACACGAAAAACGCATTGACATCGCAATGATAACAGAAACACACTTTACACCACGAACTAAATTTCATATTTCTGGTTACAATACCTACAGAACAGACCATCCGGACAACACAGCTCATGGTGGTACAGCAATACTAATAAAAACATCATTATCACATAATCCCTTATACTTACCTACTACACCTGACATTCAAACCACAGGCTTAATACTACACACCAAACATCACACAATAACAATAGCTTCAGTATATTGTCCTCCGAGGTACGTATTAACACCTTCGATGTTTTGCAACTATTTTCGAAGCCTTGGGCGTTGCTTTATAGTAGGCGGTGACTTTAAGGCAAAGCACCAATTTTGGGGGTCACGGCTGTGCACACCAAGAGGAAGAAATCTGAGGGCTGCTATCCACGAGCTTTCATTAGACACTATATCACCTGATACATCGACATATTGGCCGACTTCACAACGTAAATCCCCAGACCTACTAGACTTTTTTATAACCAAAGGACTGCGCACCATACCTTACACCATAAATACGAGCTCTGATCTTTGCTCTGACCATTCCCTTATACATTTGGTTATCCTTGATGAGCCCATCAATCTTCCACGAACACCTAAGCTCCTTAATGGTAAAATGGATTGGGATGCTTATAGGGAAATTCTGGATTCAGAACTTTCAATCCCTGGCTCCATTAAAACAGCAGATGAACTAGAAGAAGCAGTGGACAAATTTACAAAAAGTGTCCAAAAAGCAGCTTGGTCTTCATCGCTACCAAGGTCATCAAGAGCAGATCACTTGCCAAGATATCCTCAATATATAAGGGACTTGATCACGGCAAAGAGGAGAGCACGTAAGGTATGGCAGACTAACAGATTTCCCTCAGATAGAAGGACATTTAACAGACTAAATAACGAACTTAAACGACTAATACAAAAATTCAACAGAACGAATTATGATGCTTATTTGAGCAGCATATCAACTGACGATGGAAGTTTGTGGAAGCATACCAAAAATTTGTTAAAACATCGAGAGGTGTCAGTACCCCTGCGAAACGAAGACGGTTCATGGGCTTTGTCGGATAGAGAAAAATCTGAACTATTTGCAGACCATCTTTCATCAGTATTTACACCATTTACCGACTTCACGAACACAGAACATGAAACCTTAGTATTTGATACGCTAGACATACCATTACAGATGACACCTCCCCCTCTTCCTTTCACTCCTTCACAAGTCGCACAACAAATCAGATATCTCCCAAAAAGAAAAGCTCCAGGTTATGACTTAATAACTGCCGAGGGTCTCCAGCAAATGCCTAGGAAAGCTCTAGTGTTCCTTACGACAATATACAACTGTATTCTGAGGACAACTAACTTCCCATTACAATGGAAATACTCACATATCAAGATGATACACAAAAGGGACAAAGACATTTTCAATCCCTCATCCTATCGACCTATCAGTCTCCTTCCGATATGCTCCAAAGTTTTCGAAAAATTAATATACAAAAGACTGGTTGACATACTGACAGACCAACAAATAATACCTGACCATCAATTCGGTTTTCGTACATTTCATTCAACTACACACCAATTACACAGAGTTACTGACTACATTGCTGGAGCGCTAGAGCAAAAACAATATGCTACCGGCGTATTTCTGGATGTTGCCCAGGCATTTGATAAAGTCTGGCACCAGGGACTTCTCTTCAAACTCAAAACTATACTGCCTAATACATATTATCTCATTCTCCAATCTTTCCTTTTCGACAGATTCTTCTCTGTCCGACAGGGTTTAGAAATTTCCTCAATTCGGCCAGTATCAGCAGGGGTACCTCAAGGATCAATATTGGCACCTTTACTCTACATTGTCTATACTCATGACATGCCTACCAACTCTGAAACATTGACTGCTACTTACGCTGACGATACAACAATTTTAACAAAACACCATGACCCCAGACTAGCCTCATTAAATTTACAAAATCATTTACTAAATTTACAAAATTGGTATTCACTCTGGAAAATTAGATTAAATCATAACAAATCACAACACATAACATTTACGCTTCGACGAGAAACATGCCCACCAGTTTATATCAGCAACAATCCAATTCCTCAGACGGACAGTATACGCTACCTCGGACTAATATTTGACAGAAGGATGACCTGGGGCCCACACGTCAAAATGAAAAGAAAGAGTTTGAACAAGCGACTGAAAATACTGTACTCACTGTTTTCTAAATCAAAATTGAAAATTAGACAAAAACTAAATACATACACTTACCTGCTCAAACCCATTTGGACATACGCCTCACAGATTTACGGTTCAGCAAAAAAGACTCACTTACAAAAACTACAATCCTTTCAATCTAAAATTTTAAGACTAATAACTGCAGCTCCCTGGTACGTCAACAATAAGACTTTACATACCGACCTAAGACAACCAACCATTGACCAGCACATACGTACTCTTTACTCCCGATTTCATCTAAAACTACACGGACATCACAATGGACTTATCAAAGACATGGCCACGGCTGAAATGCTCATCAGGAGGCGACTGAAAAGGAGCTGGATGAGAGATCTCCTTTCCTGATTTTAGGATGTAAACAGGCCAGGGAAGAGGTGCTGCTGGGCTCCATTCTTCGTCATGCCTATCATGTCATTTTCAATTTAAACAGCAAATCTGCTAATTGTCACTACAATGACAGGTGCGGATGAAGATGTAAAGACAAAAAAAAAAAAAATTGCTATGCTTTGAAGATAATACATTAATTTTTAAATTACTTTATCATCAGATTTTGACCATAAAAAAAATCATTTTTATAAATCGTAAATGACCTAAGGTACAATTAATATAATTGTAATGATATAACAAATTATATCATGTGAAATATTTTTTATAATAGGAATTAAAGTTATTATTGAATAGTAAGTATCACTGAAATAATTATAACACTGCACTTAATATAAGTTTAATCAGACAAATTATATTTAAAAAAAATGTATTTGATTCATCAACTACTTAAAAAGGAACAGGGGATGATAATCCAACACGTTTTCTTAATATGATTGGTGTGTGAAAACAATGTCTTCTTGTACTTCACACTCATCTAGTTCTAGAAACCGTACAAAAGACGACATTGTTTTTGGAATTCTGTCATGGTTGCAATTTTTATGACATTACTTTTTACTTTCGCCTCTGTAAAGTACATGTTGTTGCATCTGAAAAAAATTCTTTATTCTTAGCAGCTGATAATTCTATAGATAGTAGTTCTCTTAATAAGACCTTGAACTACTGTTTTCATAGGATATTCACTTTTATCATTAAAAATGATTGCAGTAACTTTTCTTGCATAATAATGCATACTAGCAGTAACTCAATTTTATTTTTATAATTTAATTTGTTAGCAAATTCTTAAGTATTTTGCTTGGAGGTTGTATTCGAAAGAAGCTAAATAGATTACGGTACACCAATCGACTAATAATTTCGGAAATATTTTAGAATTGTTTTGATGAAAAATTATTATATCAAGTAAAGAAAAATTACTTTTCCAACTCTGAAATACTCTTATCAATATAATAAAAAAATGGTTGTTCTTTAAACCACACGATAGATTTGAAAACATCAACAATGCGAGATAAATTATATGAAATATAGATTATAAATAGTAGCTCGTTATAAAAAGGATGAAATGCTGACCATTTCCCACACTTACAGTATGCAGGTCCGATTTTTAGTTTCTGAGATAATTTAATCCAGATCTTCCATATAACTCGTTATAATGTGGTTTTCAGCGCTATTTTTTCCTGTTCACCTCTCTAAGACGGTGTCGCGTTAAGATACAATATTGAATGATAGCTCATTACAAAGAATATGAAATGCTCAACATTTCTCTTGCTTGTAGTATACAGGTCCGATTTTTAGTATCTGACATATTTTTATCCATAAGTTCAACTAAACTGGTTATCATTTATAATTGGTAATTGGTTGACTGTCGTGGATAATGAAGAGAAGAATAGTTGGGGTGCTCAGTCAAAAAGGAAGGCAAAAAATAAATTATAATGTGATGTAATTAATGTAATCTCGCATTGTTGATGTTTTCAAATCTATCGTGTGGTTTAAAGTATAATGTAATGTGATTATGTAAGAAATAAATATTATAATTTATTTTTTGCCTTCCTTTTTGACTGAGCACTCCAACTATTCTTCTCTTCATTGGTTATCATTTAGTTTTCGACAATATTTTTTTCCTTTTCGTCTCCCTTACACGGCGTCACGTCAAGATACAACTTTGAATTATAGCCTATTACAGAGAGGAGGAAATGTTGAACAATTTTCTTGGCTTACAGTACGCAGGCCCGATTTTCAGTTTCTGAGATATTTTAAACCATATGTAAAAACATTTCAATTAGTCGACTATACCCGATTTTACTCCAGCGTTAAAATCAATTTAATTCAGTCTCCACAGAAAGAATCGTGAACACAACTTCAATCACGCCTAAAGATGATTTCACTTCAATAAGCCGACTTTACGCGAACTTCAGAAATGTGACGGATCGATTTATTCTTCACAAAAATGGATCAAAATGCGCCTAAAGAAGTTTTTACTTAAAAAACGGAGCGAATGTGAGGCACCGAAATAAGTTGAAAAGTGTTCTGGCAGCGCATCCTACTCAATGTTTTCTCAAATCCTGAATTTTTCTCGTCGAAATTTCTTATCCTTATATTGGTCTAAGATACATCGTGGCCTAAGGTACACGTATTTTCAAGACATATGTATGAAATCTTGGGTTTGTTTTCTTTTTTTTGCTGATGATGCCTGAATTGGTGAAAAGATGTCGGATTATTAATACTTCACTCGAATTTTCCAATTTTAAACTAACATACATTTTCTATCTCTTAGTGAGTTTTTACTTGTTTACATTATTATAAAATATGATATAAATAACGTAATATTATGTATTAAAATCACAATGTCACTACATCCTCGTTTATTAAGGGTTTATCAGATGTCTAAATATGAAACTGGAATTTGTCCATAGATGGCTTTAGTTTTTTTATGTAGTTAATGTTGTTTCAGGTTTCTTCGACAACTGACAAAAATTCTCAACAATACAAGTTTCTCGTAACATTATTGTTTTAATAGTGCTAAACATGTCGAGTTTGGTCCCTAAAACTACAATTCACCGACTGCATTAGTTTGCTGTATCCATTTAAATAAAACTGTCGCATAATGCTTGTCGATGCTTGCGGTGAGCATGTTCACATGGTAAATCAGAGTGCTTCAGTGTACTGGTAATTCACAGTGTGGGTTAGTCAGATCAACGGACATTAAAAAATAATTTATTCATTTATTATTACTAACCAAAACAAAAAATAAACATTATTTTAGCTTTGATTCCTTGATAGTGTCCCATCAGACTTCTTGGCCACCACCTACGCAATTTTCGAGGGGGACTTCAGAGGTTTCTTGTAAGTTTAAGAATTTTTGTCACTGGATTCATGTATAAAGTTTGTTTTAGTCGTAGAATAAATTACTTAGTATGTTATGGATTAAGTTTTGAAATATTTTTATTTTATTTTGGTATATATATGCAATTATAGTTTATATACGTTTTATTTTTATGTATAATATTGTTATACTTAACTATGGATTTATAGATTGGAGAGCGGGGTAGCTCAGTGGGTGAGCACTGACTTCCATAGGTCAAGGTCCAAGGTTCGAATCCGACTGATGACTATTCATTTTTCAATTGCCGTATCCTTAATTATATAATTAATTGAGGGAAAAACCTGATGGTTGAGCGTGATATTGGCCCAATCACCGTCCTGCACAACCGTTGGCCTTTTAACAGTACTTCCTCACACAGTACTGCACCCTATGTCCTTCACTGATTGTAGTGGTACAGACAATGGATTTATACATTATTTTTTAATATATAATAATTTGCTGTTTAAATCAGAAATTATCAGTTAGTTGTATCCTATAGTTCTAACGACACTTTTATACTCAACCTTTGCTAGACATGGTTTTTACTATGTACATGTTCAGCATGTGTTTCAGTATTAATGTAGTTACTGGCAATAGCATGTTCACTTATCCCAAGACAGAAAAATAAGAATTGTGTCTATTTCTTTACTGCGGAACATTTTTTTCATGGCTCTTATTTCTGAGGCTGAATTAACGAATGCTAAAACAATTCATTTCCTCTAAAACGGTCGTGTAGTTTAGGAGCACAGAGGGTAGATTTAAGTTGTGGAAAAGGTACGACCGAAGAACATTTTAGAACTTATACTCCACCATTTGTCTAACTTCAGTAATTGATGTAACAGGTTAAATCTTGTGGAATCACCATGACACAAATTTCCCCATTTCTGTTCACCGTAGCAATAATGTTTCCTGGTTTCCTATAATTATTTTTTGATTCGTTCATGGTATATGTGAAACTCTGGCGTGACGCAACAAACAAGTTCAATGTTTATTTTTTCCCTTGAATTAGAAAAAAATCGGGAATATCGATTAAAGATTTTTTGTAGTCATTTTATCTTGTTTCATGGTACATCAAGTTTGAAGGAAGATGAAATTAAAGGAGGGTCAAACATATACAATATACATGGGTCGGACATATACAACCCATTTAAACTTCAATCGGCTTGTACCCTCTATGTTTTGGGTCAGGTTTCATCCCTTTATTTTTCCTTAGTCTAACAGTCCTGCATCAGCGAACTAATGTTTTCTACGTTTTTTTGTTTTTAATAATACATCTCCAGACATCCTAGAAGATTTTTTTTTAAGAGAATAGAATCCCGGAATATCAAAAACTGTTTGTGGGTATCAATAATTAATACATAATTTGAGAAAAGTATTATAAAATTTAAATGCTGCTCAACCGTGTTCCTAACTGACATAACATACTAATCTGTCTAATTGTCAATATTTAATTAAATAGTACAGAAATATAAGGTTTTACGGAACTGTCATCCTCAATACCAAGCCTTTTGTATTTAAAATTATCATTTGTTATCATTTTTTTTCTCTTCTCATCCTCTTTTTCTCAATTCTGTCCCTAAGATCTATAAAGCAATATTCAGAATTAATATAAGTGATTCCCAGTGAGTCCAAAATAACAGATTCCACCATACTCTGCATTTAATTCCTTTCAATACTTAGATTTTCCAAAAAACTAACAGTTCATGGAGGAATTGTCCCCATATTTCCGAATCAGAGTTCCCAAACTGAAGATTGTCTCTCACCAAATTCCTCTCTATATTTCTTTATTTGGTACGGAATATATTTGTTTATATATTCCCTCCTTCTCTATTTCTATTTTGAAGCATTGGTCCTCATCGTTTGTTTCAAAAGTTATTGTAGGATCAACAATCAGAGCCTCATTTTCTTTTGCACTAAAGGCTAAGATATCTATAAATATTTATGATATCTTTAATACAGGCACTTAACAAAAAAAAGAAATTGGAAATTTCGACAATAGCATATTTTTCAGTGGACATTAAAGAAGATAATACATATTCATCCATTAGGTTGATCTTCTGATTCGGCTCAAGGAGATTTGACTTAACTAGCCTTTCCAGACTTCAATTCACCCTTCACAGAATTACCATATAATTCTAGCTAATCGGAAAAAAATCACCGAAGGTTGATGGTGTCTTGTCTTAAATTGAACTTATTACTTCATTGGTATACAATCAGAAGTTTAATCTCATCAGCTTTTCTTTCTTTAAGATAGTGCCGGAACTTTTTGGGGTGTTAACAGATAATCCCAACTTGCAGAGCATTTTCCAAATGCAGTTAATTCTCTGCTGCATCAATACTGCTAGCTGTTACGGCCTGGTCATCTAAATCGCAATAGTTTGCAACTACAACTTTCGGCTATCTGTATATAGTGAGTCACTACTCAAATTCAATAGTTACGTAAGTTGTGTAATAATTTTTATTTTTATATTACCGGTTCTTGTATTTTCCATACATGCTGCGATAATGTGAATTCAACAAGGGTCAAAATACGTGTTACATTTCTTTTTTTTTTTTTCAAAGATTTTTTTTTGATATTTCAAAAAAAGGGAAGAAGGATGGATACTAGGTATGAAAGAGCGAGGAGCGTTAGTAAATGTAGGTAGGAGAGAGTGAGGAAGAGTGAGAGAGAGGGAGAGGGATAAAAATGGTACAATAAGAGAAAGCCGCGAACACCTGGCGGCCGCCGAGATGGTGTCATTAGGCCCACCCTTCTCTTCAAATCGATCCCATCAAGCCCGCACTCTAGTGGACATATATAGCCACTGCTCCGCCCCGGCCTATATTATACTATCTGTCTGCTTCCTATTGTTTTACTTAGACATAATATCTCACACTGCTTCTTCTACAGATCCAATAATATCATATAGACTTATATTATCGACTGTGGAAAACAGACCGTTTGCTGTTTGTGGTGTGGAGTATTTACAGCCATAGAGATTACTCACCAATCATAGATGCTATTACCTATATTTCAAGGTCTATGATGTGTCGTGTAAGAATCAAATTTACGGGAGAAACCGTTTTGAAATATAGCCGTGTCAAGAAAAGACCCACTCCTTTGAGAAAGAAAAAACAACAAAATAAAAACTGTACCAATACAACCCATGTTCATACAATCTTAGGTTCAGTACGCTATAAGAAAGTACTGTTCCCTGGTTAACGGTTATGTAAGGAGTTGATTTGACCGAGATTTGGTTCATCTGTCAGATAATTAATTAAGATTACCGAATTTGAAGGGACTGGGTGTGCCCAACAAGATCTCCCTATCCAAGTTGAGAACCACGGCTAATATTCTACAATAAATTATTATCTGCCGCATCCTTTTTTTTTTTTTTTTCTTCTGTCCTCCCCTTCTTCGCCTTTAAGGCTATACGGGGGTTTTCCTGGGCCAGGGAGTGTGGGCGGGGATTTCAAAACTCCTCCGGGCAACGGGACTCGAACTCGTGACTATTTTTTTTAATCAAATCTCATGTATCAGGTTGCCGGGCAACGACGGTGCAGTGCACACGCGTTAGCCCATTCGGTCACCCCGCCCACGTATTATCTGCCACATCCATATTCCATCGCGGGCCGCATAGGAGTACCGTGACTTACTGTCTGAGCTACACTTAAACTGATTGAACTACTCCCTCTCCAGCCTCCCTTCCCCCTCTCAAAAAAAAAACCTTACGACTCAAGAACCAGGTTTGTTTTGGGTCTTAAATAAGGGCTTCCTAAACAGAAAGATGGGGAATGTCTTAGTATACAAGTCTACGTTAGTATTACTTTTACATATTCCTCTGAGTCCTGGACACTCAAGATAGATCCATCCAACCACAATTTGGTATCTGATATATATATATATATATATATATATATATATATATATATATATATATATATATATATATATATATATATAAAAGCTCTCACAGGCCATGAGGGCTTTCGAGCAACGCTTCATAGCCCTGGGATGGGCATTGACCCCCTATGCCCTAGCTGCAATGTTCTGGATACTGCTGAGCAAATCATAGGCGGCTGAACCGGTCTCTACATTCCCACATAGAAGGATTTTTCTCAGATAGCCGCTACGGTGAACTATTCGTACAACAAATATTTTGTATACGAATGGAATGGCGCGGTGGGTCCAGCCCATTTTGTTCTAGCCAGAAAAATATGAGGTAATTGAAGACTATCGGATTGAGAAATAATGATTTAAAACAAATGGATAAAGAATTCAAGAACATACTTTACGTTTTCTTGCAGTAGGGACATGCGTAAAATTTTTCTATTGCAAACACCCGTATTGCCTAAAAAGACACTTCTGATTTTAACAAACGCTAAATAAATTATCATTTGAAATTTAATTAAATTTTTTACTTCTAAGTAGTTTTGGCAGAGTTTCTACCTGGGCTTTGACTGGACAAGAGAACATTCAATCAGCAGATGTACTGATGAAACCTACTAACTACCCCACTTCATAAACAATAGCTAAGTTTAAATTCCCAATTATAGATAAACTAATGTTTAAATATTTCATGGCATAATTGTCAAATAGTCCATCTGAAATCATACCTTCAAAAAGCCTACTATTCGTACTTAAGATTTTTACATAAATTGTATATATACTTTATTTTTTTGTCTGTAAAAAATATATTTGCGCTTGTCAAGTTATTGTTGACAATCAGCAAATGTGATGGCGATACAGGAAATAATGACATGATAGGCATGGGGAAGGAAAGTATTCAGCAGTATCTCTTCCCTAACTTGTTCCAATTACTTAGATTGTTTAAGGAAGGAGATCTCTCATCCAACGTCTTTTCAGTCTCCTCCTCATGTTCTGAGGTATGTCAGCTGTGTCATGTCTCTTATTAAGCTGTTATTATGTTATTAAATTAGCTGTTATTAATAAGCTGTTATTAAATTAGTGTAAAAGGGTCGTTTTACGTTGGTCAACTGCTGGAAAGTGGAGGTCAGTATGTAGAGTTTATTAGTCACGTATCAAGGTGCTTTAGTTATGAGTCGCAATAATATTGATTGGAACGTTTGAAGTTTTTGTAGGTGGGTCTTTTTAGCGATACCGTATGTTTTTGATGAGTATGCCCATATGGGCTTAAGTAATTATGTATATGTATTTAGTTTTAGTTTTGAAGATTTAGAAAAAGGAGAGTAAAGTAGTTTAAGTGGTTTGTTAAGTGTCTCATTTTAACATGTGGACCCCATGTCATCCTTCTGACGAAGGTGAATCCAAGGTAATGTACCTTGTCTGTTTGAGGTATTTTATTGTTGTCAATATAAATTGGAAGACAGGTGTTTTTTCAAATGAATGTTTGGATTTGTCATGATTAAGTCGAATTTTCCATAGTGTGAACCAATCTTTTAATTTAAGTAAGTGATGTAGTGTTAGCGATACCTATGTAGAGTCTTGATGTTTTGTGAAAATGATTGTGTCGTCTGCATAAGTAGCTACACTTTATTAAACACAAGAATAAAATAAGTTTTTAGTAAAAGTTATTTTAATTCTGCCGGCCATTTATGACATGATGATCACAGGTAATGTTGGTAAATTGAAAGAATGGTAAACACAAAACCAGCCTTTGAGAAAAATAGTTCTATTAATTAATTAATTCTGAACAAATCAATATATTATAGATTCAAATTTGTTTAACTAATCTTTTATTATCATTAACTTTTCCAAAGATTTCTGGATAATTATCATCAATAAGTGGCATCCCGAGTAATGTTTACCCCAAAACATAGCAACTTTATTGTCAACCTTTTTGTGGGAATCAAACATAGCAGTACCTAAGAATGTATAGCTAAGAACGTAGGTAATCGTACACAGTTAAATATTTGGGATATTTTTTAAGTTGTCAAGTGTTTAATCACTTGATACATCTAATTCCACATTAGCGCGTATCTGTTTACTAAATCACACATATACACTCTCTGCTAGAAATCAAGGCAAAGGAAGAGGGAAGTTTTGACTTTTATAAGCAGCTTGGATAAAGTTCGAGGTTAGCCTTCCCCCCACTCCCTCCGATCCCAATTCCTTTCTCTAGCTTTCTAATTGAATTTGCAAAGTTGAAATTTTGCCACGAGTCTATTGGATTTCAGCGTTATCTCGTTGTAGGCGGGTTACTTAGGTAATGGGAATGTGGGCTAAGCCCAAAATGGTTTCGGTTACTTAAGATACTCTATGTACGAGCATATAGGTAGTTCATATTATTTCTCTCTCAATTATTAGTTAACCGTTTTCGTAAAACATATCCTTCGTTATAGTAATACAAAATTGTTGCTATTGAAGAGTATTTAAGACACGAACTTATTTAAAACTTTTTTTTTTTGCCCCAATGATATGTCTACATTAGTAGATCACGGGGTCATATTTTTTTTCAGACGCCTCGGGGTATTATCAGGAATTGAAGAGGAAGGTTAGAAACGAGAGGGTTGGAATGATTCTGAAGTTTATTATGGAAGGATAGATATCTGGATTGGGCCAGATCTGAAACAAAAGAAACATTAAGGCCATTTTGGATGGTTTTATTTGTAACAAAGTAGGGAGCATTGAGGATTTTACGAAGGATTTTCGATTGTAAGGATTGGATACGAGAGGAATTCGACGGTTTAGTGGAGTCCCATAGCTCAACTCCGTCAGTCCAAATAGGCCTTATTATAGTCTTTTGTAATCAATCGGAAGTTTAGAGCGTTTGTCTAGTAAGTGCTGAAGTAATCAGAAACGTTTGGATTGTAAGGATTGGATATGAGAGGAATTTAATAGTTTATTAGAGTCCCAAAGCTCGATCCCGTAAGTTTAAATAGGGCTTATTATAGTAATATATATCAGTATTTTGTAAATAATTGGAAGTTTAGAGCTTTTGTCTGGAAGTGCTGCAGTAGTCGAAAACGTTCGATGGTTTCTAGTCGTTTCAGTCTGGTATGGGTATTCCAAATGAGCCGTTTGTCTACGTGGAGTCCTAAGTATCGGATTTGTTCAACTGGGATGAGTGGGCTATTGTTAAAGGATACTGTAAAACAGGAAGTCACAGGTTTTCGAAGAAGATTAAATCTAATTTGATGGAATTTATTTTAAGCCTCCAGTTTTGACACCATTTTTTAAGACTTCTGATGTGTGATTGAAGAGTTTGGGATGCAATAAATGGAAGGTTATTAACTGATAAGGATGCACGTGTCATCGCCAAAGATGGTGATGATGACAGTGTTGGATGTGTTTTTCATTAAATCATGGATTATTCGCGATGCTTTTTTATCATCCTACAAGTATACTACAAATACCCCACTTTTATAAAAAAAAAATTTTTTATAAAAAAAGTCATAAAAAATTTATATAAATTTATTTGACTTTTATTTTAGAATAGAGTTGAGATTCACTTCTATTTGTGTGAAAACTTATGTAAATTGTATTTTATTGTTGTATTTTGATATTCTTTCACCCGAGAGTACCTGTATTTTCAACATAAATAACAACCAAGAACTTATTACAAAGTTTTAATTTCTTATATATCTTATGACCTATCAGCCATTTTTGTAAATTAATTATGAAAATACACTTTTAATTTATTAAAAAAATACTGCTAAAAATATATCAAAAATATATTATATAAGATGATAATGAATCATTGTTAACATAGATATCTATTGTGGAAATTGAATCATTATGGTATTTAGTAAGATTATGGAAGCTGCTTTTGTATGAAATATTGAACCATTTGTAAATTGAATTAAGGAAACTCCACTTCCCCAGGAAAATATTTTTCTCTGAAGAAGTAAAATTTAGAAGAGATGGGTTATTTTATTTCAGAAATAGCCATAATTGAGGAAATGAAAATCATAATGGCACATAAGCCGCATTAATACTAAAGAAACAATCGTTTTCTTTGAAAATAGAGCTTTCATAAGGAAATTTTAGAAAACTTTTCTTGATAACCCAAAAATATTTAGTTCACAGAATTTTAATAATTTTTGTCAATTCTCTTAAATTAGTTAAATTTTAAATTAAAGACATCCTCAAGACATCGCTGAAAGTTTAGCTAAGCATTTCAGAGAAAGATCTTCCTCGAGCTATGACCACTCCAAAAATTATAACTCGGAAACACATCAAAAATACCGCTTGGTGCCGACTGAATTCGAAGGAGCCAGAGAACCGTTTCTTATGCAAGAACTAAAATATGCTCTACAAAAGTGCAGTGGAAGGTCAGCCCCTGGATTAGATGGAATTACCGGAGAATTCTTGAAACGATTACCCGAAGAAGGAAAAATACACCTATTGGGGATCTACAACGAAATCTGGAACAGCGGCGAGTTTCCTTCCTGTTGGAAACAATCAATTATAGTACCCATTCAGAAAAAAGAAAATAGTATCAAACCGAATGACTACAGACCCATCTCATTAGTCTCATGCGTTTCAAAAATCTTAGAAAAGATGGTAAATACAAGACTTATTGATGCGCTGGAAAATAACAATGCTCTCTCTCCACAACAGTTCGGATTCAGAAGAAACCGCTCAACAACGGATTCCGTATTGTCATTAAGCCTAGAAGCCGAAGAGGCTTTCTTACATAAAGAGCATTTAATTGCTATATTTTTAGACCTAGAGAAGGCTTATGACACAATGGCAAGAGGACGTGTCTTAACAATCCTGGAAAGGTTAGGTATAGGAAGGAATATGTGGACGTATATCCTAAATTTTTTGACTGATAGAATATTTTGTGTGCGTGTAGGAAACACTATGTCCTCGAGTTATTCCTTGGAAAATGGAACTCCGCAAGGTTCACCACTCAGCGCGACACTGTTTCTTATAGCAATAAATGAAATCACGTCCACAATCCAGACCCCCATTAAATGTTTTCTATTTGCTGATGACATAGTTATTTCAGCTCGAGGCAAATCTCTAGCATTTATCCAATGGAAGCTGCAAGACGCGATAGAAAGAATAGAAAATTGGTCAAAAGAAGCAGGATTCAAACTATCAGCTTCCAAAACCAAAATTATTCATTTTTGTAGACAACGAAAATGTCGCCTTAATCCACAAATAGTATTAAGGGGCACTACTATCGATTATGTCGACAAATATAAATATTTGGGAATGATAATAGACAACAAGCTTTCATGGGTCCATCACATCAAATATTTAAGAGACGAATGCACAAAAAGGTTAGGACTTCTTAAGTGCATTGCTCATTCAACTTGGGGAGCCGATAGACTAACATTAATCAAAATATACCATAGTGTAATTAGGAGTAAAATTGACTATGGAGCTCAAATATATGGAACAGGCAACAAGACGTCACTAAAAATGCTAGATTCCATGCACAATTCGGCTCTTAGAATCTGTACAGGAGCCTTCCGAACTTCTCCAGTCGAGAGTATATATACCGAATCTGGAGAACCTTCTCTAGAGATGAGACGAAAATACTTATCAATGAAATATATTTCAAAATTGAAAGCACATCCACAGCACCCATTAGCTTCAAAACTGTTTATTGAGGAATCTGAAAAGTGCGGGCTCAAAGACATAGAAGGAAACAAATTTAAATTGATGGTTTATCAAACGTTGTGTGATACAAGCATAGATCTGAACACAATAAGACCTATACCTGATCTCAAACTCCCTTGCTGGGAGAAATTCAGACCGTCTGTAGACATATCGATGACTCAATATTCCAAAGAGTGTCCTCTAGAAATACAAACTTATTTCTTTCGATTACTAGAAAGATATAAAGGTTATAAGGTCATTTACACCGACGCCTCTAAAGCAGAAAACAACATTGGTTGCGCTGTCCATACAACCGATAACCAACTACTAATCAACATACCAAGAGAGAGCTCCATATTCAGTGGAGAAGCGATTGGAATAATGAAGGCCCTTTATTGGATATCGAATTCCAAAGATAGAAAATGGATCATAGCAACCGACTCCAAAAGCGTTTTGGCAGCCTTAGATAACCCATGGCCTAACAACTCTCTCATTAGAGAAATAATAAACGTATTGTGGGAGATGAGAAAAAGATCAGTATGTGTGGTCTTTATCTGGGTTTCATCTCATAGTGGCATAATGGGTAATGAAAAAGCAGACCAAGCTGCTCATTTGGCGAGAAAGGGAGAGCTATCAGGTATAACAACAATAAATCACATCACCGTTGAAGATTGGATCCATGAAGCAAGAAAAAACCTATTTAAAAATTGGGAAGACCAATGGAAAATACAACGAGCCAAACTAGCCGAAATAAAAACCGAGTACAACACATGGACCACAAGCTTCAGAAAATCCAGAAGAGAAGAAATAATATTGTGCCGGATGCGAATCGGACACTGTCTTTTCACACATGGATACCTACTTAGAGGACTCGAAGCGCCAACCTGCGAAAACTGTGACAATACACCTCAAACAGTTAAACATCTACTATTAGAGTGCCCCCAATATAAAAAAAAGAGACAACAATTAAAGTTATCGACAACATTGAAAGATATTTTGGGAGACAAGGAGGAAAATATCGTCATTCTCTTTCAATATTTATTGGAAACAAATTACTATAGTAAAATATAAAAATTGAGAAAAACCGCCAATGACCCTCTAGGGTAGAGGCGAATACAAAAAAAAAAAAAAAATTAAAGTAATATTCTTAACATTTATTAATTTTTTTTATTTGTGTAAGATAAAACTATTTTAAGAAAGCGTGTGACGTTCAGAAATCGATTAGGGCTTATAAATACATTTCTGACCTTTTGACCTACTCGCTCATTTCAAGTTTATGGCTTTGTCACCGTCAGTATTCGTCATCATTCTTAATTAGTGTTATTTTCAGTCATTATTTTTTCCAGAATAGGTTTTATTTAAAGGTTTGAGGTGGATAAGTATGATTGAGATCAGTAATTGTTTAAAACAAGTATTCCATTCATAGGTAGATCGAAAATAGAAAATTCAGTTTGAAATGTTTTCTAGTAAACATGTTTTTACTAGAACGTGTATAAAATAAATCTGGTGTGTCCACTCACACGACTTTTACACGAATTTTAGACAAATTTATACTTTTTTAAATAAATCTATTAAAACAAAAATTGAATTACAGTAATTTTCCTGAAACCCGGTCAGAGAAATGATTAGAGTATGATTTCTTTGATGAACTAAAGCGATGTAAACCATAATTAAAATCAGTTCATAAAATGGAATATACAGTAACTTTGCTAAAACTGGTCCGATTTTAAATTATTCTATTTTTTAATTCTATCGGAAATTTAATAAACTATTTAAACTTTTTTCTTGAAAATGTATAGAAAATATAAAAGAATTTAAGTAAAAAAATATCTCGCTATCGTTAGAGTCGTTGTTGTCCACTCCTTCCCGAGATAATCTTGGCACCGAACGATCGATGGGTAAAATGTATTTTTGAACTTAACAGGCTTTAAAACGTAAACATACTTTAAAAAACGAACATCAGAAATTTAAAACAGGAAAGTAAAAATAATAATATATTCTGGGAAGAGAGGAAGATTACAAACTGAACCCAGTTCGTATATATCCGGGCAACTAGTAATAGTTAAACAAGGTGTAATGTAAATTCATCAGGTTCATTCTGTTCCAAAGTACATTCTAGACATCACTAAGAGGAGATATAAGGATATTGAAAAATTATGTAAACCATATGGTTCCCGAAACCGTTATTTCTCAAATCAAGCATAAGATTATCCTTAGTGACAATAACCTTGTCCTATCAATAAGGTTTGGAAATTCGTCTTAAGAGTTTTAATATTTTCGATTATATATTATCCATTTTTCACCATCATCGTGTAACTTAGATTCCGTTTATTAATGTCATTCTTTCATTTTTTTTTTCTATTTTTGGTTGAATTAAATAGGTTTATAATATTACCATCTAAAATAATATCGGTAATATAATGTGTGTAAAAAGAAACAAAAAAACGGAATACATGATGTTTTTTTTGGTTCGTTTAACAATCTACACCAATATGTTGCCACTTCGCTCACCAGCTGTGCGGACAAGTTTGTAATCATGAAGGAGAAAAAACTTCCATCTCTTTGTGGCCAGGAATCTTAACAAGATTCATCCTCAGCTTATCTTGATAGTGAATTCAATTTTGTCGTTTTTGAATGGCTAATATATTGGATTCACTAACTCTTTATACATTTTATAGTTCACTTTTTTTTTTTTCTAACCCACCAAAAATGTTTATTTAATCAATTTACATATGTGGTATTAAATATATGTAAATTGATTAGATAAACATTTTGAGGGGGTTATAAAAACAAAATAAAAACCCCAAAATGTTTATAGTTAACTCTCCTATGTTCCAGATTAATGAGGGAAGGCTTGATCAAGATGTGCGAGAATAACTATGGTATACATTAACCAAAATAATAAAAATGATTCATAATTATTATTCATATTTTATATATTTAGGATAAGCTTTTCTATTTCACTTCGAAAAATTATTCTAAAATTGTCTTTCCTTTCGATTTTTTTTTCTCGATATTTCCTGAAACATCAGCAGATGTGGAGTAATAGTTTTTTCTCTGATTTTAATGCAACCTTAAAAATAATAATAAGTGATAGAGTAGATCAATATATACATTACTTATAATCAAAGGAATATTAAATAAATCAATAAATCAAATAAATATTAAATAAACTTGCATGAATGATATCCCAGGGAACATTAAAAACTGCAAAAGTTCCATGTTCTCTTTGAACGAAATTTTCGTATTTAACGTTCAAGATTTATAGATTTCTACTATAGTTCCCTTGCCGTCCAGTTTACAGTAAGTCATAAAGGTCTCAGTGGTGTATATCTTTGAAATATCTTGGAATTCCAAAATAATCTATTGATTACTTTAAAAAAAATAAGAAGGCAAAAAACAATGCTATTATGTTATAGAAATGTCGTAACGACCATCATTTTGTAGATTATTTATATTATTTTTTACCAGTAATGAGCAGTTTTAAGAATAATGCCTCAAGAATAATTTTTATTTTATTTTATTTATAGTATGTAAATATAGCTGTTAAAATTATTTTTGGACTTATCACGCGAGTCAAGGCTTGAGCGAAAATATAGTTATCAAATAATTAAATATAAAATATTTAATCAGAAATCACAGTAATATTAAATATACTTTTGCTATAATAATGACAACTTTATTATGAATAATACAAATATAGAAATATATGATACTTAAGAAAACAATGATCATAAATAATCAATAGTCTAATTTGAGAATGAAATATATCATAATTTAGGTGTTCAGAAAAAAAAAAATTATAAAAATAAAAATATAGTTTTTTAATTTATTTGCCTCTGTTCCTGGGAGTAATTGGCGTATTGAATATTAATTTTACTTTATTTGTTGATAAAATATAGGAATTATATTATTAAATAAAATTAAAATACATACATTGGAATATCAATAAATAATTTTGATTTAGAAAAAAAAATAGTAGAGATTTTTTAAAACTTATTTATCCAGAATTATTATAATCTGTCACGATTAAGGGCATTTATAATAGTGTTCAGAGAGCAAATTCACACTCAATTTAAAAATAAATAATATACAAAAACGATAATACTAAAAGTAAATGTATATAAACAAAAGAACTAAACTAATCAAAATAACAAATAAAACACGAGCATACTTTTATGTAATATTTACAGAATCCATTCACTCAGGAGAATTCCGACACAAGCCTTTCTAAGGAAAGGCAGAACTCAAGATCTCAGCGCCTCTTAATCCGTCGCTTTACCGCTATTTAGGACCGAATTAGGAATAGAAATTAGTAATATTAGATTCAAAATTATGGGATATATAACTACCATAGATTTTCTTTTCAGACTTCTTAAATCCGTTTAATTAATGTTATATAATTATAAAAGTCACTTAAATTTGTGAAAGTTGCTAATCAAGTGTTTAGTAAAATGGGAGAGCTATTTTTTTTTGTTCTTTTCAGGATTCCATGGGAGTCGCTTGCCAAGAGAAAATACATGAGCATCATTAAAAGCTACTTCAGAATAAGATTTAGCTCTGCGACAAAGGATAAAAGATGGGTGATATTTTTTCGGCTTTTATTTACTATATATCGCTACTGTTAGTGCAAAAGGTCATATGTAACTTTTTTACATGTTTTTTTCTCTTTGAGCTACAGGTTACATTTCGTATTCTACAACTGTTATAAGTAGTCTGATAAATAGGAACATAGCAGAGGGAAATTAAATATGAAATTATACTAATAGATAATACAGAAATACTTGATATAATAACTTCTGAAATAAAACCCAATTTTTACATTACTACGACCTTTTGCTTTATCAGTAGCGATATATTTTTCCGCACTATAGAAGCCTTTTGCGGCTACGGATTTGGATAATAAATTGCATTTTACTAGAAATGATAAAACAAAGCAGATGATGAATTTTACCAAATAGGATTACGATCATATTTTGAAGTAAATAAATAAAAAGCAAATGATTTCATAAACCAAACGGTGGGAAATTGGCAGGCCTATACAGATCTAGTCAGATTTTGAAGAGTTAATATATTAAAATTCCTAAGGTTCAGTAGTTTCTTAGCTAGCGGTTATGCAAGGAGGTGATTCGACTGAGATCACGCTCAATCGTCAGGTTTTCCCCCTTAATTAATTATTTAATTAATGGTACCCTCTTTATAGAAGCTACCCAGGTGTGTCTCATTAACCATAATAAATAATTGTTCTCCTATGAGCCGGGATTCAAACCTGGGACCTTCAGCATTGGAAGATCAGTGCCCTACTACTGAGCTACGCTATTCCCTAAGATAACGCATAGGGCTATAATAATGATAATGAAGTCATCTAGAAGCCATGGGATGAGTATTCATCACACGTCTTTCATAGATTAAAATATAACAATATTGTCATTTACAGGTCGAGCTCAAAACGAAAAGGCTTAAGGAACTCAAATCACTTATTTAGTGTAGGTTAATCACCTATGCTTAACATGTTACTGCTACTTTTAAAAAGTTAAGCTAAAATTAACTAACTGAAAGTGGCTCTTATATCGTCAATTTTAAAAATTCTTAAGATTCTCACAAAAGCCACTAACGATTTGGATTAAATTTAATCAATATAAAATTAAATGGTCTTTATTATTACGGAGGTAACATGTTCATTGAATGAGTCCGGCTTATATACGGAATTGTATTTCTTTTTTTTATTCCTTTATTGTAATTTAATACTGTGATTTCACGTCGTGTCCCACAGTTTTACGATTATTTAGTAGAATAAGTGCTCAGTTTTACTTTTTAAAAAAAAAACTAGTTAAGCAGACATCAAAACAACAACAATGGACTAACACTACAGTGAGTAGTGTTGTTATTTACTGTGTACTATTACAGACAGTGAATTTAGTGATTTAGCGTCTATAGGCTTAATCTCTATAGCCATAACAGCTGACGGCTCCCCTCTCCAGTTGTGGCTGAGCCACGTAACTGGCTGGTTCTCAGCCGGTGGTTCATCCATTGTAATAACACGCAGACGTAGTTTTATTTATTTATTTTTTTTTTTCCCTTTCTTTTTTTTTTATATGCGATATTACCACCAAGTAATGTCAACTAAGAGGTCCCATTCAGTTGGCTCTACCCCACGTAATTCACCGCCTAAACAGAAAACACGTCGTAGTAAGCGATTAACACCCCCCGGAACTCCTCCAGCGAACACTCAAGAATCTGTGTCTCAACCACTGCCAAGTACGTCTTCACAAGAAATGGAATCTCCATTTTTTACACCTAATCCATACCAGGTGCTTGAAAATGACAGGGAAGAAATGGAAGATGCACCTATACCTCGAGAACCACGCCCACCTCCTATCTTTGTCAAAAATTTGAGAAATTTTCAATTGTTGTGTACTCAACTTAATAAAATCTGCCCAGGTAGCTATACATGCCTAAACAGAATAAATGATACAAAAATAATACCGGCCACACCTGAAGCGTACCGAAAAATCGTAAAATATTTAACAGACACAAATGCGGACTTTCACACATACCAGTTGAAACAGGAAAGAGCACTACGAGTTGTAATAAGAAATTTACACTCCTCAACCCCAATAGAAGTGATTAAAGAAGAGTTAACGGCGTTAGGGTTCAAAATACGTCAGATAACCAATGTTTTAAAAGAAAATAAAGAACAACCAGGTGTAAAGAATAAAATCCCATTGCCCTTATTTTTCGTCGATCTAGAGCCATCGCCTGGGATCGAAAAAATATACGATGTGAATAGAATTTTCTACACCAGCGTAAAGGTCGAAAAACCGTACCCAAAAAGAGAGTTCATCCAGTGCCATAATTGCCAAGCATATGGCCACACCAAGTCTTATTGCCACCACTTACCACGCTGCGTGAAATGTGGTAAAACACACAAGTCTGGCGAGTGTAATAAACCAATTACAGAACCAGCAGTCTGTGCCCTATGCCTGGAAGGCCATCCAGCCAACTACAAAGGCTGCCAAATTTATAAAAATCTTAAAGCGAGATATATGAAACCCAGGGACCCTGATGATACACCTAAACCAAGAAGAGGACCCGCTAAAATTGTGAACTCTAAGGTTTCTTTTGCCAAGCTACTTGGGGGTAGAGACCTGACTAATGTATGTGAGGCCCTGCCGCAAGAACAAACTCAACCCCAATCTCAATATCCTATCCCACCTAATGTACCTAATCAACAACAACCTCACCAACATCAAATCCAATATGTTCCTCCACCGCCTAATGCTACAGATCTAACCAGCTTATTGACATCCTTTCTTTCAGAATTTAAATCCCTTGTTACCCCACTGATATCACTTCTCACTAACCTAGTATCTCACCTTATCCCTCCTTTAAAAAATCCTTAAATGACTTCCATCAAACCCATATCCATTCTCCTTTGGAATGCGAATGGTGTTAGAAATCACATACACGAACTAACAGCCTTACTACAAGACAAGAACGTAGACGTAGCCTTAATAACGGAAACTCGACTGACTAAAAAACAGCTCCTAAAAATACCACAATACATAACTTACCGTACCGACCATCCTGACGGTAGAGCACATGCCGGTACTGCAGTCATTGTGCACCAATCCCTCTCCCATCACCTACTCCCACTGCCTACACACGATTTCCTACAATCCACCGCAGTCGTAATCAAAACCTTCTCCTTTCCTATTACCGTTGCATCAGCGTATTGCCCTCCAAACCAATCCATCTCCAATATCCAATTTAGTTCCTTCCTCATTTCCTTAGGACATCATTTCATCTTGGGTGCAGACTTAAACGCCAAGCATCAACAATGGGGTTCAAGAACCACGAATTCTCGTGGTCGAACATTGCTGTCTGTACTCAATTCCCAAAATTTTACCCTTCTTCCACCCAACTCACCTACCTACTGGCCCACTGATCCTAACCGTAATCCCGATATCCTCGATTTCTTTATCCATAATGGTTTAGGTGCTCTCAACCATTCCGTTGCCCGTCTTGACGAGCTTTCCTCAGACCACAGCCCATTAATACTCCAAGTATCACTAGCTCCTATTCCTAAACCCTCTCCTCCGTCCTTCATCAGAGGCCCAGTTAACTGGAAACTCTTTCATCAAATCCTCTCCGATAAAATTGACCTCAGAGTAACCCTGAAAACCTCTGAAGACCTGGACAATGCAGTACATTCCTTCACTACCAAAATTCAAGAAGCAGTCTGGACTGCTTCCTCCCCTGATCACTCCTCAAAAATCCTTAAGAAACATAATTTACCTCAACACCTCCTTGACCTAATCCACATAAAACGCCGTGCCAGATTATTATGGCAACGTACCAGACATCCAGCCGACCGCCACTCCTACAATTATCACTGTAAAAAATTAAAAAAAGAATTAGCCACCTTCAGATCCCAATCATTCAATTCCTACCTCACCACACTCTCTGCTCATGATAATTCCCTTTGGAATATCACCAGAAAAATCCTCAAATCCCATCATATTTCCCACCCTCTTCGACGAGATGATGGCTCCTGGGCAGCATCTGATGAAGATAAAGCCGAGGAATTTGCCAAACACCTTTCCTATACTTTCGCTCCTCATCCAGAATCCCATCCCAGCCACACAGTAAAAGTAGAAGAATCCCTCTCAATACCTATCCCACTCTCCTTACCACCTAAAGCTGTTAATCCCTCTGAGGTCAAATACCTTTTACGGAAAATCACACCTCGCAAATCTCCTGGATATGACCTTCTAACCCCACAGATCCTTCGACAACTTCCATCTAAAGCCATCATATTTCTTACATATATATACAATTGCATCCTAAGAACTACCCACTTCCCTCTTTTATGGAAACATTCCACCATCGTCCTCTTCCTGAAACCAGGCAAACCTTCCAACAATACAGCATCCTATAGACCAATTAGCCTACTCCCAATCCTCTCAAAAATTTTTGAAAAGATCCTACTGAAACGAATCCTACCTATAATTGAATCCTATAACCTTCCTACTCATCAATTCGGATTTCGTTCCCAACATTCCACTGTCCAGCAAGGACTCCGAGTTGTTGACCATATATCCTCAACCCTAGAAAGCAAGCAGTATTGCTCGGGTGCATTTCTGGACATAGCGCAAGCTTTTGACCGGGTATGGCACGCCGGATTACTCTTCAAGCTTAAAATCCATCTACCACAGTCCTTATACCTAGTACTCCGATCCTATATTTCCGACCGCTCCTTCCGAGTTCGCTGTGGCACCGAATTCTCCGACTGTTACTCAATTGAGGCTGGCGTTCCTCAAGGCAGCGTCTTGGGCCCCATCCTTTACATTCTCTTTACCGCTGATATTCCTGTCCATCCCGATACCCTCCTGGCAACTTTCGCTGATGACACTGCTATCCTTTCTTCCAACTCAGATCCTGAAACAGCGTCCGCAAACTTACAAAGGCACCTCTTCCTGATTGAACACTGGTGTAAGAAATGGCGCATTAAGGTAAACGAATCTAAATGTAAACACATTACCTTCACCCTTCGGCGTAATACCTGCCCACCAGTTTATTTTAACTCCATCCAGCTTCCTTTCTCAGATACAGTCCGGTATCTTGGCTTTCTCTTAGACAGACGACTAACATGGAATCCACATACTCGACTTAAAAGACAGGAACTTAACAGACGATATGGCCAGCTATATAGACTACTGAATAGAAAATCTAAACTTTCTGGTGAAAACAAATTACTGATCTACAAGACAATACTGAAACCCATCTGGACTTACGGACTAGAACTATGGGGAACAGCCAAATTTTCTAACATCAAACGCATTCAATCCTTTCAGTCTAAAGTCCTCCGTACAATAGTCAATGCTCCCTTCTATGTAACCAATAAAACCCTACATCATGACCTTAATATCCCATTTATTCTTGATCTTATCCCAGCCAAATTTTCCAAATTTCACCAGAACCTTTCTCATCACCCAAATCCCGTTGTACAATCCCTATCAAGCACCACCCATCCCTACAATCCCCTTCGTAGGTTAAAGCGGCAGTGGCCACGAGACCTTTTGTAAATATGGATATTTTGGAGTTCTAGCAATGGCCAGATTCTCCACTCAAGTCATGAGTGTCTGTGGCTGTAGCGCTCTTACTCATCCTCCGCTGGTTTAAAATACCAGTGAAGTGGCTGAGGGAGAAGCGTAGGGATCTCCTAAGCCTCCCTTTCCCCTCCACATGTGGAGGGGAAAGGATTGGTTCGGAGATCACCTGGCAAATTGTAAATAATGTATGTTTTATATAAGGTGTTTGTTTTACTTTTATTTCTATTTTTATTTACTTATGTGTATATATATTATTTTTTTTTCTTTACTCTTTTGTTCTTTCTTCTTATTCTTTTGTTATTACTTTATTTATTTATATTTTTGTATATACAGTATGAATGCAATCTCTGAACTCTATTATAAGTGTCCTTAACTGTGACAAATTGTAATATTTCTGAATAAAATGTTTTTTTTTTTTAATAAAAAATACTGTGAAGTTAAATAAAACGAATAAAAATGTTACACGAATATAAAACATGATAGGAACTTTCGAAGAAGCTACCCATTTGTAACATTTCAATGATTAGGTTAATTTAGCAGGTCTCTCAGCCATCTTATCAAACGGCTCGGAAAGTTGTCAGGAATTTTTATAGATGAAAGGTTATTAATCAGAGGATTAGGGTGACCAACGAGTTTGGAAGCAAAAGGTGAATGTCTGATTTCGGCCACATCTTCAACAAAAGGAATACTTACGTTTTTATCGATAATTTTATTAGTGACATATTAGGATTCTAGGGAAGATTTCGGATTGAAGGGATTAGATACCGGAAGAATTCGATAGAGCCTAAAAGCTGGATTCCGAATAACTATTTTTTTTTTTCTTGTAGATTATAGGAAGTTTAGAGCGTTTGTCAAATAAGTGTTGCAGTAATCGGAATCTACAAACAGTTTCTTGTATGAGGATTCCAAGTAAGACGTTTATCAAGGTGTAGTCCTAAATAGTAACGGATTTGTTTTAAAGAGGTAAGTGGTTTTAAAGAGTATTGTTAAGGAGTACAGTGGGACACGGGGACCCAAGTAGTTGGGATACGGCGGGTAAAAAAAAAAGTAATTTGATAGGATTTGTTTGGATTCATTTTGATTCTATAATTTTAACACTATTCTTACCGAATTTTCAAAATTTCTTCCTCTGAAATTACATTTTTTTTTGTTAATTTGAAATAACTAACCGTTTAAGATTTAAGGAGTTAAATGTAATCTTTAGAAGAGTTTGATAATTGATTATAGGAGAAATAAGGGGTAGTAAGGTCGGGGCGAGAACTACCGAGTCCACACTCGAATCTAAGTATCCTCCTAAGTAAGCCTCTAAACCTAAAGCCTGCGGATTATGGTAATGAGAAAATAAATAAATACGGTTAGAATGATTATATTGAGAGGCCTCATACAAAAGACGGACATTTGCCATTTTAAAGAATTGAGAAAATGCCAATTTTTTTAATATAGCTAAAATTTAAACCCATTACTTTGAATTTTTTTCATGATTGAACTTGAAAATTCTTAAGTGAAATCACCAGAAACAGTTTGAGTAGGAACTATAAAACAAAAAATGACTTTTTCTCCACTTTCTGTAAATGACAGATGCCTGTCTTTGATAGTAAGCCATTCATATAGCAATTAACTGTTTTAAATATAATGTAAAAAACTACAATCCAAAAACTACAATTTAAAATTTTAAGGCTAATAACTGCAGCTCCCTGGTATGTCAACAACAAGACTTTACATACCGGCTTAAGACAACCAACCATTGACCAGCACATACGTACTCTCTACTCCCGATTTCATCTTAAACTACACAGACATCACAATGGACTCATCAATGACCTGCCGCGGCTAAAATGCTCATCAGGAGGCGACTGAAAAGAAGCTGGATGAGAGATCTCCTTTCCTGATTTTAGGATGTAAACAGACCAGGGAAGAGGTGCTGCTGGGTTCCATTCTTCGTCATACCTATCATGCCCTTTTCTACCTAACAACAAATTGTCACTACCTGTACCGTCTTTAAATTTTAATTTATCTTCTCTATCTATGAAACTATCTATTTCTATTCGATGATAAGTGAAAATTGTGTGATGAGCGTAACATGATTTCTGATTACCACTTTTTTCTTGAAGGAATTATGAAGAAGGGTTGATATATATTTTGAAAATTTTCCCTCGGATATGCTGGTTTTAATTTATTTCAAGTACCCTACATGACTAACATCCTTTTCCTCATTCTTTCTTCCTAGGGCGAAACGGGAATTGAAAAGTAAAACTAAGATTGTTAGGCGATTAACAGTTAACCGTGAAGGAGATTTACAGTTAGCTCGGGAAGTACAGTGAGTTAATTGAAGAAGAGAGCTCCAGTTTACGAGGGGGGGGGGGCGCTGTAAAACCCCTCGGCAGCCACTTCCGTCCCTCCCCCGTCCTTAGAATACGGCCCTCCCAAATTTATCATCCGACTTTTCGGCATTGTCCTCTCCCTTCTGCCTGTTTATTCTCTCTGCCGTTTAGCCTCCCCTAGCGCTATTAAATGTTCATATTTTTTTAACTACTTCACTTGAACATTTATTTAGTTATGTCTTCGTTTATTTTTGTCTGTTTGAACAACTAAGTGTATGTTTAGGAAAGAATTCATATGAAGAAGAACTATGCCTTATGAACGGATAGTTAGAATACTAATTTTTAAAATATGTCTCCTCGAAAGAAGCATTGTTTCGATAGGCATATACAGCTATCGTAAGTATGCGATATGGTAGTTTCCGTAAGTCTTAAAACATACAGATTTAATCAACTTTTTACTTTCTCTGAGCTTGTATTGTGCTTGCAATTGCTGATATATACCAGCATTTCACCATCTGATTTGATGTAAAGTGCATCTCTCTTCAATTACTGAAGCCATACTGAAATAAATCCATTGGTGTAGTCTGTGGTACTGAATCTTTTTTATCAAATTATTAACATCTGCCTGAAACTTCATTAAGAGCTTCATCTCATCGTAACCAACAAATATTTTATTTAAGAAAATTCTATAAACTCGGAAATACCCATTTTCTTTCCACTTGAATCGTACGATAATTTGAACACACAAAAAAAGTGCAGCCTGCAAAAATATTGTGCCTTTTGACCTATAGAATCTCGTTTTTTTGACATTTTGAGGGTGTTGGTCACACCAAACAGCTCAAACTTTTGAAGACCACCTTTCTTCTCGAGTTGTGCTCAAATTATCTTAAGATTCAAGTGGAAAGCAAAGTGAGTTTTTAGTACTTCATTAAATAGACAAAGTTTGCCCCCCTCCAGATTGAAAAAGCCCCAATTCCAAGAGTTTTCGTAAGTTAAATAGTTGTAGGTTACGATGAGATAAAGCTATTCATGAAGTTCCAGTTGTATGTAAATAATTTGATAAAACGGGGTTTGTACCAATGACTATACCAAAACACTTATAATAAATGTCTTAGTAAATTCCAATAAAATGGCATAATTGAACTTCATACAATCGGAAAATTCATTAAAAACAAATGGGTGAGCCGCATCAATTTATTGTTAACTAAAACGATTGAGGTACACAACGAAGTATAAACCTCTTCATAATTACAAAGAAGTCTGTAATGGTGAAAAAAAGGCAATTGACGAATCAATTGTCACAAACCATAATTCACACTATTGCAGTTATTGTATGATTGAGGGTAGGAAAAAACAATAATGTACGTACATTTTTACTTCCACTTACCTATATATGAATTATATAGTAAAGGAGAGTACTGCGATCGTGGACATTTTCAAATCAGTTTTCAATGGAAATACACGTTTTGAGGTATTCTGAGTCCGAATAACCAATTCCCACAAATATGTATGCGTGTGTGAACAGTCTAGCTCAAAAACGAAAAGTCGTATGAAAGTGAAATTGCACATTTAAAGTTTTTATACATCTGGGATATTAAACTTTTTCGTCAAAATCGGTTAACCGGAAGTGGGACTTTATATTACCCATTTATCAGATTTTTACGATTTTCTCGGAAACGGCTATTACGATTTTGATTGAATTCATTATATCAGTGTAAAATTAGGCAGTTTTTAATATCATATATGTTTTTATTCTCATTGATGTTCTCTAACATTAATATTTCTTCTTCTAAAGTACCTTTAATTTTTATATTTGAAATAATTAACCATTTCACACTAAACTCGGATATAAAAATAGTTGAATATAAAATGTGAAAGAATTTGATAATTAACTAACAGAGAAACATGAGATCGTAATGAAGTATAGTTGTAATGGAGGGACCAAAGGAATTGGAGTTCATCCGAACAGGCCCGAAAGATTATAACAGACTTCCATACTTAACATGAGCTTACTATAATACGGACAACATTATATACATAAACATATGCGGTTTTCATAAATGCTATAATTTATATTATTTAATATTTAATAACAGATTGCAGCGATATAAAAATTTAACAAAAAATATATATCTTACCATAAAATTTCATTTATTTTTTGTATCATAAAAATACAATTTAAAAAAAAAAAAAGAAGCATCTAGTTTAAAGACTGGTATTAAGAGATTGGGAAAGATAAAATAAATCAGAAACATTTGAATATTTATTTATTTCTTACATGTGTTCATATATCACTATAATTATTGTCCACGTGACAGATTGTTATATTTCTAAATAAATAAATTTTAAAAAAATTATTTCTTGCAAAAATATTATTTATTTTTCTTGCAGGATTGAGAAGTTGTTATGTGCCTTTCATAAAATCCCAATAATGGAAACCGCCGTCTCGCCTAAAAGACTGGTAAGGGTTTAAATTAAAAAAATGCTCATTGAATTGGCCCATTCTAAATAAAGATAAAGTGTATAAACGATCCGTAGACATGGAATAATAGAGGTAATATCATTAAATATAAAACTAGAAAGGAATATTGATGAATAATTGGAATAAATAAGCTAGCGTAGAAATAAGAGCTAGTTTCTTTATTAAGTTGAAAAAAATATGGTATAGATACAGGTAAAGAAAGTATATTGGTAATATGGCAGTAATCAAATCTTAAATCTGTGTTCAGACAGATATTTATAAGTATGCCTGAGGAAGGAAATTTATTGATCAGAGGTTGGAGGAAGGAGTGGAGAGGTTGTGTTATGTAATTTAAAATATGTTCCTTGTTTCTGCAAACCTCGTAAAGACGAAGCCACCTCAGCAGGGATCTGCAGGAATCAGGCCAAAGAATGGGCTTTATTCCCACCGAAAACCATTTTATCATACAACGGATACAAGGAATATATACGCTGACAGGCAAAAAATTCCACCTACTTGATTTTTTCATGTTTTCATCTAAAAATATTTCTGCTTTAGATTGGTCTATTGTTTTTAATGTACATGTTTTAATAAACATGTAATCTTTTTGTTTGTTTTCAATTAGGAATGTTGATATAGAGGACAATAATCCTTAATCCTTAATTCAATGAGATGATTCTAGATTCCAATGTTTCCAAGATTCCATGATTCTAAAACGAACCATTATTATTCTAAAAGAAATTAATTACATCATCGTTTAGTAGCGCGTGTTTCCTCCTCTTGCCTTCACTACTTCTTCAAGACGCCTCGCCATAAGTACAGCACTCCATTCGTACATAGTCTAACGGCTGTGTTCTCGAGCAAAAGCCAGCCGTGTTACTCTGTGAGTTCTGGTCAACTCTGGTCCTCTTACTGGACGAAAATCCATTAATCCATACTCCTTTAATCTTCTCCGAACGGTACGTTCAGAAATTTGCTTACCTCGAACTTCTTCGAGCTGATGTATCGCTTGAACAACGGTAACATGCCGGTTTCGTAAAATTCTCAAAGTCAAAAACCGGTCATTCCGTGGTTCTGTTACCCTAGGCCGTCCAGAACCGGGCCTTGTATTGTAAGAACCAGTTTCCCGAAAACGCCTGGCGGCGTCTCGTAAAGTTTCATATGGAACTCCGATGGCATTCGCTGCATATCAAATGGAACGTCCATCATCAATAAGTGTCACACCACGCGCAACATCCTCAGAACTAAGAGGCATTTTTAAACTTAATATTGAAAAAATTAAAAGCCGGAGACTAAGAAATGTGCTGCAAGAAACGGCACTTAACTAATGATACTGAATAAACATTTTGATTCCATAAAAGTAAACATTGCAATATAGAATCATTTCATTGAATTAAGGATTAAGGGTTATTGTCCTCTATATTAACATTCCTAATTGAAAACAAACAAAAAGATTAGCTATTTATTCATTAAAAACAATAGACCAATCCAAAGCAGAAATTTTTTTAGATGAAAAAATCAAGTGGGTGGAATTTTTTTGCCTTTCAGTGTATTTTTTAAATACACTTACCTATAGATATCTGGGTATAATTTAGATATTGGGGGGTTAATAAAAAATAAGGTGTCTCGTTCAGACCACACGATAGTGAAACATTATAGTAAAAACATCAACAATGCGAGATTAATAGTATGAAATATAATTTTTTATTTGTTCTATATCCACAAAATAATAACATTTACAATATATAAAATTATAATGATGGAGATATAATATAATATGAGAAGGAGTTGATCGGGGGGTCTGATCAAATAAATACTAAATTATACAAATAGTATTATTTAATTTTTGCCAACGTTTCGACCAACTGCAAAGGGCGTCGAACACATTCTGCATCGAGATGGAGGGACGCCGTGCTAGGTTATCGTTTTTTTTTTTGTTTTTTTTTGTCTTTATATCTTCATCCGCACCTGTCATGATAAGTTATCGTTAAAAACATGTATCTATAACCGCCTGGAGGTGGACTTTCTCCGCTTTGTCGAAGAAGAAAATTACCCATTCTTACGGGAAAATGTATACGGGTGGGAAGAGCTGGGGCCCCTAAGTAGGGCCAGGGTACCCCCAGCGGAAAATAGAGATGCCTAAAGATGCAAGCAATATGAATATATAAGGTGAGGCTTCACATGTAAGGTGTACAGCCGTGTACCGGACCACACCACAGTTCCCTAAATTACCCAGTTTATTGTTCCAAAAATAAAAATTACCCTATATTATTGTAAAAATAAATAATGATGATCAATAATTTGTTGTTTATTGGTAGCAGTGGGCATACGAGGACCCCAACGTATTAACCCACTGCTGCTCAAATTAAGTGTGTATATTGCTGTGGAGCCAAAAACCGGATTGTAGCTAACTGAAAACAGTAGCATTCGGAAGGCAGAAAATCGATTTAGGCTGAAGAAGTTCTACAAGGTCTGAAAATCCAATAAGAAAAAAAAGTAGGACTTTAAGATATCAGCGAATGCACCACCACTTAAATACTTCTCGAAGACTTGTTTAAACTAAAGTGTAATTCTTTAGCAAGAAAATTAAATGACCTTCAAGGCAGTCGTCCGTATTCATCCCCCATGAATTAATGAGAATAGAAAAATCAGTCCAGCAGGTGTGCACCTCTCGCAGTGATTTTTAGGTGAGTATTCTCTTTACAAGAGAAATTCACAAAACTATTTTAACGAACATAGCATAAATTAAGCATAATTATGGGTTTCATTAAAAACATTATGATATATCTAAATACTATGGCTCATCATTCTATTTATTATCTTCTATACTCTATGACCCATTCAGCAAAAGAGAATTCATGAAATAGAGAAGATCAGGAGAAAGCTACTCCGCTAAAGGTAGAAGTCACGCAGTAAAAAAAAAAAAAGGTAATGACTACCATTTTTTGAGATTGTTGAGGAAAACGGCTCATTTATTTCAGAAAGAGGAACACCACAGAGAATGAAGAGTATTAGGCAGGCCTATTTCACCGGCTACGAGACGCCATTAAAAAGAAAAGTCGATGGAAGTTGAGTAGAGGTGTTCTTCATTACAATGCCCCTGTCCTTAGTGCACTGATCACAAAGGCCGCTGTGAGGGACAGCCAATGCCAACCAATGCTCTTATCCACCCTGTAAGGATTGTATCCCAGACTTGGTCCCCAATGACTTCTTCCTTTTCTGAAATGATAATCTCATCTTAGCGAGTGAAGGTTTAACACTGATGAAGTAGTCCTAGAGCGATGGAAGAACATTTTTCTAGCAATGAAGAATATCTTCCATGGCATAGAAACCAAAGCGTTTTGCGAGTCTTAAATGGGTAGAGATTTGAGAAGAATATATTGAAAACCAATAAAACCAGTTTTTTCTTTCATCTTTCTTTGTTTTGTGGGCCGGAAACTTATAGACCGTACTAAGTAATTCGAGAAACTTTACATAATTTTATTTAGGAACTGATTTATTTTTGTAGAACATGAATCCTTCCGCTGGGAAAAACAAACTACTTATACAGACTTTATCTTAATCATCATTCCATCCATTTTCTCTCGATTAAACCTTGGTGTAATCTTTAACCAGAATCTCTCCTGAAATAATCATATTTCCACGATTATCCGAAAATACATAACTATCCTTAAACAATTCCTATTCTCCTATTAAGTTAACCATTCCGTTGACGAAGTCAGGCAGCTTATAACCTCACTTCTTTTCTTCCATTTCAAATACAGTTGCCAGGTGTATGAAGGGCGGTCCGGTCCGCAAGGCTGGATACGATACTGAAGAGACTTATGATTTTCTTTATACGATTCATCTTTAGGTTTATCGGGCGTTTCAATGACTCTTGCTGGTATACCAAGTTGAAGTGGGTTCATTCTATTTCTCGACAACAATTCCTTCTTGGTTTTTTCCTATTCCTTAGAACGAAAAATCCTCCATACATTCTAGAAACCCTTACTCTACACTCCTATATCTATTTTCTTAATACCAGATTTCAATCTAAAGATCTATATGAGATATCCACTTCCATAAAATTATTTCCATCAGTGAAACCTTCATTCGTGCTACCTCGTTTTGGAACTCCTTGCCTACCTCCATCAGTCAAACTACGTCCACAAAGCCCTTCAAACAACTCCTATTCCATCACCTACTTTACATTCCAACTTTGGCAATAATGTAATGAGTTTTTAGATTATGTAATTAGACATAGAATAGAATAGAAAATAATTTTATTGTGTATCGAAGTCCCTTTAGAATAACAAAAAGTACAAAATTAAAATTATAATGTTATATCTGGCCAAATAAAAATAAACATAAAAAGTAAAGATAAAGATTGATAAGTAAAGAAAATATTAGTTATACATACTATATACAAAATAAAAAAAAATCTATATAAAAAACTCTTGAAACCTTGGCAAGGTACTTAAAATAATGTACAATGGTAAAATAAAAATATAAACTTTTCGAAAAAATACATAACATTCTTCTTAGCAGTAAATTCTGTATTTCTGTTGAAAAAATAAGAAAATCGAATCTGATAGTAAGTATTTAAGTGATGAGCTATATGTAAATACATTATTACGAATAATATATAATTTTACATAAATGGTTAGAGGATATCTGACTGTTTTGGGGGCAGGAATTGGAATAGGAGGGTTTTGAATGCAGATAGGGTTGAGGAATGCCGAATTTCGATATCAAGAGAATTCCAAAAATTAACAGAGCGAGCAATAAAGGAGTTTTGGAACGATGCAGATCTGTAAGAAGGAATGTAAAGGTCGGAAGGTCGAGATCTTGTGAAAAGGGAGAGGACTGAGGACTTGAATTGGAGTAGGTTGTAGCCGTAAGAAGGGCGATGATTGTTGATGATACGATAGAGGAATGTACCTATGAAATACTGTCTTCGAATTGAGGGGAAGAGCCACTTTAACTCAGTGTAGCGATGAGAGACGATTTCTTACTAGCATTTAATTGATTAGAGCCGTTTTTTGTATATTATTTCTACATTTGAAACTAATGTACATATTCTTTGAACCCTATCATTATTCTTATTGGGCTCTAATCCTTTAATAAAATTATTTTTTTTATTTCAGACGTATATAAACATGATTTATTGACTTCGTTATGTATTTTTTTTTCGTGATGGTGGTTCTTGTACCTTTCCCTCGTTATTCTCGTGGATGGGGATACGACTACAGCTGGAGCTGGAAGGGGCGGTATCCAATGAGGTAGTAGATAGAACACCTGGTGGATGGGAGGGGATCGACCAAGCGGCAGCGCGGCTGCGCTAGCTCCGGCGGTGTCCCTGCCTATCCGGGTCAGGGGGTCATTCTGATTGATTCATTCCTCGCATCGGGTGGAGCACTCATCCTGCCTCTCCAGCGTTATAGTACAGAGAGAATATATAATAATAATACATATCAGACACTTGCGATCGAATCAAAGTAATTACATCATTCAGAAAGCATTAACACCAAGTAAATTATAATACCCATTGATGCTAAAATCAAAGGCAATGGTATCAAGCACGAATTATTTGAAATTACCGAGTGATGTTCTAAGAACGGCTGAACAGTCAGTTTTCATAGAATCGTCATGAAAATTTTTGTCTATTTGAAAAAAAAAAAAACCGCTGCAAATTATTTCACAATGGTTTATTATTTCCAAACAACTATACACCTAAAGTAACATTACCTTCCTAGTTACAAAGAAAAATAAATAAAAGGTGATTCCAATTATTGGACTAAACTTTTTTTTTTTTAATCATTAGTAATATGCTAAAAAAAATAGAATTACTTCAGTAACTCATTCAAAATTTAAAAACCAAACAAAGGTTATAACATTTGGAGTATAACATATAACAAAAAAACTGGAGACCATATCTTTGCGTAGTCTTTTAAAAAACCATCTACAAAAAAGTGTATACTTTATGAGTTATTCGAAATTAACTTTACCATCCTTCGTAACTTTTTTTCACAGCTTCTTTTCGTTGAAGTATGTCATATAGATAAATTTAAAGGGTGTCAAGAAAATGACTTTTGCTAAGTTTCATTGAAATTGGAACATTCGTTTAGGGGCTACAGTCTATAGCAACGCAGATTAATCTGCATTTTTATTTGTTTTCTCCTTCATTAACTAATCAAATTCTTTCAAAAGTTATATTTAGCATTCTTTCGTAACTCTTAATAAAGTGAAATGATTAACTTTTTAAAATAAATCATATTAAAGATACTTTAGAGGAAGACGTATATAACCATTGGGCCTGTAAAGTGACATCAACGGGGATAAGTCCTAATTGATATTAAAGACCACTTAATCATGCAATGATACACCGAGTTTAATTAAAATAGTTAGAGCCGTTTTTGAGAAAATTGAGAAAATGTGTTTCAGCGTTGATATAAAGTGGAACTTCCGGTTAGCCGATTTTAAGGAAAAAGTTGCTGTCACATCTAAGGCATATAACTATCTTAAATATGTAATATCAGTTTAGTACGACTTTTCGTTTTTGAGCTAGGCTCCTAACATAAGAAACACACAGACAATTTTTCGGGACTTGGTCATTTCGACTCAGGGTACATCAAAACGTGTATTTCCGTTGAAAACTCGGATAGAGAAAATTTTCTCTAACGCAATACTTACCATTAATATATATATTACAAATATATCTAAGTGAAAGTAACAAAAATAATATGAAGGTGGCTAAACTTGTCTCTCGCTTTAGTTATAGTCTACGGTAAAGACTCTTTCTTATCATATTATTAACATCAGCCTATAACTTCGTGACTAGTTTCATCTTATCGTAGCCTAAAAATTTTTCATCAGCAAAATTTACTCAGAAAAAGCGTTTTCTCATTAAGTTAATGAGGTACTAAAGACTAATTTGCTTTCCACTTAAATCGTAAGATAATTTCATCACAATTTTTTTTAAAAAGATGGCCTACAAAAATATTTGACAGTTAAGCCTTATAATCTCCTCATTTTGACATGTAAGGAGTGGAAATACACCAATCGGCTCTATTTTTTTCTCGATTTTATAATCAAATTATCTTAGTGGATACTTCATAGTTGACCGTGGTCTATTATTGAGTAAGAAGATGATCCAGAGTGGCGATCGTAAAAATACTAAAATAGTTTGTTACTATTTTAGTCTATTTATGATTACCACACCGGACTGTCTTCTTACTCAACAAATTATCTTACGATTCTGGTGGATAAACAATCGTTGTTCATGAGATTTTAGTGCCTAATTAAACAGACAACGTTTGCCGATCCCCAGATTGAAAACGCCCAAATTCCAAGGATTTGGATTGCGATGAGATTAAGCTATTCACGAAGTTTAAGGTGGATTTTAATAATTTGATAAAAATGGGTCTGTACTATGGAATATTACTCAATCTGCAAAGGCGAGAAAAATCATAGTTACATTATATTTAATGATAGCAATCTACCATATATTTATTGGGTTATTCCAAATAGACAATAAGATGAATATTATATAATTAAGTCGCTAAGAACTTTCTGAATTTTCTCTCTGTATAGGCTGAAGCATGGAAAAGTTCTGTACAAAAAAAATTTGTTATCACTAGACTCAAAATTTGGCGCAGGCAAATGATACACGGTTTCCTCGAAATGATACACGTTGATAAGTATACACTTACGAATGTGAAGTAAGTAAAGTGTAATGTACGGTCTTATTTTGCGTGTACGCGGCATGAAAGCTTTTTTCAAGATCTGGGAATAGTAAGAAATCTTAAAAATATCCTGGGAAATAAGAACACCAACATAGAAACAAGAAATGATTCCTTTAATGAAACAAACAATATATTTAATTAAATGCAATATAAAAAGAAAAATAGCGCAGAAAATAATTTGCAGGACATTAAAGACCTCAACTGTTGTGTGCCATTAGAAAAAATAACCCAACCTAACATAACGTCTTTACTTGCATATTTATTTTTTATCATTCAATCATTATTTACTTATTTGTTCAATCATGATAACAATCGTCATTTTTACTCATTTCCTGAAAGAAGATCCTGTAACTTCTATAACTGTATTACCATCTAAAATCAAACGTTGTGGCAGAAATTTCTATGTTAAATTCACTTTTTGCTCTTTTGTGAATCATTTCATTGATTTCATTGATGGATATACATAGTCTAGCAGTTCACGCCTTACATAGTACATCTATACAGGATGTCCCATAATTAGAGGAAAATATTTAAACAGGTAATAGTATACCTCAAGAGCTACAAAGAAGCTCATATAAATAATGGTTCGACTTTTTTTTATGCCCCGAGAACGTAAGTTTTGTGTTTAAGTTTTTCGTTGAATAGAAAACGATAATTTAAAAAAATATTGAATTTAGGTAACTAACTATTGCATTACAGAAAACTAGATAAAATTTACTTATCATAAAAGTAGAGTTTGATAATATTTAAAACATTTAAAGAGGAGTTTATAGCGGATAAGCTAGGTTTTGGGGAAAAAGAATCATGATTTATTAGCGATTTTTTTACTAATCTCTAATAATACTAAAAATATCCTACTTTTAAAAATACTTCCTTATTTAATATGCTAAAGGTCCATATTAATTAAGTTTATTAATAAATAAGTTGAGAGATAATTTATTGGTTTGATATCCTGTTACCATACAGTGCACGTGTTTTCAGCAAAATGACTATAATAAATTATTACAAAGCCATAATTTATTTTCCAATACCTGAGATGTATCATAATAAATACAAATTCATAAACACACTTCTTATTCATTGAAAAAAAATGAGTTATCCGACAATAGAATCCTTTTTCGTAGGGTGGAGATCGATTTTATTGAATGGATCTCCACTAAATAAACTTCAACTATCCGGATTAGAACCTTTGCCGCTACAGATTCCAGTTAGTAGCCGAAGTATTGGAAGTAAAACAGCACTAAACAACTAAGGTATTGGATATATATATAATTTAAGTGCAGTGTTGTACAAAGCTGTTTGGAAGGAAGGATAAGACAAATCTGTCTTGTGAGTATTTTAGTAGCGCCTCTCAAGCCAGCGAAACCTGGGCCGGGCAAGTCATGCTGCCACTCAGCTCATGCATTCCCAATGGGGGAAGGTCGCCCTGAAAGCACTATGAAATACTCAGCAGGAAAAGAGATTTTTTCGCACTTTCGTCAAATCTTGTCATGACGTATTTACTTTGTTCTGATTATATATTTAATTATTTTCTTTATTATTGTATTTCCATGTTTAAAAAATATACATTCTTATTTTAATTATTTTTCTAATTAAAAATGACATCTTGATAAAAGAGAATGAGTATTATTTGCTATTTAGCACTTCAGAACCTTCAAATATCACCTACCTTATATCGACTAAGCTTGAAAGTAAATAGTTAGTTACATTTTAGAAATTTCTTTATGTCCTAACACACAAAAAATTTTTTTTAATTTTTTTTAGTTCACATATTATAATATATTATTTTATTAGATTTTCAAAGTAATCCACAACAGAGGTAATGTTTGCAGACGTATAATCATTATGGTTTCTAATGAAATATTAATAACTGTTTATTATTTATATTAATAAATAGTATTTAAAATATTTATAATTTGAAATATTATAATCTATTAAAATATTATTTTTCTTTAAAGTAATTAATTAATATTTTTGATCATATAAAACATACATTAATGGAAATCATAAATGGATTGAATCATGGTTTATATTATCTATATTACGATTTGTAATGTAATTTCTATAATATACTAAAATCTGTTACATTGTTAATAGAGTACAGTAAAATTAGGGATCGACCCAAACACCCTCCTCTCCCCCCCCCAAAAAAATAATAATATGTTGAAACTTAACAAATAATTCGTTAGCTAACTTCCCAATAATGTAAGCTAAAAAATCTTGAACATTCCCGCTGTCTGTTTTTTATGGGGTAAGGAGAGATAGACAGAAATCTGATTTTTCGCAAGAATTATTTATTAAGCGAAATAAAATTACTTAAAGGTATCTATAAAAATGATTCTATACATTAATGGTTACCGAGATATTAAAGAGATAAAATTTGTGAAAATTCCACTGTCAGTAATGTCCAGATACAGAAATTATGGAGTTAGTAGTACCATTTTATGACCGAGTTTGTTAAATAAGCAAATTCAATTGAAGAATCATTTTTATAGATATTTTGATGCTCTACAATTTCATATCAGTTAATATTTTCAATAAACCTCCTAGTTCTTGAAATATTTACAAAAAAATAAATGAAATATGTTTTTAGTGTTTCTCCTCCTTTTCCACCAAACACATCTTCAGGACTTCCTGCAATTTATTACGTAGAGGGTAATGTAAAATATTGACAAGTTTCAACTTTTTTCATCGGTATTATAGTTTCGGGTGTTTAATGATTGCTCTATAGTTCTCGGAGGGCAATATGAAATATTACGAAAATTGCAACCGAACACCATCACATTAAAATTAAAAATTTAGCAAGTTGTGTTTTAAAATAATTCCCGAGAGATGGAAAGAACTATTTTTTATTTTTACATTTCCATCATATTTAAATTTAATTAAAATAAGTAAACAAACACCAAAGACAAATTAGACTTTAAATTAGATCAAAACGAACAAAAGCCGAAATGACTCAAGAAAATTTAAGAAATCTACGGCTTTCGGGGCTAGGTGGCCGAGCGGTCTAACAGATGTAATGGAGAGTGAATAACTTAAGGCTCACTGCTCACGAGTTGAGACAGACTCAAAGCGTGAGAGACTCGGGCTCGAGGCGATTCCCACTCCATTCAACTTCCTAGATTATTCCCATGTGACTCGCCAAAGAGGTGAGATATCTTCAAGTCTAGTGAACAGTTGCGAATCGACTTAGTGCGAGGAATGTGAACGGATAACATATAACATAAGACGCATCCAACAGTTAACTCACACGAATATACAAGATATACCCACAATAAACATGCTCGATAACACCCGTATGAGGCTCAAAAGAAGCTGGACCAGAGATCTCATTGCTCATTAACTTGTTTTAAAATTTTGGATATGATTATTTCAATTAGATTTCGTTATGATTTTATGTTGTAATTAACATAAATAATGTATCACAATTGTTTGGCAAAAAAGGTGAATAAATTTCACGTTAAAAAGGTTTTTATTTCTTATGGCCACATAAGCTTATTTTTTTTATTGATATAAACGCCTTTCACGTTTTACATTTAACTTACAATAGACTTCAGCCGTTTATAACTATTTTAAATTAATCTTTATTGGCCTAAATACAGATATACTTATTATCTCGTAAAAATGATGAAGTTTGCAGCATTGATTAACATTACATTATTATTATATTAATAATATTATTTTTCCAAAAAAAGAATGATTTTTTTTACTAGTAAACTAGAAAGGATTTCGAAAACAAATACCTAAGATTTATCATCTCCGTTTTCTTGTGGTTGTTTAACGGATGTTTTTCAACGACCTCGATGGTGATATAATATAAACAGATTGTCTTCAATTCTGATTTTGACCCAATTGATTGATACTGATTTCCTTGCAAATGGGAGATGTATCAATAACAATTTCAGAATAGTTTTTAGTTATTCGATTTATTCTTTCTAGATGTATCTTACGTTTTTAAATCATTATTATTCAATTTAATTATAACTATATAACGTAAGCATGTTCATGGATTAGTAATAATGATTAAATTAATCCGTTTTCTAAAAGCAAAATAAATTATTACAATCGATGTCCTGATATTATATAAGAGATCTTTTCGCAGTTTGTAAATTAAAAAGAAATAATTATTAACTTTTTTTATTTATTTATTCATAATAATCACAACTTTATATAAATATTAATAAATTATTTTAACAGCAAGAATTTGTAGATATAGTATATGTAAGTTTTATGATATTGTATACCTCTTATATTGTACCAATGTATTTGTTAAAGTTTAAATATATGAAAGTAATGTAGTGAAACATGCAAACATATCTCACATAAAGATACAACGAAAAAGATAACGAAAAAGTTGTAGCCCTATACTATAGGTACTATTTTCGAAACAACTTATAGTTAATATCTCCATTATATTAGCTATCAACTCCATTATACTAATTCCATTAATCCATTATATATAGTTAAGGTTAATATTGTGCCATAATAGATAATAGTCCGTGATATAGACCGCTTTTTATCAAATTATTAACATCCGCCAATTATTAACCTCGTAAATAGCTTCATCTCATCGTAACCTACAAATATTATATTTACAAATATTCTTGGAATTGGGGCATTTTCAATCTGGAGGTCGGCAAACTTTGTCTATTTAATTAGATACTAAAAGTAGTAAATACCCATTTGCTTTCCACTTGAATTGTAAGATAATTTCCGCATAATCGAGAAAAAAGGAAGCCTTCAAAAATATTGAGCCGTTTGGTGTGACCTACACCCCAAATTGTCAAAAAGAACGGGGTTATATAGGAGAAACGACCCAATATTTTTGTAGGCCATTTTTTTATTGATTTTGAGATCAAATGATCTTTCAATCCAAGTGGAAAACAATGCCCATTACGAGTTTTTAGTACATAATTAAGTATACAAAGTTTACCGACCTTCAGATTGGCTAATTCCAAGAATTTTCATAAACAAAATAGTTGTAGGTTACGATGAGGTTGTGCTATTTACGAAGTTTGAGGCGATTGTTAATGATTTTATAAAAATATGTTTGTATCACGGACTATAAAAGGGATCTCTTTTTTTTAGTGTTACCACTGTTTTGTATAAAGATAACAAAAAATAAATTAAAAATTTATTTTTTCTCTTTTTGAGAAAAAATGAATTCGAAAATCTGAACTTTTGGGACAAATTCAATAAGGAAACAGCGGCTATTACGTTTAGGTGTGTTGTTGAAGTTATAAGGACTTCTTCTAAAAATTCCCAAATGAAGAAAATTTGCAGTTAATTTTCTTTGTTTCTATTTATATCACTATTGAACCCTCATTTCAAATAAAGGAACTTTAATGTGGGTTTTCATGCATTACTTGCGGAAAGTAGAAGGAAAGATTAAGTGAGCTTGGATTTCCAGCACTATCATCGTGTCAACCTCGAGATCAAACCAGAGGAAGCCATAAAAAAAAAGTCAAGATAGTTTGCCCACTTTCTCCTATTGATGAGGACAGTGTCGCAAGTAGAGACTCAAGACCTAGAAGACTCAAGTGGGGGTGGAAGACCAAGAGGAAGACTCCGAATCTTCCGGTAAGAAAGGTTTCAGAAAGATTACCGGAAGTTCATCTAGTCCACGCTATATAAAGGAAAAAATCATACTGCTCAAGCGACGAAATAGGAAACAAATTATGACGATGGTTAGATAATGACCAAATGAGAGCTGACATACTCCAGAATATGAGGAGGAGACTAAAAAGCCGTTGGATGAGAGATCTCCTTCCTTAAACAATCTAAGTAATTGGAACAAGTTAGGGAAGAGGTACTGCTGAGTACTTTCCTTCCCCATGCCTGTCATGTCATCATTTCATGTATCGCCATCACATTTACTAATTGTCAACAATAAGTTGACTGGCGCAAATACATCACATAGAAAAAAAAAAAGTATTTTATTTCGTACATGTGTTTTTCTATAGAAATGTTTATAGAAAAAAATAATTATAAGGTTAAAGGGAAAAAAACTGCATGAAAAACGTCAGACAATTCTCAGATTTCAACCCAAGATTGATACTTTTTCTTCATAGAGGATCATGACATTATGGTCTGTTGATTATGAAAATTAAGTGATCTTTTTCATTTTTAGACAATTTTACCGTTACTGTTCCCTTCTAAAACGCAATACTTATATGATTTAGAATTTTTAATTTAGATGGGAAATTTACACTAATGTGCTGTTCTTACGTAAAACCTAATTAAAAATCAAAAAACATATTTAAGAAATGTTTACCAAACCATACGCTACAGAAGGACGTATTTAGTGTTGCATAACGTCGCTTTCTTCAATGATGATATATGCAAGGTTTTGAAGGAAAATTATGTCGGAAACATAAGTCATAGATGAAATTCGATTTAAGACAATAAATCAGGATAAAGATTTGTTTTAATAAACTGTGAACTTTCTATTTTCACTTATGGAGCCTCTGTTGTCCTTCTATGAATATTCATAATTAAAACATCCGATTTTATATAATTTATATTATTTTTATATAAAAATAACGCATTTTTCCTGTGGGTTTAAGTGATGGTGCATAGCTTATTTCCATTAATAGTGTTGCATATAACAGAGAGTTACTAGCTTATCTAAAATCAAAACTTAATTTTTGGTCGTTAATTACAAAACATGTCGGAGGTAATTTGTCAAAACAATGCTTTTACAAATTAGTGGCCACTTGTGCAACTCGTTTAATCCCCAGTTTGTAAACTAGTTAATGTCCTCATAATAGGGTTTAGTCATGTACAACGGCAGTGTGGCCAAAATGTCCAATCTATTCTGTAACATGGCTAGCAATATTCTGTAACAAGTATCCATGTTATTTTATTTTACTTTAAAAATAAATCTAATAAAAATAAAGTTTAATGCAACCGGAATATAAATTCAAAAGTTATAATAGTTAACAGAAAAGTGAAAGGAAGAATAACTAATTTCATTTAAAAAAACGTATATTTTCTTTTTCGGATAATATTGGCACTTAATTTACATACCTTTATGAAACACATTGTTTGCCTTTGTTCGATGATATTTTGTATTTAGTCATTCCACTTTGAATGAAATAAAGTCTTGTATAATAAATATGAAAATAACGCAATGTTTGTCTTTTCTTTTTTATTCCATTTTGAGTTACGTCTTCTTAATGCTAACTTTCATTAAATCCTGCAAGATTCTTCGGCCTTGTAAAATGACGATTATAAGATTCTGAAGATCCTGATTGCACACAAAATATGCATAACAAACAGATTATGTATTATATGAGTCTATTATTTCCATATTGAATCTTAATAAATTGATATACCTAAGTATCGGTTTCTATGTAAAAACATTCAAATGAATCCGATATCAATAACGGACCTAAATGTTAATTAAAAAATGGTGTGTACACAAGTTTTTTTTTCCTAAACCGACTTTTTTTTTCTTTCAAAAAATGTAATCAAAAATCTTACATTACCTTGTTTTCTTACAATCCTTTTTAACTGATTCACTCAAATAAAAATATATTTTTTCATTGTATCTTTTTTTTCTGTTGGCATCTCAGACCAAGTAGATCTTCATTGTTGCAACAAAAAGTTAATTTTTTTAGTAGTATTATTTTCTTTTTCTTCATGACATACATAATTTTTTTCTGAGACTACAAACCTAAATTAATTTTTTTAAAAATTAAAAACGGGAATTGAAGTTTGTTTCTTCCATTCAAGTTTCAATGTTTTCTTTTAATTACTAATCAAATAATTATTGATTTACGGAAACATGTTAAACAAATAAAGAATTTCTTAATTTATTTATTTTTTAAATATTGATATTACAGTTGGAATAGAAAATAATTTTTTTCACGTTCTCTGAAAAAAATGTAAGAATAATTAGGTTTCACTTTGGAAATAAATGACTAAATCGCTGGTGTTAGTGCAAAATGTCATACATAAAAATTTGTATTAGAAGAAATTTTGTATTCTGCAACTATTGTAAGTAGTCTGCTACTACAGAGAATACCAGATTGAAATAAAATTTGAAAATATAATGATCAATCATGAAGAAATAATCAGTTTTAATACTCTTCAGTAAAACACTCAATTTTCATATACGACCTTTTGCACTAACATTAGAGGTATGATTACATTATGAGATCATCTAAAATGTGGTGAGCGCCTTAACTCAACCATTATGCCTAGCTGGAACGTCTTGCGGGACTGTAGAATTGCCCCTTCATCAGATTGATAGTCAAGTTCAGCCTCATATATCCGAATATCAGCAATGAAGCTTTGTATTTTTACTATAGTCCTTAACGTGTAATAAAAATGAAAATAATAAATTGTCAATAGAATGTTTTACCTACTCATTTACCGTATATGCATAATAGATATGTCCCGACTGATTTTATTAATCTAATGTACGTTGAAGCGATATCGAGCTTTAATGCAATTAATATAACCTAGAAAGGCACCTCTTCATTATTAAATACTCGTGCAATAATTGACAAATACAAACACATCACCTTCATCCTTCGTCACGAATCATGTTCACCAGTTTATTTCAACTCTACCCAGCTTTCTTTGTCTGACACAGCCAAAACATGGCTTCCTCTCAGACAGAAGGGTAACTTGGATCTCACATACTAGACTTAAAAGGCAAGAACTTAACCGACTATATAGACTACTGAATTGAAAATTCAAACAAACTACTGATTAACAAGACAGTCCTGGAACTTGTCTGTGTCTATGGTATGAGAAAGCTAAATATTCTGATATCAAACACATTAAATCCATCTAGTCTAAGATCCTTCGTAAAATAGTCTAATTTTATATAATAAAATATTAAAATAGACCTTAATATCAAATTTATATATTCTTGATCTGATTCCGACTAATTTTCCAATGTTCACCAGAACCTTGTTAATGTCCTAATCCTAGAGCACAATCTCTATATAACAGCACTCATGTAAATGTGTATATAATGAAGTTTCTGCAATGGACATATTCTCCACACAAGCTATGTGAGAATATTCCTCACTAAGCCTCCACATGTTTAAATGCCGGTGACGCTGCTGAGGAAGAAACGATCTTTCCCCTTCACAAATGGGGATGCCAGACTGGTAAGAAGTTCACCTGGCTGATTGTAAATAATGTATGGTATGGCTGTGTATTAGATGTTTATTTTACGTTTTGAAGTTAATTATCTTATAATTATTTTATGATATTTTACTTGTTTTATATTTTTATGTATTATATTGCTATTACTTAATTTCTTTATAAATATTTTCCGAAAATAAAGTGTGATTATGCTCCCTGATCTCTATTATAATCGTCTTTAATTGAGACAGGTTGGTATATTTCTCAATAAAAAAGGTTAAAATAAACTTAAAATACTAATTCATCTTTTTTTATTTTCTCTTCAGCCTGAATAATTAGTAATATGTTCAGTGTCAGAGATCAATACCTTGGTTTGATAGTTGTTTGGGTTAAAGGAGCTCAAGTCTGGCTCCACAGGTATTATCTAGAGACTGATTCTCTATTTTTGATGAATAGTCAGCTTGGCCCTGGTCCAGCAAACTTAATTTTTCTCAGCTACAAGAGGTGGGGTGGATATATAATTTACCGTTATCCCTTCGCGTTTATGTGAAATTTTTTAAATTATATGCTATGATTAATAATAATGTATGCGCGCAAATTTATTTTAACATTGAAAGCACTGCCTAATCTTACGGCCTCTAATGATCAAAAGGTTCCCCACCTATGCTATAGGATATTAGTTGATAGTAACAATTGAAATAACTAACGACTCATTGCTTTGCAAAGTTTGTGAGAAATTATATCATACATCAACAGTCTGAAGAATACAGCGCTAGCCAAAATACGATAGTGCATCAATCTAAGACAAAAAAAAAAAAAAAACGTTTATTTTCAATTTTCTATTGCCTTGCTTATATTATTGACGAGTCTTCACTGATACAGGTCTGGATCAATAGAACATATTTCTGAGGTCTGAATAACTGATAAAAATCTCTCGAAAACGAAAGATTGAAGAATCAGGAAGTAAGTGCGTCAATGCTATTTGTGACTTCATCAAACGCCCGAGCGACATAAAAAAAATACCAGTTGTATATATTTTTATTCAACAGCTCCGGCAACATAGTCTGTAACGCGGTATAATTGATTTGTTGAATGAAATTTGCAAAAACCGATTGATAGTCAGGTATTGTATTTTCGTTAGTATGCCAATAAGTCTTTTTAATGTTAGTTTTTCAAAACTTTTGGATCATATCGGAAGACTATTAGTTTGTTTGTAGGAAAAGTACTATGTATTATGCCTTTGCCTGGTTAATGAAAATTTTTATTGAGTAAATATTTTAATTTTAATGAAATGTTTAAGGTTTTCAGTGTACAGTTGTAAATTGTTTTCCGTAATATTAGAGCTTTTCTGAGAATCTGTTAGATTGCTTCAGCTGTGAATAAGTCATAACTAGTGGCTTTTATTTTGAACACATTTTTTATATCTAGTGCAATAGAGACAATTATAAAAAACTGATCAATTTTTTAACATCCAATAACTACGACTTCCACTGTTACCAATTAAAACAAGAAAAGGCGTATCGAGTGGTCCTGAGAGGACTGCATTCAACCACACCCATATCTGCTATCAAATCGGGCCTCGAAGAAATCGGTCATAACGTCAGGCACATAGCACCTGTACTACATCCTAGAGAAAGATATCCGCTCCCATTATTTTTTATAGACTTAGAACCAGCAAAAACCAATATTGAAATATTCCAGGTTCAACGATTGGTTTACTCAATAGTCCGTTTTGAGGAACCGAGACAGAAGCCTCTAATTGTACAATGCACTAAGTGTCAAAACTTGGGCCATACAAAGGCCTATTGTTATCACGAAGTCAGATGCGTTAAATGTGCCGGCCTACACGCTTCAGACACTTGCCAGAAGCCAAGAGATGAGCCTGCGACGTGTGCTCTTTGTGGCGAAGCCCATCCTGCGAGCTACAGAGGATGTGAAGTGTATAAAAATCTTTACAAACAAAGATCACGAAACTCAGCGGTGAAAAATCTTGGATCTGCTCAGAAAACTTACACTGAGACACCTGAAATCGAAAATCAGGAAATTTTCCCAGCATTGCCGACTTCACCTTCCCTCGTCATCCAACAACAACCATCCATCTCTACAGCTAAGGACTCGCCTCACCAGAATCTCAGAAATTCTCACTCCCAGTCTTCCATCAGTAAGAAGCAGCCTCAACGTCAGGCGCCTCAGGCCTTCCAATCCAAGCCCAAAATCCCTAATCCTCAGCCTCAACCTCGCCAGCAAATCCCTCCTCATCATTTACCCTTAAGAGTCAAACTCCCGCCAGAGCATCCACATCCAGCTCCATTCGTTCCTAATCCCAGGATGAACCCCCCTCCACAAGTCCAACAGAATTTAGATCCTCCTCGTACCCCACGACGGGCCCAGCCCCCACCCAACATTCCTAATCGCATAACCTACTCATCACAACCTCCTGATCCAAACCCACTTCCCAGCCAAACACCATCCGACATCAACACTATCTTATCGTCATTCCTGATAGATCTTCAACAGACTATCAAACCGCTCATAACCCTTCTAACCAGACTCCTTTCCGAAATCCCGCTTAGCTTCCCTCGATGAACACGAAGTCCCTAGCTATTCTCTTATGGAACGCTAATGGACTGCAAAACCACCGTGACGAACTAGACATATTTCTCCATGACAATTATATTGACATTGCTCTCCTGACAGAAACTCACTTCACCCAACGGACACATTTCTACATACGTGACTACATCACCTATAGATCTGACCACCCAGACAACACTGCCCACGCCGGTTCTTGCATCCTTATCCACAAATCTTTACCCCATTCACTTATTCCTTCTATTCCAACAGATGCCATTCAGTCAACTTCTGTAATCCTCTCAACTCGTCCTTTCCATCTAACACTTTCAGCTGTATACTGTCCTCCTGGCAATTCCCTCTCGTACAGCCTACTTGAATCCTTATTACAATCCCTCGGATCGCGCTTTATTGCTGGAGGAGACTACAATGCTAAACACCAACGATGGGGTTGTCGATCATCCAACTCCCGTGGTAATACCCTTTCACAAGTTTCTTCTTCCAACAATTATTCCATCCTCTCGCCCATGAATCCTACTTATTTTCCAACATCCCTCAAAAAACGTCCCGATATCCTGGACATATTTATCACCTCCCAGATTTCCTCCTCCCAAACTATAATCAAATCCCTGGATGACCTTTCTTCAGACCATAGTCCAGTTCTGCTTTCACTACATTCTGACTTTGCTCCTAAACCATCACTTCCTAAACTGATCACTGGACGAGTAAACTGGGACAAATTTCGTGATGATTTGGAAAACAAACTCGACCTCAAAATCCCGCTAAAGACAAAAGAAGACATTAATTGTGCCATAGAAAAACTGACATCATCAATAACAGACAGTATAAATAATAACACATTTATCAATAAGATTAACTTCCCACAAAATACTAACTTGCCACAGCATATTCGTATCTTATTACAGGAAAAACGCAGAGCAAGATCGAAGTGGCATAGGACTAGATACCCAACAGATAAATCGCATTACACCCAACTGACTAACAAACTGAAATCAGAAATAAGAAAATACAAAATTCAAAATTTACTAAATTTTACTGAAAAACTTTCAACCACTGACAAATCATTATGGATGACCACCAAAAAACTTCTTAAGTTTCAAGACTTTAATCACCCACTACTTACTGATTCCCAAACCTGGTCCAAATCCGATGAAGAAAAAGCCCAACTATTTGGTCAACATCTCTTCCAAACTTTTAATCCACATCCCGATATCCTTAATTCGACTCACATCAATTGTATTGAGGCAGAACTGGATATTCCTCTCCAAATGTCTCTGCCACCCAAAGCATTTCATCCCATAGAAATATCCAACATCATTCAAAAATTGCCTTCCCGTAAAGCTCCTGGACATGATCTAATTACATCCCAGATTCTAAAACTTCTTCCTCGAAAAGCCATCCTATTCCTTACTTACATATATAATGCTGTACTCCGTTCTACATATTTTCCTGATCCTTGGAAACGATCTATTGTTAAAATGATCCACAAACCCAAAAAACCACCAGAATACCCATCCTCTTACCGTCCTATCTCTCTTTTACCCATCATGGGCAAGATCCTAGAAAAACTCATCTTAAAACGCCTGTACCCTATCCTAAATTCTAAACACATAATCCCAGATCACCAATTTGGTTTCCGAACTTCCCATTCCACTATACAGCAATGTCATCGTGTGGTAGACGTAGTATCCTCTGCATTGGAGCGCGGAATGTACTGTACGGGAGTCTTTCTCGACGTTGAACAGGCGTTTGATAGAGTTTGGCACCCGGGACTGCTGTACAAACTCCGAAAATTCCTACCACCTACATACTTCCTCATTATCCGTTCTTACCTTACTGATAGATACTTTAAAGTAAATCACAATAACGCCTATTCATCCCTTTTTTCCCAGTCCGCTGGTGTTCCTCAAGGTAGTATCCTAGGTCCTATCCTCTATACAGTTTATACAGCTGACATCCCAACCCATCCCAACACTGTCATCACCACATATGCCGATGACACATGTATCCTATCAGTAAACAATGACCCAGCAATTGCATCCCAAATGCTTCAATCACACATCATAAATCTAGAAGAATGGTGTCAAAACTGGAGAATTAAAATAAACTCCAATAAATCCCACCAAATTACCTTTACCCTTCGTCGTAAACCAACGACTTCCTGTCCTACAGTTTCCTTTAACAATACTCCACTTATCCCTGTTGAGCAAATCCGATACCTAGGACTCCACCTGGACAAACGACTAACTTGGAATCCTCATACTAGACTGAAACGACAAGAAACCGCTCGACGTTTCCGATTACTTCAGCACTTACTAGACAAACGCTCTAAACTTCCCATTAATTACAAAAGACTCATATACTTGACTATAATAAGACCTATTTGGACTTACGGAGTTGAGCTATGGGGCTCCACTAAACCATCGAATTCCTCTCGCATCCAATCCTTACAATCCAAAATCCTTCGTAAAATCCTCAATGCTCCTTACTTTGTCACTAATAAAATTATCCATAAAGATCTTAATGTTCCTTATGTTTCAGATCTGGCCCAATCCAGATACCTATCCTTCCATAATAAACTTCAGAATCATCCCAACCCTCTCGTTTCTAACCTTGCTTCCTCTTCAATTCCTGATAACCCTCCGAGGCGTCTGAAAAGAAGATGGCCCCGTGATCTCCTAATGTAGTCATATCATTAGAGTGCTACCATTGGGTAGTTACTCAGCAAGTGTATTCATGTCATTATATCAATTATGTTCAAATTTACTTGATGTATTTATGTAATACAGTTGAGTGCAACCTTGATGGAGTGAACGCAGAAGGTGGTAGTGTCAAATGAAGAGTAATGTCTAACATGTTAAGAATTAGGTCCTCATTTTTAATATTTGTGAAATCAGTAAATGGTTTAAATATAGAAGAAATATGATTTGCGAAAAGTTTAGATTTTTCCTCTACCATCTTTTCTCACGATGTTTTAGCAGCTTTTTGGTAGGCTTTCACAAGATTCGTCAGTTTAAAAGTGATTTAGGTATGTTTCATAGTTTTTCCTGTTAAATATTTGGATTTTTCTTTTATCTTGATTATTTAGTCGGTTAAAAATATCTGTCTGATGGGCATCGGTCAGTCTACCACATCTTACTCGCTCTTCTGATGTTTGCTCCGATTAAGTCCCTTATGAACTAAAGGTGAATAGGTAACTTACCCAGTCGGCTTGACTCTGGATATTGATGGAGACCATGCCGCTTCGAGAATTGTTTTAGTAGATATTTGTACTGCCTCTTCTAATTCGCTTTCACTTTAAGTAGTAAAAAATTTTAATTTATGTGAAATTACACTTGCTGATCTCTGGTTTGAATGTTTACCTAAATTTAAATCTTTCATGAAAAGAAATCGACTGGGGATATTTTGGGAGCTAATTTTTTTTTTTTTATTAACGAAATTTACAACTGTAATTAATAATAAATACAACAAGTAAATATGAACAACTAATATGACATGTACAACATGAGGAGAAACTACCCATTGGTAGCACTCCAATTATATTTCTATATCAGAAGGTCCCGAGGCCACCTTCTTTTTAGACGCCTCGGAGGGTTATCAGGAATAGAAGAGGAAGCAAGGTTGGAAACGAGAGGGTTCGGATGGTTCAGAAGTTTATTATGAAAGGACAGGTATCTGGATTGAGCTAAATCGGAAACATATGGTACAATAAGGTCATTATGGATGATTTTATTTGTGACAAAGTAGGGAGCATTAAGGATTTTACGAAGGATTTTGGATTGTAGGGATTGGATACGAGAGGAATTTGATGTTTTAGTGGAGCCCCAAAGCGCGATCCCGTAAGTCCAAATAGGCCTTATTATAGTAATATATATGAGTCTTTTGTAAATAGTTGGCAGTTTAGAGCGTTTGTCTAGTAAGTGCTGGAGTAGTCAGAAACGTCGGGCGGTTTCTAGTCGTTTCATTCTGGTATGGGGGTTCCAAGTGAGTCGTTTGTCAAGGTGGAGTCCTAGGTATCGGATTTGGTCAACAGAGATAAGTGTGGGTAGCTAAATTTACATCTTCCCATTATTGCTAAGTCTCACCACGTTGGTCAAACTCGTACAGATTGATGACACTACCTTCAAAAACATTTGTGATATTTGAAGGAATATATACTCTAACGAATGATTAAGTTTCTCAAGAGTGAACTAGGTCATACACTTGTGAGTCAGGTGTCTCAGTGCATGTAAATATGCAGCAAATCAAGGTACGATCCTGATTATATCGATTACAGCACCGGCTTTTGCGTGCTTCTTGGTCTTTCAATATTTTTTCCCATGTTGTTTCTCCTTCTTAATCAAGTTAATGTATTTTTAACGCTTATCTAAATTATTTGCCCCTGGAAGGTTATTTATTGTATTAGTTCTCCTGAGTCTAAAAGTAGACTTCTGTTAATGTCATTTCTTAACTAAAAAAATTGTGCAATCTTTTATGTTATCAATAAATATTGATTTACACTCGTTTGTTTATTTATTAATTTTATTGACTCTTAAAAAACGATGTTATGAATTTATGATTCTTCCTCAAGGCATTATATTTTCATATCAAAAATCAAAATAGAGAATTTGAAATTTAAAACCTTTGTTCGGTTATGTAAGAAAAATAACTGAGAATCGGTTACAATTTATCCAAAATTCATTAATTAGGAATGTAGTAAGAAGAATTTCGATACAGAGAATGAAATCATTAGATATACATGAGTACTTTTTTTTTTAAATCTCAACAGTTGGCTAACCCTTTTTTCAACATCCTTATTCTAGCAAACATTAAAAAAAGTTAGCAATAATTACCTCGAGATTACTTTTTAAATTTAGCTGAAAGCGCTAAAGTATCAGGTCAACTCAACCCCGAGATGAGCCCCACCACCGATTACAATTCATATTTAGACAAATCTCACAGAAACGAAAAATAGAAGTACAAGACACCGTGCAATGCTTTTTTTATTACGCAAAGGTTACTAAAAAGACAGAAATTACCAGGATTACAGACAAATATATTTAAAAAAATGGGCTATGAAAAAAAAAATATTATTCTTCTATTTAAAACTAAACCTTGAAAAGGTTAAATGTCCTTAAAAATCCTAATCGATCCCATCTTGTGATATAACCAGTGCCTTAGTTCGTTGATTAAATATTATGTAATTAGTTTAAAATGTTAGTCGTAGGGAATATGAGAAATGGCTGATGCTTATCAATTTCTGTGAGCGGATGAGAATTTAATGGTTTGTGTCTAAGCAAAAATAAAATAAAAATTAAACACTGTATATATATATATATATATATATATATATATATATATATATATATATATAGAGAGAGAGAGAGAGAGAGAGAGAGAGAGAGAGAGGGGGAGGGAGAGAGAGTGAGAGAGAGACCCTTACTCCTAATGTTGATCGGTGATGAACTATTGGTACCAGGAGGAATGATTGCTGTTTATCGGCTGTGCAGGACACCAGCTGTCCATTGACTCCCAAAAGAGAACTTCACTAAATCTCTACCACTAACTGCCCTATTTGATATACTGGGATATATAAACTTCCTGGTATGAATTGTATTCCCGAAGGATAAGTTACAACAATAAAATTCCCGGAAATGGTGTGAAAGGAAATTATCAATGATTTTCTAAGTTATGTTTGGTACAGTATTATTATTTTTTAAAATATTTTAATGAAATAATGCTATACTGATGGTTTCATTAATATTTTTTAAAATTAATTTTGCTCGGGATTGTTTTCGTGGTTTATGTGCGCACACATTGGAAATGTGTAAACAACAATGCGGAAGTAACTGTTTTGTCATTTGTCATTGGAATTCTGTGCTTTGTTACCCTCCAACGGAACAGAGAGGAGGAGATGTGTTGTTTGTTTTTTCTGGACTTTTAACTACCGTTCGCTTGAATGTCGGGTGGGGAAATTAAAGCGCAGACTCAAAAGGGGATGGGTAAGATTGATGCTTGTTATAAAGTGATATATTTTATTAGATACTAGCTAATGTATCCGTCGTTGACAGATGTATAGTTACAATTTTAGAATATTTTTTTGAGATGGATTCTGTATTATGGAGGGATCCAAATTAAATTTTATAAAAGTGGGTGGGAGGGGGTTGTTTTGATTTTTTTTATGGAGGGACTTATGGAAGTCAAGGTTTTGGTATAGTCATAATACAAATTTTGTTATTCGGCTATTTGTTTAGGTACCACACAACTAAACCGACCCATTAAAATTTTTAAGTGTTTAACTTTCATTTATGATGAAACGAGGAGATTGTGGAGTCGATTGAAATAATCAAAAAGAGTTGTAATCTCTCCACTTCTTTAAACTCTGAGTTTATCGCTTGCAAAATGACGTTGAACATGGAATAACCTACATCCGTTTAATATTAGAACTTGATCTGAATATTGTGACGGACCGGGTGAATTTTTTTCCGATTTCCGGCTAATCCGTTTGGTTAATCCTAAAAATGTATTTGACAACATTTGTTAAACTCGGGAACTCGAATCGAATAACACCTTGAACGGGAAGATCGGACAAAATTGAAAAATGATGGTGTTTTACCCGTGTTTTAAGCGACAAGCATTAAAGATGTTAGGGATCTCGGATTTTCCTCGTTGAGTTTTGATATTTTTTAACATTAGTTGAATAGTACAACTTTTAAATGTGGCCCGCGTTAGAGTAGGTTGGGATGAGAATCGAAGTAACTGCCCAATCGGGATCTCTAGACAAACTATTCAAGAATTCATAACTTTAGTCCTACTCATTTTGTTTTCATTTAAAACCTATGTTTTAACTCAAGCGAACCTAAATATAATGCAAAAAATTCAAAAGTTTACCATTAGCTATTGTTCAGCTTACCGCTGACAAAATTTCGTTGGACAATACGGACATACAGACAAAAACTTTTTAAAAGTGGATTTGGCGTCTGTAATGTATGAAACGGAAAGATATCAGGCAACGGGTTGATTCTATTCAATGTACAGACAAAACCTTTATTTTATTTATATAGATACACTGCTTTTTGTGGAACCAGGTCTTAAAAATGAGTCCAGTATATCAAAATTATGTTTCCTTGGTAGAAATGGATTTTAAAGGTCGGAAGCTGAAGCTATTAAAATCGTTCACGTATCTTGGAACATATTGTATTTCAGCAATAGGAGAAAGGTGTAGTTGTAAATAGGAATTGTTCTTCGGAAACACGTATAAACAAATCAGGAAACTCTTAATTATTTTAAAATCATATTAAAGTTTTGCATCCTCACTACCGAAGGCTGGGAAACTTTGTATTCGTGTGTGAAATTAAAAAAAAAAGTGCCCAAAATTGTTAATTTCAACTCGCGTTTTACGTTTCAGACATCAAGGATCAAATTTGGTTCCGTGTCGGTCAGTAGTCAAATCGATATAACAAGCATATACGATACTACCGTTTATCTAATTTTCATTAAATTTCCAGGCAATATGCGTGTTAGTGTCTAGCTGGTCCAAAATGATATTGGCACTGTAGTTTATAACGACCCTCTTTTTTGGCCTTAATTTTGGAAAGAAAGATCAGATGGTTATAAGATGTATATAAAAACACTCCTGAATTTTATTACAACGTTCTATCACAATTTCAAAACAATCGGTGATGAATATTCGGCGATTAGCGGTTTTGATCAAATTAAGATTTACATTTTCAGTTATATGAACTGTTTCCAACATATTTTTATTAACAATAATAAAACTCCTCAATATGGCTGCCTTGTATACAGTGAACTGTCTAGTAGGCTTGAGATCAGATTAAAGACACTAATGAATTATTTCATTAGATTTATTTTTGGAGTCCGCAGGCTCTGCAAAAACGCCTTCAGTTTTTATGTGGAGTTGAAGTGGCTCTATCCAGTCTTCCGACGGGAATATTTCCTAGGTGTATTCCTTTTTCGAATCTTTTCAACCAAAAAACCCTCTAACCTTCTCGATTTGTTTACCCCTTGTTCCTCTGTCCATTCGTTCAACACGAGATCCCAGCCCTCAAGCCTGTCTATTCCTTCTAATAGAACTGTTCAGTTAAAAAATCCTTTGTCATACGTGCCATCTTGTTTTGTGATTCTTTAACAACTCCCATACGCAATTCCTCATCCTTGACCTCATTTAAACATAATTTACTTATCTATCTTCTCAGCAATCAATTTTCCGAATATGTGTAAAATAATGTTTACGTTTTTGTGAAGTGCCAGTCTCATTTAATGTTATCGTACAGAAATTATATATCATCCACATTGTTTATGTGTAGAAATATGTGAACTCGCACATCTAAATTTATAAATAATTTGAAATGTCTACCAGTGCATTTTCTTTATTTTAATTTTAGATCTAGATTACCTTGTAATTTAATTTATTCTTAATTATTTCTAATGCTAGATAACTGTAATTAAATTTTAGTTATTCTAAGGAGACAGTCCCAAACTAAAATTTACTTTTCTTCTTCTTCTAGTCACTAAACAATAAGAATAAAAAGAAAATCAGTTGAAAAAAAAGAGCAGAAAAAGGAACCGAAATGTATGTCTATGCCAATTTATATAATGATTGAGTGTTAGATAGATTAAGAAATATCGAGATATTACTTTTGGAAAAATATAAGAAGATGTTCAATGAGTGGAATAGTGAGTCTGGTGTTGAATTAATTGATATTTCATTAAGAATAAATAGTCTTGATTGAATATCAGGGGTAATTTCTCGCAATCGTCTGTCTGTCTTTCTTATTTTATAAGGAATCTTCAGTCCAATTAAACCGACTTAATATTTTAGCGACTGTTCATCATCATTTCTAGATGAATTTTAAAATAAAAAATATTTATAAAGTCACACAACAGTTAACACTAATTTAATATTGTATATAGGTGTGTATGTGTTTTTTTTATTTATTTATTTTTAGATTATTTTATTCTTATTTATTGTATATATATTATTTTTCTGTATAATTTATTTTATTTATTGTACATAGAGTGTGAATGTGATCTGTGAACTCTATTATAAATTTCCTAGAGACAGATTGTAATATTTTTCAATAAATAAGTTTAAAAAAACAAACAAAAAAAACACTAATTTATAATATATAATAATTTAGCCAGACAGGTTTTATCATCACTGGTTGATGCTACGAACCTCAACTTAATATAAACTTTCTGGAATAAGTCTATTCCAGTTTTGTCTGTCCTGGACCTTAAGAATTTAACTGAACAAACAAAAGTATTAAAAAAAAAAAATGTCGCTAACCGATAGATGTCGCGTTTAGGAGTTAGCGGAAGTGTTAACACGGCTGTCACCGGCACGAGCTTTGATGTAGGCTCAACAACCCCCCCCCTCTCTCCCCCTCCCGATAATAAATCCCTTCCGGGAAACTTCATACTTAGTTAGCGGTGCGGTTAGTGTTCCGGCCATGTCCGTCGCTAGGGGGACCTTTACAAAACTTATATTAATCTAAGCACATTTAATAACAATTTGAATTGTTACCATTTTACTTTCACTGATCTGTACGAAATTCGATTTATTTTGACACCTCATTACTCAAAATCCTTCACAACTGAGAGGTGGAAAAGAGTATTATACTGTATATAACAGACTTTAAAGAAGAATAACCCAGTAGAATAGACACCCGTACTGTTGAAACATTTTAAATCACGGAAGATTAAAGACTGCGAACAGAGTAAGTAACTAGTGTTGCCCAAAGACTCGTCTTGGTCTTGCGCACTCAGTCTTGCGCAAAAGTCTCGCAACAGTCTTGCAGTTACCTATTAGCTTATTACTAGAGATATTACTATTACTTACTAGAGATAGAGATATTGCTGTAATTTTTTTATGTAAATTTTTAGGAGAACTTTAATTATCCCAAATAAAAAATTAGTAGAGTTAAATGCAAAAGTATATTGGTTATATTATTTCTTTACATATAATAACTGAAATTGTCAAGCATTAGTAACTGTTTCGCCTACATTTTTATACGAAAAATCGATTTCTTTTTTACCAGTCTTCGTCTTCGACATGCAACATTCATGCGGTCTTGGTCTTGCAAAGTTCATTACCAACACCGATTTTGGGCTACACAATAAGTAACCTGCATTAAAACTGTCAATACTTAGTGGACACGGAATTTGATACTCAACAACTTTTATTTTTAAAGTTATTTCTTTTAGAAAACTCATTTCAAAGATGCAGGTCGTTTATGGTAATTTGTCTCAGTTTTTGACAATTTTTTTTAATAATCAATATTCGTTGACAGTGTTTATCGACCATATCACTTAACAAACTATTAAGTTTAGGTATTCATTCGAAGCAAAATTTAACGTTTTTTAATTTATTAAAGAATAATTTTTTTTTTTGCTTCGATGCCTGTCAGGAATTATATGTTAAATAAAGAAAAAAAGATCGAAAACATTTAGCTTTTGTTGCTGTAAAAAGTTTTTCCTTCCGTGACCCCGTTAGCAATATTGTTTTTTTCATAAATGTTAATGATATTTAATATACGTATTTAAAAAAAACTGTTTTGAGAATTTTCTTAAGATAATGCCAATTTTTTGCACTGGTTCTCGGACAACAAAGAGAATGATTGCGATCGTTGAAAATTTTAAATCCGAGATTTAAACGTTTTGAATTTCTCTAAATTCAACTTTCAAGTCCTTAATCTTGCAATAAGGTCATTGTGTAATAGGCCTTACTAATAACTAAAATTAAAGGTTATATGAAGCAGGGAATGTAAAATAGATATATGTAGATGTTATGCTTAGCGAAGCCCTATATATTACACCAACGTTTTCTTCTAAATCAACTGACAGGAAGTGACACTTTCTATTATTGATTTTACACATTTTTACAATTTTATTTAGAACGTTTCTAACAGTTTTGATTAAATTATTATATAGGTCATTAATCTATTATGATACAATTAGCTGTTTCAAGAGGATCATTCTTAAATGGTTTGTCATTCTCGGTTATTTTTAATATACGTTATATAAAGGTCTCTGGTGGTGAGATTTATCCACCTCCCTAGATATTTCACAAATCAGTCTTACAAAAAATGATTAAGCACCAACAAAAATGCTACAAGAAGAAATCTAGAACAAACGAAGGAAAGACACGCCAAAGTTGTGGTGAATGTAGTGTTGCCATAAATCGGTCTTGGTCTTGCACTTTGCAAGATCAAGACCAAGCCCGCCTAACTGTTGTAAGACCAAGACCAGGAATGGTAAAATAAGATTTTTTAAATAACAATTATGGCTGAATAGTTACTAATACATGAAAATCTTAGTTACTATATATTAATGATTGGTGTAACCATATACTTTTGTTGGGTGATAAATATTCAGGATTCTGTCATTATAAAAAAAATTGTATTTGTATTATCAGTACTTTAAAACCTTCAGTGCTCGAACCACGCCCTGATGACGACCCGCATGTTTGGGTTGAAACGTCGGGACAAATAAAATTTTTTTATCATGACTGCGTCCTGAATATTTATATTATGTAGAACAGTCGACTAGCTTCCTTCAATAATTTATCAATATACATTTGCATTTAACTCCTCTAATTTTTCATTCGGGCTTAGTTAATTTTCTCCTATCTAAAAAATTACAGTAATATTTATATAGTAATATGCTATACTCATGCGCAAGACCAAGACCATGATCAACACTGAGTTTGCAAGACTAAGACTCGTCTCGGTCTCGCATTTGGGCACACTAGGTGAATGGGTCGTGTTATTGAAGATGCTACACATAACCTTATGGTGAAATTTCCCTAGATATTTTTAATAATCTCAAATCAAGTTTATTTTGATTTAATCAAAAATTTATTAGTGTATTTTTGACCTTCGCTGATCTGATATGGGATCTTCAAGGTTTTTTTAAGTTTCTTATGAAAAGTCCAAAATTGTAAAATCTATCTTCCTAGAAACTATTTCCATATATAGAGCTACTTATCGTAAGTTTCAAGGTATATTAATAAAGGGCTAACGAGATGGGTATAACAGTTGAGGACTTTAAGGAACATTTATAGAAACTACTTAGTCTCAGCAAGACCATAATTAGAATACTATTTAGAATAACCTCAACAAGTAATGACGAGTAACTCATTTTTTTTTATAGAGACAAGATGAGACCAGCAGGCGGCTGCGCGGGATAGGGGTGACTGGAAGTCAAAGTGCAAGAGGCCTGGTCTTCACGCGGGATGTAGCGCTTATATGTAGTATAAGATGAGACATGATCTTCTGGGTGCACCACAAAATTCCATAGGATCGGGAAACTAATTTCATTTCAATGGAAAACTAATATTCAAAATGCTCCACATGAAACCCGACGAAAATAAGGAGATTGTTGAGGCTTGTCAAGGTACTAATAAAAATAGTACATAATTTCCTAAGCAACTGAGATTTCCACAAAATGAAGGAGGATTCACTACTGAAGACTAAATTATACATTCATTTTAGGTGTCTTCCAAATGATCTCAAAACAAAAATCTCTACGTATTTGGTAGTTAAAAATGAAAAATCAAAGAATGACTCCGTTATTTTAAATGTGTTTCAGAGTTATAATGTGTCCTAGAACATCTTCGTGGAAGAAAAAATGGTGTTTGTGACTTTTTTTAGAAAGATATTTTGAAATCTTGTGGGCTCTGAATTCGATGATAAAAAAAAGAGAAAATATATTTACCCTTTTCTATCTATAGAAAATCTAACTATAGTATATATTTTATAATTATATAACTATATTATATTATAGAATCTACTTATATTATAGTTCTTCGTATCTTATTTTCAGTCAATGTTCATTCTATTTGTTGGAGTATCTGCGCTTCTAATATTTATATACTTTTGCCAAAATATAAAATTAAATGGTGAGTTGGGCAGTGATTTTTTTTGTGGTGTATTTTAATATCTTATTATATTTTTCTCATCTCCCATTCCCCCCTCCACTTTGACTAACTCTATGTGGTACATGGAGTCATCCCGATTGTACTAGATGACAGATTGAAGCGACTCGTTAACTGCTTGGTGAGATTTGTCGTCAGTACCTCTCATTGTCTCATGTGTCCCATCTTTACTACGGGTTATAGTTGCTCTTTCCTTTTTTCCGACGACAATATTTCCTCGGATCTTACTCCAAACGATCAACTCCGGTCTCCTTCCTACATCTACAGTTCGAACCCATAGTACTCCTTCCTATAGAACTAAAATATTTGAACGATCCTTTTTTGCCTTCGGAAATTCCCTGCCATCTGATATCCGCAATGCCTCTTCCTTGTCATTCAAATATCTGCTTTACCAACTCTTTCTCACATCCGAAACGGACGATCAACAAACATAAAATTAATTTTATTAATCGAATTTCGATTGCAGTGAATGGATGTTTAAATTATTTAAGTTTTAATTTTAAGAATCAGCTCATAATATTTATAACATTTTGTTTGTTATTTTTCTTTTTCATTTTAATTACATTTATGATCAAAACGTTTTTACTTTCTGTTATTTGTACATTTTCACTGAAGATATTTTATATATTGTTTAATTTTTATTAATGTTGTTTTTGGCTAGACATGGTTTTAGGTTGTTTTCTTTTTTTCAAAATTATTACACTTATGTGGCCTTAGTAAGAATTATTAATTAAAAAACTAATTACATTTTCTCAAATCATAGTGGACGTTACACTTTATCAATCGACTTATTACAAACGATCTATCTGTTTTCAAACACGTTTCTAGTCTTGTAACCGTTCCTTTGCGGAAGTAGAAAGTCAACATGGCTGAGGAAAGAGGCAAGCGTTATTAGATATTGAAGAAAGAAAGCTTTTAAAAACGTGAGGAAGCGATGACTGGAAGCCATCAAGTGTGATGGATGCGTTGAGAAGATTCCAGCGAAGGAGGGTATCACATATCGCAGGAGCTGCGGGGATGGAACTAGGTCACTAGGCCACGCCGCCGGCCCGCGCTTGGATTAGTACCAGCGAATTTGTCGAAATGTATCAAGGGATCTCCTGCCTCGAGGAGCAGTTCTTTTTGTGGAACGTCTTTCTTTAACTATACGAATAATTATTTAATCCAAAATTAGTTATTAACTAGTCAGCATGTGTGAATAATTCCCTTCCTCTTTTAATAAGCTTTAAATCCATATTAATTAAGTTGAGGTTTATTAGGAAAAATGTTGAGATTCATCTCAAGTTGTGTAAAGAAATGATGTGATTTTCTATCCAGTCACCTTTAAGCACCACTGTTTTCAGCAAAAATGACTACAAATAACTGTTGCAAAGCTTTTATTTACTTTTATTTATCGTAATACGGGATGTATTGTGAAAAACGTAATTGTCTAAAAATAATTTTATTCATAAAAATAAAAAATTTAAAATTATGATTTTCAACTATTTTTCATATAAGATGGTTATGAAATTTTGTTTTTCTCTCACATTTCCGTCATAGGACATAAGATGTATTTTTGACATTTTCGGTGACTCGAGATATAATAAACATAATTGCCAAAAAACACATTTTATTTATAAATATAAAATTTTTACAAATAATGGAAAATTAAATATTTTTCACATAGTGTTTTTGAAACTGTAGTTATGAACTTTTTCTCCCAGATCTACATCATAGAAATACATATGTATTTATCAGTGATATACTTAATGTTTCTTATTAATATTTACGTTTAAAATAAAGAAACATAATTGCTTCAATTATTTTCATTTAAATATAAATTAAAAATACGCAATTCTGTCAATTCCTATGTCAGAAATCTGAGAGAAAAATAAATTTCATAACCACCTTATATGAAAAATCATTATTTTAAATGTCCGATTTTTATAAATAAAATATACTTTTAAGCAATCACATTTTTCACAATATATCCCGTATCACGATAAAAAAGAAATAAATAAAAGCATTGCAACAGTTATTTGTAGTCAGTTTTGCTGAAAACAAGGGTACATTTAAACAAGGGTCTGGATAGAAAATCACATCATTTCTTTACACAGCTTGAGGTTAATCTCTAAATTTTTCCTAATAAACCTCAACTTAATTAAATCAAAAGAAATGATGTGATTTTCTATCCACACACCTAAAAGTACCCTTATTTTCAGTAAAAATGACAACAAATAACTGTTGCAAAGCTTTTATTGCTTGTTTTTCCGTGATACGGGATGCATTGTGAATAACCTAATTGCCTAAAAATACATTTTATTTATAAAAATTGAAATAATAATTTTACAAATATTCTTCATATAAGAGTGTTATGAAATTTTGTTTTTCTCTCAGATTTCTGTCATAGGAATTTACATAATTCGGTATTTATTAGTGATAAACTTAATGTTTTTATCTCTAATATTTACATATAATTGGAAATAATTGAAGCAATCAGTAGGTTTTTTTATATAAACGTAAACTTTAGTAAGAAATATTAAGTTTTTCACTGTTAAATACATATGCATTCCTATGATGGAGATCTGGAAAAAAAGTTCATAACCATAGTTTCAGAAACACTACTTGAAAAGTATTTAATAGATTATTATTTTTGAATATTTTATATTTATAAATAAAATGTGTTTTAGCCAATTATATTTATTACAATACATCTTATTTCAATGAAGAACAACAAATAAATGTTTGCAACAGTTTATTGTAGTCATTTTTGCTGAAAACACTGGTACTTGGAAAGAAAATCACATCATTTCTTTACACAACTTGATGTGAATCTCAAAATTTTGACTAACAAACCACAACTTAATTAATATGAGCTTCACTATTTATGACTTTTTTTTTAACGGAACTTAGCTGTGTTTGTACCCTCAACAGCCCTCATTAAATTGTTATAACAATTAGCCATTCAAAGAACAAGTTTAATCAATAACAATTGTAGTTTATAATTCAATAAAATGTATCACATATATATATCATCTACTACCTTTGATCTGATATTTAATTGCATTACACCCACTACATCCGCTTACACTCGCGTAAATGTATTTTCTTAGAAATGGTTATAACGGCTTGTTCGATTTGGCTCAAAGTTGGTGGTAAAGGGGATGGGAGAAAGTTGATGGAAAGTTTAAGATTAGTAAAAAAAAAAAAAAAAGAAGCTATTTTATCGAATTCCATCCACCACCTCCTCTTACATATGTTCGAACGTATTTTCCTTATACCCCTATATCTCAAAAACTCCATCTCAAAGTTGAGTGGAAGGTGGGTAAGTTACGGGTTATAAAAATGATGAACGAGTAGGTATCAATTTTATTAAATTCCATCCTACAATTTCAAAAAAATAATTCCAACCACTAGAATACATGAAGGAGGAAGAATGAAGAGGCGACCTGGCTTAGGACGGAAAGATAATATGGAAATATTATTTAAAGGAATGAGAGTCAGAGAGGATGGAGGTGGCTCACCCAGGATATAGAAGAGTGGAGTATGCTTGTGGAGAGGGCTCAGGCCCTTGTGGAGTTGTAGAGCCGGTGGGTGAGGGTTCCCTGTAAAAGTTTCAGTCCGAAAAGGAGAGGTCGCGATGGGGCCTTGTCGGCTTTAGCATTCTTGAGTATAGCGGTACCGGTTCGAATACGGTCTGGGCGAGTTGAAATTAATTTTTAGCGGGCTTATAAAATAAATATATAGCTTCCCAATCTGATTGTACTTCTTAAAGAACCTCTCCACTGACCCTTGTATGCTAGAAGTGGCGAAGAAGAACTTGACAGAAGAAAAAAAACTATTTTTTTCCATATTATTTTAAGACAAATTTTCCCAAATTATTTTAAGTCATTCAAGTTTTTTTTTTTGGGGAGGAGGGAGTTCTTCCCTTCCTCGCCGTTAAGGCTATACGGGGTTTTCCGGGTCAAGGGGTGTTGGAGGGGATTTAAAAGACGCCTTGGGACCAGGAGGCGAACTCGTGACTATTTTTGTAACATTTGTCATATATCAGCTTGCCGGTCAATGGTGGTGCTGTTTACACGCGTCAGCCCATTCGGCCACCCCGCCCACATGTTATTCAAGTTACTAGTAATACGTTTGATACCTTTTTCTCGCGATGGATTATTTTTTTTCCACAAAGCGAGAATGCAGATTATCAAGGAGAAAATAAAATAGAATTATGGGTTGTAGTAATTGGTATTATAGTTCTAAACTCCACTGTGTATATAAAAATCCGCTGACAAAGACTGTGTATAAGGACCAATTCGTTTGAACGGAATATTATTTGATATTTCAATTGAATACCTCTTGACTATTGCGTGTAGAGAAGTACCCTAAGTGCAATTTCCCTAAAGGGTACCGCTAAGGATCGTTTGGATAATGTTGAGGGGATGAACCGTTTTACAAGCTAAGGTAAAGGTCGGTTATCCCGTTTCAAACAAGGGCTGTGAACGCACTGCCTATATCACTGACAAAAATGAAGATTATGAGGTCGTGATGGCCTAACGTGTTAAAGCGTAAACTTTAACATTCTCGAATATCGAATAACATCGAAACCGGTTCGAATCCGGTCTAGGCGGGTTTTCATTGAAAATGTATTTTGTGGCAGACCCAACGAATGAATTTCGATTTTCCAACTCTGGTTAAAATAAGTTTAATTGTACCTCAAGAACAACCCCCGTATGTGAGAAATTCTGTGGATAGAGCTATCGATGAAAAAATAAAATAATAATGAAAAAAGTCTTGGAAATCATATCAAGCCATTTACTCTTTTGATGGGCTTATTAATTACCTACTTAAGCATGCTGTCATATTAATGTACATTATCAAGGGAACTATTCGCACCCATTGTACGATATTTTATCTTTGTCTTACCAAAAACAGTTACAGTTATTTTTAAATAGTTAGAGAAGTATTATAGGAATACTAAGTGTATCACTTTCGATTGCTTACCTCTGAAACCTTATATGTCCATTAATTAAAAAAAAACACGCAAAGAAATTAGTATTTCAATTAATTAGGTATTAATTAGGTAGACATTTATATTTTAAGATATTCCTAACATAGTTGAAAATATAACACTAAACGTTATGGGTATTATTAAGGTTTTTCATAACTTTAGAATTTTGGACTTGAGCCATCGATTTCAATATCGCTTTATTGGCTTTATCAAACTACAAGAATATAATTTTTTCAATTTTCTTCGGGACATAAAATTGTTTTTCATATCTTTGTTTTTCACACTGCTTTTTACTTCTTTTATAACGTCAGACTTTTGTTACACACTAAATGATCTTTGCTATAGACCCATGTTTATAATAAGAAAGACAAACTTGAAACGAATTTAAAATAAAATGTTCACTATGTGTCACAGGAAAGAGAATCGGAGAGTTTCATTTCTGTGGAAATGTAAATATTTGAAAAAGATCTGTAAGCATCTAATTTCCATTTTTTTTTAGCGAAACAACGAACCATATTTATTTAATTATTTTCCATTATTATAAATGTACACTAAAGTTTCTCATTAAAGAATATTACAATTCATATTTTTTAATATTGAACTTTTCTTGAATAAACAGAATATTTTTTTAAATAAAACTTAAACTGAAAAAAAATCGAAATATAAAAGTTCGCTTTATTGAGATTCGACTATGTATCAGTCTTTTTAAAGGTCTAGGCTTTTTTTTTTTTTAATGTTTTAAAAAGGCTGTACCGCTGGCATTTGGGGAATAAATTTAATAAACCGGGAAAGTTCCATTGCGAGCTGAATGTCTTGAAAAAAAAACTAAGAGTTTTAAAAGTAATTCTAGTTAGGGTGCCCTCAATCATCTAAGTTGGCAGCAGCATCGATTGTTGACTTCTACGAGCCCGTTGTGCTACACGTGCCTATATCGCCTTAGATAAAAACAATATCAACAAGCCGATAGGAACAGTATAGTTAATAGTTTATTTGTGGTTTACAATAACGCATAGGCCAACAAGAGAGTACAAGAGAGTTTTCTTATGTTCCTGAATGTCAATATCTGTTTTCTCAAGAATCTTGGCACATTTTCTTCTCAAAATTAGGTGTTCTAAGGTTCTTGGTTTGCCTTTGGATCGCCGATATGTGGATGATTAGTTATTTGAAAGAAATCTTCTATAACTAATATATTTTATTATGTTATTATTAGTTAAAAAAATATTTCAGGTTTAAGAGAGAATATTCGAAATGTTCCAACGACGAAATTAAAACTTCTAATAAATAATATAAATTACTTAGAATAAGAAATGGTGAACTTTATAATAGCCATATAACATAGCCCATAATACACGAAGAAAGAAAAAATGGATTTCAAGTCATAAAAATTGCACTTAACACACTTTTATATAATATATTTCGCAATATTTCATCAAGTTCAATGATTATGCCATCATTTTGAAAATTTCCTTCTCTACCATTTCCGAAAAATAACCATATATTCCAAGAAAAAAAATATGTTGAAATCAAAACTTGAAAGCAACTTTATTAGAAAAATTATGCAATTTATGGTAGATTATACTCATTGTAATTTAAAAGGATTCGAAATTACTTTTTCTGATATTTTAGTACATCTAGCAGAAAAAGCAGGAACTATCTATGGTGTGTCCCCACGCCCATACTGACTTCCTAACGTTTGGATGATAACTCGGGTATATTACATTTTTTATATATCTACCATAATATTGTTAATTTATATATGAGTTCTATATGGAACGAAGTTATATACATTTATATAGTTGATAAATCAAAACGAAAAAAAAAATCAATTTTCAGTACTGTATCATTGGAGTTGACCAAGAAAAAAAATTAAAAAGCTTTCTAAAGATTACTGTGGAAATCTATTCTAGATTTTCCACCAAATACACAGATATTTCTAGGATGATATTCAAAGTTCGCCAGTACCATTCGCCATTTTGCGTCAACAGTTTTAATGAACTTTTAGATTTTAAATTTCGTCTGTTCTGGGTAGATATATCATAATTCAGGTTTAGAAAGTTGTATCTTATTGCGAACAATTTTCAAATTAATTATTTATTTTGCTAGATGCATGTAGATTTTAACGTTTCGAGGATTGCTTCTCCTTTACCAGGGATTTGTGTAAATAATGATAAAACAATACCATATTATAATTACTGAAGAATTCATTCAAATAAGAAGGAATTAGTATATCGATAAAGAAAAACGAAAGCGAAGGTTGAAAGGCAAAACGAACATCGTTAGAATTTCTAGTTTTGCAAAAACAAGGTGCCAAGATACTAGGGGAAAACGAATTAACCTCCCCCTAATTTTTAGAAAAAAATGTTTCCAGTTTTTTTTAACACTAAAAAATCTAAAAAAAAAACATAAGTGGTACATTAGATCTATAGAGGTTCATTTTTCTCTACATGGTTTTGCATTACAACTTTAAACTTAATAAATAAGTGAAATTGTACCTACGTGCACGGCGAAACATATATGCCATGCAATATATATATATATATATATATATATATATATCTCAAACGTGTGTGGGTGTGTATATAATATTGTAAGTTGAAAAAAATCAGATATTAATGTGAACTTGATTTGTTAGAAATGTGAAATTATCAATGCATTATATTTTGCTGTAATAATTAGATAAGTTTCTGATGATGTAAAAAGCATCGTCAGATTTTTAACGAAATAAACATTTAAGAAGTAGTTTGTTTACAAAATTTGTATTATTAATTTACAAGGTTAATTGTTTTAACTTAACATCAATGAATATGAATATTTAAGATCAATTACTTTAGAAATAAAAAAAATAGCAGTTATATTGAAGAGCTCTTAATAGGCTGAGATTTCAGATTTATTTTTATCTTCATGATTTTAACAACACACCAAAACGAAGCCAGAGTTTATTTATAAAAATAAGACAATCATTTAAACGGTAAGTCATGAACAAATATATGGAAACATATATATAATAAATAAATACATACCATATATGATTTTTATTATTTTATTTTTTATTAAAACAAAGTTATATATCAACAATTATAAAAATGTTTGAATAAGGTAGGTAAAAATGTTTATGTTTATTTTACGGTCCAATCTATGTTAATAACACAAAAACTTATTATTTAGTAATAATTAATTTTGTTTATAAATTATTAAACGAATGCAGTAAAACCAATAATAGCAATTGATGCATTAAAAAAAAATGCTAGGCCTATTGGTTAAACATAGAAGAGAACTATAGCGAGCATTGATATATTGCAATTTTTCGACTTTTAATATGTTTGTATGATAGTATGTAAGGTCTAACGAAACAAATGGTTAGGGAAATCACTGGCAACTCCATGTTTTAAGGAGAACAGTTTAAAATTACAGATCTTGCAGCTCATGTAAATAAAATTTCCAAATTGTAATCTGTTCTCATTGGAGTAACCTTATTTCCAAGACTAGTATTATAAGATTTAATACTAAATGATATTTATATTGTTAAAATCATTTAATATGTAACTTCATTTAGGAATATTTGATTTATAAATGCACGATCTCCATAGAACAATTTTTAGAGATATTTATACAACACAGTATACATGATATGTATTAATCTGAAAGCAATCACTATAGTTTATTATGTGTATGTGTTTCTAAGTGTTCGAAGTGAACAATTTTTGAGTTTATTACTAATTTCATTTCAAATATAGAATTAAATTTTAATTTAATGCAAATTATAATTGAGTAATTGTCATATTAAACGTAAGCAAGGAAAATTATTGACACAATTTATTCACTTTGTTTACCTAAAATATATCTATTATTTACTCAGGACAAAAGTCTCATTAAATTCGTTTATTGGAACAGATGACGTTTTGCAATGGTTAATTTTGTCGCCATCTTTAATGGAATATCAAAACCCTTCGATATTCATATAATATGCCATAGTTTCCGAATGCATCAATATTTGTCAATAACGGTGGTTATTTTGTTATGTTGTTTAAGGAAACTTATAGTTTTAATAGTTACTTACTTACAGCAGCATGTGAACTTATATCGAAATGGCAGCGTGAACAACTTTTATAAAACGCACTAAACACTCACTTGTTAAACTCTAACACGTTCGGTCTAAATGCCAATATTGGTAAAGTTGAGCTCTAACCTGGGATACCTCTCGCCTACAGCTCCAACTTCTGTTTGGTTACAATCACAATTACTACGGGGCATGCGCAAGGCGGAGGTAATAACCACGCACTTGACACTACTGTTTTCCTTTTTAGTAATGAAAAATATTTACGAAAGTTTAGTTTTAATAGTTAACCGAATATTAATACATTCAAAGTTTTTGTTTTTGTAAAATTTATATTTTATGTTATAATTAACTCTGTTTGTTTATTGTTTGTAATTTTTTATCGTATTTTTTATCAATGAGAGTGATGAGGGATGTAATTACAGTTTTTTCTTGTGAACTATGAATATGATCTCATCCCGTGGAAGCTCCCTAATATGGCGTCGGTATCGGATCTGTGTTGTGAGATTTATCTGCTTCGAGGGAAGGTTATGTAGAATATTGTTATCAATGAGATTGTTTAACATGTACGAGTTACGAATACGATTTTCAGCGATAGCCTCGATGTAGTCTTCTGAATAAGCGAATATTTCACTCGGGCTCGAAAACAGGCAATGGCGAAAGGTTGGGCCTAGTAGAAGGGGGCAGGAGGACAGGCTCTTTCCATTTGGCCACTTTGTTTACCGGGATCGGATTAATTCGTTATGAAAGGAGGGGGTGGGGGCATTGTCTAAAACAAATTCGTTTAGCCGTCAATAGAGGGCGTCAACAAAAGATGTCTGTATACAGGCGGTGTACACAGTCCGTCGGGGATCTTCGATTCGGCGGATAAAGATAATGAGGCTAATCCCACCCATCGCCCTAGCCCGCCGCTCACTTGCCCCACTTCTTAAAAAAATAAAATAAAAATATTTCTATTATTCTCAACTAATTATGGAAAACAAAGCATCGGTGTTTTCATGCGTGTTCATTGGATCATTATATAACTTGCATTATATAACTTTAATGATTATTATTATAACAACGATTTAAGAAAATAAGCTTCGACTTCAAATGAAAACAATAAATATTTACGTAGGTGTGAACATCCAATAAGATATCACTTAATCATAAGAATCTGTATTAGAGGTTAACTGTGTTCTTTTTTAAGGTTGGGATAGATTTATTTTTAAAAGAATTATTGTTATGCTTCGGCATTGATTTTAAAAGATGGGGGCCTTTGAGAGATGTTGTAGTGATTTGTATGAGTATATTAAACGTTTATATTGAGTTTTATTGTTGTGTGTATCGAATACAATGAATAGAACTTATTAAAGGCGTTTGAATGACAATCAAAATTAATATCCTGATTAATTGATGCAGGTTATATATGAGATATGTAGTAAAATAAAGAGTATAAGCTATCTACTCGGCTAAAAATTATATAAGTTGACTCACCTTTTAACCCGCCGCTCTCTCTATTCGTCGAGAAACGGAGGGGTGCGAGCTTAGGCTGAAACGACTCCCTGGAATCCGTCGTCCGTGCTGGCTGAAAAGGATAATCTCACTTCACCACACCCATAGTAGGAGGACGACAGAGAGAGAGTGGATGCGGCGGGGAAGACTGGGCTACGCGATCCTCTCTAGCTGGGCCCTTCCCTAGGGCCCGTCTCTATCCTGCTCCAAAGGAAGTTCATGCTGGGGCATGGCCGGACCTTGCCTCCGTTTTTCGCACCTACCTGCTCCTATACTCTGGCCGCCACTATCGACCCTTCGATGTGTCCTCTCATCGATGCCAACTATCGATACTATTCCTTATCCCGATTCTGACCCAAACCAACCTATCCTCCAACCGCTCACAGTCCTCTGAAAAATTAACAACCAATCGTTAACAAAACGACCCCTACGCTAACTCACCTATCGCCCAATCTTTTCACCCACTCACCGAGTACAATCGACACGAGACTAGAATCGATAGGTATTAAGATGGGTGGAGGCTGCGCCGTTGAGACAGTGCGCAAGTATCGACCACTGTCCGCCAGTGGGCGCTGCAGCGCTGCACTCTCTGCAACCTTATCCCCACCGCTGGGCTCCCTCTCATTCAATACCGATACACCTACTCTCAGCCTCTACATCTATTTAGTCTCAATATCTTACACCCCTGTCCCCCGACCATAATATGCTTTCCCCATCACACGATGGCAATATATTCCAACCAGCGGCGACTTAGACGATTCAATCGATAACTATGGTTCAAAATTAAGAGCTTGATGAAGGAATATTGAGAATAAATAATTGTTAATATTTAATTGAATGAATAAAAGCCCAAATATAAAAAAAAATTGTTTAGCTACACAAAGATAGTACAAACGTCAATAATATGACGGAAAAAAAAATCACAGTATTTGGTATGTATACAACTAGTCTCATCTAACTCACTTTTTTATATTTTTCATTGCCCTCTGTTACAATGAACTATATGCTGTGTGAAATAACAACTCAGCACAGCCACCCACAAACATCTCTCCTCACATTTATCTTTTATTGAACCTAATCATATAACATTTAATTATTTTATATATGTATTTTTGTAATATTTAACTAAATTGATATCTTAAGATTTTATGTTTAATGATTACAATAATTTTTAAAAATAAGTTTGTTTATTTACAAACCAACTCATCTAATAGTACTTAGTAGAGTCATTTCAGTCAACTGTTTAAATACAAAAAGCGCTTTCGAAGTCGTGAATTAAGGAAGTCGTGGCTCACAATGTTTGAAGTGTATTTCTGTTCTTACTTAACAGTTCAAGTTTAGGAGTAATGAATATTATGAAAGTTATAAACCGAAAGAAGTTGAAAACATTGCATTCTCATATAAGAAAATAATTAAGCGGCTCTTGAAGTTCAAAGCCAAACTATTTGTAAGGGATTTCGAAAATTGTACCAAACTTCTAAAAACAAAATGATGCATGGGTCCTTTATTGAATGGTGAATTGCTGAGTCGATCCAGCAGTTGCACAAGTATGAGGTCCCACCCATTGGTAACTGGTCTTTGAAGAGGTTTAGGGAGTGCTCAAGAAGAGCGGTTCTCCGTCACAGCTTTCGTGGATGATCTCGCCGCTGTGGTGGCCCCGAACAGCAGAGCCAGATTGATATAACAAGCGGAACGGTAAGCAAACCTGAAGAACTATAAAGAGGATGACAGCTGCTAAGACACAGACAACCCTCTCCAGAGCCAGGACTAATGGGGCTCAACTTATTACTATGTTTTTCAAGGAGCAAGAGTACGTCTGATTGAGATAGTCAACTATCTTGAAATCAGAATTGAGAGAAATTTCAACGTGACGCCTCAAATCAGTTATTATAATAATGACTGTTTTGCGTGCTAATTGCACTCCCATCTTCAATATGAAGTTTGTCGGAATGGAGAAGTTACTTGGGAATACTCTACGGAAAATATAAATAACCGTGAAACTTAGCACTAAGGGTTAGCACGAAAATATTGAGGGGTTCTAGAACCGCCATATAATGATGAGATGAATATTTAAATATCAATGCATACAAAATATTCTAAAAAATCCTGTTATGCTGCATCCTTCTCATTGTTGAACATGAAATGCAAGATCCTACTCTGGATTCATGTAAAGGAAGTCTGTGGCAGATTATATCAGCGGATTATTATGGGAAGAGAATATAGAATCAAAACGTATCATCTCTTTAGTGGCTTAAGATCAACCGATGACAGTAATAATTTATTAAGCCTAACGATAACTAAGCTGGAAGGTATTGCTCACTGAGAAGCGGAATAAGGCAAAATCATGTCTCCTGTTCAATATTTTCTTTATACAGGTAGTGCAAAATTAATAACTAGTAGCATGGGCATCGACGGCATTAGCATGGGGCATTTATGATTTGGTGTTTCAGAGGTATTCAAGACCCATGGTCTTGCTGCCAAGCGACAGGGGATCAACTCAAATATAAAACCGAAAACATGGGATAGAAGACAACCCCACGCATCTACCATTCATCAGTGAAAGTAAATTTCGGCCATTAACAATTTGAACAAGATTCTGAATTTGTCATTTAAGCTCGAAAATCACAAATTCCTATCAGCTGATGATCATCTGTGGAAACCAACGTTAGTTTGGGCTGCAAAAACACCCTTCAAGCAGTCTTATTTCTAAACAGTTACATATATTTCACGTGTTCTACCAGGTCTTATTTATGGATAATTAAAGCTGTCGAAAGAGATATCAAAATATTTGAAACAAAAGTTCTCAAGCGTATGAATCTGCTAGTTCAGTTTCGGTTTGGAAGCAAAGAAGCGGTATGAAATATACGAGTAGTTCGGCAAACCTGAGTTAAGTAAACTCGTGAAACTAGAAAGGTTGACATGGGTTGATCATGTGGCGAGAATGGTCGGTGACATGATCCTAAATTTACTGACAGAACTCATACATGAAAGACGTGAAACAGAAAGACCGTGAATACGATAACAATTACTGTTAGACCAATTGATGCAAATAATGTTGATATTCCAAACCGAAAAGTTATCGAAGAGAATTTGGAGAGGCCATGATAGCCAAACGGTACATTTTTGTACTTCACATCCGCATAGGCCTTTCCAAAAAGGGAGTAATAGACTAATTTTCCTATTTGACCAATGATGCAGGAAAGAGATCTAAATTAATAATAACCATTAAATAAATAGAGCTTTTATGATATACCATATTCATAAGTATAGTAGTTTATAATTGAGTTCCAGACTGTAAATAGAACGACTGTTAAATATTGCGAGTGTAAATAATACTGCTAGGAACCCAAATAAATCCTTGAAATATATTTCTGTTTTATTTCAAGAGGGTTCATATTTTATAAATATGCTTTATCTTGCAATAATATTCCGAGTTTAATGCATCGCAGGCGTTAAATTGCATTTTAGGTGCTCCGGAGAAATTTATGGCGTGCTGGGTCATCGTTTTACATCATGACCTTTAGTTATGTACATTACAAACCAATGTATTACCTAAAATGTAGGGTATTGTTTAAATTTGTTTTGTTACTTGGCCTCGTGGAATCAGTGTGACTGGACCACCCCATGCTATATTATTTAGGAGCACTGCAGTAAACGTCTGAAATAAGAGTATTGTTTTATATTAAATTTATTTAGAAAAAAATAACGTTATTTAAGAGTAAATTTTGGTCGTGGAACTCTAACAAGAACCGTACAAAAAAAAATGGGAATAAAAAACTACAGTATGTGCTTTAGACCACACCATAATAATATGAAATATATTATTATTTTTTTCTATATTTACAAAGTAATAAAATTTACAATATATATAATTATAATTTTGTATGAATTTCTCTAGTAAACTTTGCTCTGAGTGGTCAACATTTATATCTAGTGTTGCCCAAATGCAAGACCATGACGAGTCTTGTTCTTGCACAATCAGTCTTGGTCTTGATCTTATGAGTCTCACAGTTACCTATTAGATTATAAATATAGAAATATTACTCTATTTTTTTAAATAGTAGAAACCTAGCTAAGCCGGAATGAAGAAGTAGAAGAGTTAAATGCAAAAGTATATAGATTATACCAATTCTTTACATATAGTAACTTAAATTGTCAAGTTTTGGTAATTATTTTGCCTTAATGTTTATTCAAAAAATCTATTTTTTTTTTACCTTTCTTGGTATTGGTCTTGTAACAGTTAGGCGATCTCGATCTTGCTAATTGCAAGACTAAGACCTTTTTTGGGCAACACTAATTGTACCATACTCTAAAAATGATACTATAGGTTTATGATAAATAAATATGTGATAAATACGCTTGATTGAAATGTATTTGCTAAATATCTAACAAAAAGCATACCATTTTTAAAATATAGCTTCTGAAAAGGGAGTCGATAATTTGTCGAAACTATCGAGTGCAACAGGAAGAGAATAGAAACACATGATTTCTTATTTTTATAGCTAATTAAAAAAAAAATCTATATTGACTTCCGCAAATCGGTTTCTGAATTATCCATGGTGTTTAAATTTCAAATTGGTTCAAAAAAATAGTTGTTATTATTTTTTTTTTTGCGCTATATTTTTACCTTACCGACTCTATAACTCGGCGTCATGTGCAATGTTTGACAACCATTGCTTACAATTTGAGAGAACATATGGTAACGACTTTAGTAACAATAATCAATTTTAATAGCTAAATATTAACTAGCTCTCTTGCCTGCCTTAACAGATAAGATATAATCCTATTTATCTGGAATAATGTAGCCAGATTTATTCGTGATGACGCGAAATTCGATTTAAAAGATGATATGATTAGTTTTTTGTATTAATGGCTCTAATTAAAAAAAAAATGCCAGGAAAATACAAGTTAACCCACTTCGTTCAATTGAAAATTTTGACAAAAGACAGTAATGAAGAGAATTTTTATTTTAAATACGTATGAGAAATAAAGCAGAGCCAAAGGAAGGGCTTCTACGAAAATATTCACTCCCTATTTTCAGAAGAACTCTAATTAGTCTCTTAGGGCTCTCTCTTTCCTCACTGGTAAGAATTTATTTTTTATTAAATACGAATTATGAATATGTTAAAAAAAATAAATAACATTCCGCAATACTTATATCCATATAAGCAGAATCCCAATTTTTATTCAATCGAATATTTTTTTCGATAGAGTTTTTATAATGCAAATCAAATATCTTTACGCATCAGTGAACATATATGCAATTAGGGAAATTTTATATTGCATATTTTATGATATTTTTTTGAACAATTTTTAATGAAAAACATCACAATCAGTCGCATCCAAGGACAACAGTAGTATTGTTGACACTATGTACAAGAAATAAAAATAAATAAACAATAAAATAATAATAATAAAATTAAATGCATATAAACTAAACTAAACAAATAAGCTAAACTCATCAAAATAACTACTTAAATAAACACATTTCATAATAAATGGATATAATTGCATATTTTTGTTTTGCTGAAATTAAGTTTAAAAAAATCAAATGCATTATGGAAGATGAAATTCCTGATGAGCACAATAATGACACATTTAATAATTGATTTCTTAAAATATGGATTTTTTTCATTTTATGCCCTTTTATATTCTCTTTCTATCTCTTCAAAACTATGAAACATCAAACTTAATTTTATTTTAGTTTGTTTATAACTTTCTTTACAATTGGTATTATTTTAAATACCAAAAGTAATTACATGATTTTCTTCAGAATAGAAATTTGGGATCGAACCTTTTCGTCGAAAAGACGAAACAGTTTTCAAAACTAATAGTTTTTCATAGAAAAAAATCGTTTTTATAACCGTTTTTATGAGAAACTTTCTAGTGAAATGGATAAGTCGATAATATTTAGTAACTATCTATGAATTTATTTCTATCTCCTCTGTTGATGTTCAATCATTGGGTCCTAATTATAAAAATATGTCGAAATTAAAAGATTAAGTTACGCAGATACAAATTTAGAAATTTATTAATTAATTTTAATGCAGAATAGGTTGCATATAAATCTATTTGTTTACGTTGTCCGATATTTTTAAAATATCACCATTGTTAGTATAATTTTATTTCTATTTGTATGTTTTCATTACTTAGCTTAGCCTTTGCCTGAGAATCACATGATTCAAACACTAGGAAGTAATGACAAGAAATCACCAAAAACTGTTATTGAAATAGCGGTTTCGAGTTTTTCCGGTCAATCTTGGTATCACTGATATTCAGAACTACAAACTTTTTTTTTTTTTTTTTTTTTTTATTAAAACACTTTATTCAGAAATATTACAATTTGTCACAGTTAAGGACACTTATAATAGAGTTCAGAGATTGCATTCATACCGTATATACAAAAATATAAATAAATAAAGTAATAACAAAAGAATAAGAAGAAAGAACAAAAGAGTAAAGAAAAAAAATAATATATATACACATAAGTAAATAAAAATAGAAATAAAAGTAAAACAAACACCTTATATAAAACATACATTATTTACAATTTGCCAGGTGATCTCCGAACCAATCCTGTCCCCTCCACATGTGGAGGGAAAAGGGAGGCCTAGGAGATCCCTACGCTTCTCCCTCAGCCACTTCACTGGTATTTTAAACCAGCGGAGGATGAGTAAGAGCGCTACAGCCACAGACACTCATGACTTGAGTGGAGAATCTGGCCATTGCTAGAACTCCAAAATATCCATATTTACAAAAGGTCTCGTGGCCACTGCCGCTTTAACCTACGAAGGGGATTGTAGGGATGGGTGGTGCTTGATAGGGATTGTACAACGGGATTTGGGTGATGAGAAAGGTTCTGGTGAAATTTGGAAAATTTGGCTGGGATAAGATCAAGAATAAATGGGATATTAAGGTCATGATGTAGGGTTTTATTGGTTACATAGAAGGGAGCATTGACTATTGTACGGAGGACTTTAGACTGAAAGGATTGAATGCGTTTGATGTTAGAAAATTTGGCTGTTCCCCATAGTTCTAGTCCGTAAGTCCAGATGGGTTTCAGTATTGTCTTGTAGATCAGTAATTTGTTTTCACCAGAAAGTTTAGATTTTCTATTCAGTAGTCTATATAGCTGGCCATATCGTCTGTTAAGTTCCTGTCTTTTAAGTCGAGTATGTGGATTCCATGTTAGTCGTCTGTCTAAGAGAAAGCCAAGATACCGGACTGTATCTGAGAAAGGAAGCTGGATGGAGTTAAAATAAACTGGTGGGCACATTACGCCGAAGGGTGAAGGTAATGTGTTTACATTTAGATTCGTTTACCTTAATGCGCCATTTCTTACACCAGTGTTCAATCAGGAAGAGGTGCCTTTGTAAGTTTGCGGACGCTGTTTCAGGATCTGAGTTGGAAGAAAGGATAGCAGTGTCATCAGCGAAAGTTGCCAGGAGGGTATCGGGATGGACAGGAATATCAGCGGTAAAGAGAATGTAAAGGATGGGGCCCAAGACGCTGCCATGAGGAACGCCAGCCTCAATTGAGTAACAGTCGGAGAATTCGGTGCCACAGCGAACTCGGAAGGAGCGGTCGGAAAGATAGGATCGGAGTACTAGGTATAAGGACTGTGGTAGATGGATTTTAAGCTTGAAGAGTAATCCGGCGTGCCATACCCGGTCAAAAGCTTGCGCTATGTCCAGAAATGCACCCGAGCAATACTGCTTGCTTTCTAGGGTTGAGGATATATGGTCAACAACTCGGAGTCCTTGCTGGACAGTGGAATGTTGGGAACGAAATCCGAATTGATGAGTAGGAAGGTTATAGGATTCAATTATAGGTAGGATTCGTTTCAGTAGGATCTTTTCAAAAATTTTTGAGAGGATTGGGAGTAGGCTAATTGGTCTATAGGATGCTGTATTGTTGGAAGGTTTGCCTGGTTTCAAGAAGAGGACGATGGTGGAATGTTTCCATAAAAGAGGGAAGTGGGTAGTTCGTAGGATGCAATTGTATATATATGTAAGAAATGTGATGGCTTTAGATGGAAGTTGTCGAAGGATCTGTGGGGTTAGAAGGTCATATCCAGGAGATTTGCGAGGTGTGATTTTCCGTAAAAGGTATTTGACCTCAGAGGGATTAACAGCTTTAGGTGGTAAGGAGAGTGGGATAGGTATTGAGAGGGATTCTTCTACTTTTACTGTGTGGCTGGGATGGGATTCTGGATGAGGAGCGAAAGTATAGGAAAGGTGTTTGGCAAATTCCTCGGCTTTATCTTCATCAGATGCTGCCCAGGAGCCATCATCTCGTCGAAGAGGGTGGGAAATATGATGGGATTTGAGGATTTTTCTGGTGATATTCCAAAGGGAATTATCATGAGCAGAGAGTGTGGTGAGGTAGGAATTGAATGATTGGGATCTGAAGGTGGCTAATTCTTTTTTTAATTTTTTACAGTGATAATTGTAGGAGTGGCGGTCGGCTGGATGTCTGGTACGTTGCCATAATAATCTGGCACGGCGTTTTATGTGGATTAGGTCAAGGAGGTGTTGAGGTAAATTATGTTTCTTAAGGATTTTTGAGGAGTGATCAGGGGAGGAAGCAGTCCAGACTGCTTCTTGAATTTTGGTAGTGAAGGAATGTACTGCATTGTCCAGGTCTTCAGAGGTTTTCAGGGTTACTCTGAGGTCAATTTTATCGGAGAGGATTTGATGAAAGAGTTTCCAGTTAACTGGGCCTCTGATGAAGGACGGAGGAGAGGGTTTAGGAATAGGAGCTAGTGATACTTGGAGTATTAATGGGCTGTGGTCTGAGGAAAGCTCGTCAAGACGGGCAACGGAATGGTTGAGAGCACCTAAACCATTATGGATAAAGAAATCGAGGATATCGGGATTACGGTTAGGATCAGTGGGCCAGTAGGTAGGTGAGTTGGGTGGAAGAAGGGTAAAATTTTGGGAATTGAGTACAGACAGCAATGTTCGACCACGAGAATTCGTGGTTCTTGAACCCCATTGTTGATGTTTGGCGTTTAAGTCTGCACCCAAGATGAAATGATGTCCTAAGGAAATGAGGAAGGAACTAAATTGGATATTGGAGATGGATTGGTTTGGAGGGCAATACGCTGATGCAACGGTAATAGGAAAGGAGAAGGTTTTGATTACGACTGCGGTGGATTGTAGGAAATCGTGTGTAGGCAGTGGGAGTAGGTGATGGGAGAGGGATTGGTGCACAATGACTGCAGTACCGGCATGTGCTCTACCGTCAGGATGGTCGGTACGGTAAGTTATGTATTGTGGTATTTTTAGGAGCTGTTTTTTAGTCAGTCGAGTTTCCGTTATTAGGGCTACGTCTACGTTCTTGTCTTGTAGTAAGGCTGTTAGTTCGTGTATGTGATTTCTAACACCATTCGCATTCCAAAGGAGAATGGATATGGGTTTGATGGAAGTCATTTAAGGATTTTTTAAAGGAGGGATAAGGTGAGATACTAGGTTAGTGAGAAGTGATATCAGTGGGGTAACAAGGGATTTAAATTCTGAAAGAAAGGATGTCAATAAGCTGGTTAGATCTGTAGCATTAGGCGGTGGAGGAACATATTGGATTTGATGTTGGTGAGGTTGTTGTTGATTAGGTACATTAGGTGGGATAGGATATTGAGATTGGGGTTGAGTTTGTTCTTGCGGCAGGGCCTCACATACATTAGTCGGGTCTCTACCCCCAAGTAGCTTGGCAAAAGAAACCTTAGAGTTCACAATTTTAGCGGGTCCTCTTCTTGGTTTAGGTGTATCATCAGGGTCCCTGGGTTTCATATATCTCGCTTTAAGATTTTTATAAATTTGGCAGCCTTTGTAGTTGGCTGGATGGCCTTCCAGGCATAGGGCACAGACTGCTGGTTCTGTAATTGGTTTATTACACTCGCCAGACTTGTGTGTTTTACCACATTTCACGCAGCGTGGTAAGTGGTGGCAATAAGACTTGGTGTGGCCATATGCTTGGCAATTATGGCACTGGATGAACTCTCTTTTTGGGTACGGTTTTTCGACCTTTACGCTGGTGTAGAAAATTCTATTCACATCGTATATTTTCTCGATCCCAGGCGATGGCTCTAGATCGACGAAAAATAAGGGCAATGGGATTTTATTCTTTACACCTGGTTGTTCTTTATTTTCTTTTAAAACATTGGTTATCTGACGTATTTTGAACCCTAACGCCGTTAACTCTTCTTTAATCACTTCTATTGGGGTTGAGGAGTGTAAATTTCTTATTACAACTCGTAGTGCTCTTTCCTGTTTCAACTGGTATGTGTGAAAGTCCGCATTTGTGTCTGTTAAATATTTTACGATTTTTCGGTACGCTTCAGGTGTGGCCGGTATTATTTTTGTATCGTTTATTCTGTTTAGGCATGTATAGCTACCTGGGCAGATTTTATTAAGTTGAGTACACAACAACTGGAAATTTCTCAAATTTTTGACAAAGATAGGAGGTGGGCGTGGTTCTCGAGGTATAGGTGCATCTTCCATTTCTTCCCTGTCATTTTCAAGCACCTGGTATGGATTAGGTGTAAAAAATGGAGATTCCATTTCTTGTGAAGACGTACTTGGCAGTGGTTGAGACACAGATTCTTGAGTGTTCGCTGGAGGAGTTCCGGGGGGTGTTAATCGCTTACTACGACGTGTTTTCTGTTTAGGCGGTGAATTACGTGGGGTAGAGCCAACTGAATGGGACCTCTTAGTTGACATTACTTGGTGATAATATCGCATATAAAAAAAAAAAAAGAAAGGGAAAAAAAAATAAATAAATAAAACTACGTCTGCGTGTTATTACAATGGATGAACCACCGGCTGAGAAACAGCCAGTTACGTGGCAGAGCCACAACTGGAGAGGGGAGCCGTCAGCTGTTATGGCTATAGAGATTAAGCCTATAGACGCTAAATCACTAAATTCACTGTCTGTAATAGTACACAGTAAATAACAACACTACTCACTGTGGTGTTAGTCCATTGTTGTTGTTTTGATGTCTGCTTAACTAGTTTTTTTTAAAAAAAAGTAAAACTGAGCACTTATTCTACTAAAAAATAGTAAAACTGTGGGACACGACGTGAAATGTGGGTATTCAAATCAAGCGCATGCGCAGAACTGAACTACAAACTAGAAATGTTATTTGGAACATTGCATTTTTGTCTTTATCAAACAAAAGTTAACAGATATTGAAAGTTCATAAATAATAAAATCGTGCATTTTTTAATCACTTTTAAATTTATTTAGTTTTACAATTATAGACTTTTGCGTTCTAGTACTGAGTATACTCAATAAACTCAAAATAATTCTGTTAATTTACAATTATTTAATGATATCTATAACAATGAAGTTAATTGACAAATAAACAGTAATAGTCACTCATTCCAAATTAATAAATTATTTTTCGATTAAAGTATCTAATACTCGATAGACAATTCATGAAATCTTTAATATTATTTGGTATCGAACATTTCCTAAAAAATAAGATCTCCTTCAAAAATATTAATTAAACGGGTGATCAGTCATTAAGTAGTGTGTGTTATTTATTAGGTGTATATATAATATTGTTAAAAATCAAAGTTTGTTAGATGGAAAATTATGTTCAATTAGAGTAACGCAAAAATCTGATAAAGAATCTGAATTGTTTATTAATAAATTTTTTCACATGCTCAACTTCAATGCTTGTTTTTTATTAGTAATTAGCAAATAATCTATCTTGCATCTGAAAACAAATAATGAATCTAGATATATATTTAACAGGCAGTAAGCCTTTAATTTTATACTAGGGTATAGTTTTTAGTGAACCAATTGTTTTCATTTCGACGGCTTCAGCTCCTTACAAAATGGGTTTTGTTGCAAATCCTCATTCTGATTCTATATCGATTTCAGAGGGGTCTGGATGTAGCGTATCAATCAGTTTTTGGTGGAGTTTCCCTGGGGTCTGCTACGTTGTGGATTGACTAGGACTTTTCGTCATTTGGTAAGAAACCGACAACCAGATTTGTGGGGAGAAAAAATTAAAAACGTTCGCTCTGTATTACATTATATCATGCATTACATTACATCATGACATTTTTGCGGCAGAAAATCTATGTGTTGCTTAAAACTTGTTTCAGGTGATCATCACTAGAACTTACTAAAGATGGCATTTACGTTCCTAATATTTATAATTTACTGTTAAGTATTCATATATATATTATGAATTTATCGGATATAACTTATTTTAAGTAGTTTGAACGAAATTAGTTTTTCAAAATTAAACTAAATTCCGGACAGTTGTTAAATTAATAAATAATATGGTAATTGAATTAACCAAGTATTGGATATATTTAAAAGAAACTAAAATTGCTTTATCTATTTATAACAATAATAAAAAAAAACGAATAGAATCTACGCTGTTTGGTTTTTGATGGCGAATCTTTATTCCTGTTAAAATAATTAAATTAAATCTGATACAGAAAAATATTTTGCAAATTAGCTATTTCTTATAGTTGTCTTATTTGAATAAGAATAGAAGTCTTATAAGAATAATTGACGCACCATTTTATGTCGCTAACGATAGATTACATAAAGTCTTGAACATCCCAACAATTTCAGACACTGCAAAAAAAAAAAAAAAACTACAACAACTTTCACCAAAGACTAAATTACAACACAAATCCTGTGACAGAAAACCTTAAAAGCACTAGAAACCCGTACAGCCCACCTCGACGATTACGTAGGCGGTGGCCAAGAGACCTGCTGAACTGAACAATTTCCTGGATGGTGATGGAACGCTGTGAAGCTGCCAAAAAAATTTGCGTAAAAATATATGGGGAGCACCACATCAAAACTGTGGGTCAGATTTTTTGACGAAATTCATTTTATACCGAAATCGTTTATTGTTTTTGGCAAGAAAAATAAGACTGAAATGTTTCGAATGTTATTACTTCTTGTTACTGGTGAGTTGTCATTTTTTATTATAAAATATATCGAAACATAAATAACATCATGTTCGGTGATATGGAATGATATTGGTGATATGGATTTTAATTTTGACAAGAGTTAACACTTCAGGAAAACAAATTATAATATTACTAGCACAAAAAAAAATCAAAATTATGTGATTATTGCGACAAAAAATTTTTTTGGGACTTACTGTTTAATTTTTAAACGTTTATAGCTAGGGTTGCCCAAATGCGAGACCAAAACTCTTGGTCTTGTGAAAGAGTCTCGCTACAGTCTTGCACTTACCTATGAGCCTATTACTATGAAGATATTACTGTAATTTTTCAGGTAGGGAAAACCTAACTAAGCCCGAATGAAAAATTGTAAGAGTTACATGCAAAAGTATATTGGTTATACCAATTCTTTTCACATAGTATCTAAATTTGTCAAATATTAGTAATTATTTTGCCTAATTTTATTCTCAACGATTTTTTTACCAGCATTGGTCTTGGTCTTGCAACAGTCAGGCGCAAGCAGTGATATGTATCATTTGACAATGAAAATTTGTCATTAGATATTCCATAAATAATTTTTGAAACCGGACCCTAAACTAAATTGAAATAAAAGAATACGTTCGACCAGATTTTGGTGAGAATTGATGATGCTATTGCTCACAATTGTACACACGAATTTTATTTATTGTAAGTTGCAACAGTCAGGCGGTCTTGGGCAGCACTATTTACATCTCAGCTTCTATAAATGCTAGAAAGCAGTGATATGTATCATTTGACAATGAAAATATGTCATTAGATATTCCATAAATAATTTTTGAAACCGGGCCCTAGACTAAATTGAATTATAAGAATACGTTTGACCAGATTTTGATGTGAATTGATGATATTATTGTTCACAATTGTACATGTGAATTTTATTTATTGTAAGTTATCACTCTGCTAGATTGGCCAGATACAATTGTGAACAATAATATCATCAATATTAGACTTATATCATGGCATTTATTAGACATATGACATGACAATAGAATCTCTACGTCTTTGGAGCCTCATGAGTATGTTGTAGACCAAACAGCTAAATTCTTAAAAGAGGATTTAGGCGATGATATTGTTCCATACATTATTATTCATAATATAATAGTTTAGGTGTTCATGTGTAAGTAATTATAAGTTTTTATTTAGTAGCGGAAACTTTTATCGTCGCTAGTGTTGAGCTGAATTTACTGAGGAGGCGAAAAGGATTTTATCCGACTGTACCGGAACGGGGCTATATATATTGTAAGGCACTAGGTTTTCCACCGACATCTGTGCCCGAGGTCCTTGCACAATTTTTCACACTGGTTTGCTTCGGCTTGACCGATCAACATTTTATTTTCAATTTTTATTTCTAAAGGTCAGAATCGTCTTGAAAATAATGGATCAAACAGCAAATAAAAAGAAACTCCATGCTGTTAATTACTGTATTTGAATTAACCTGAAATAATATTATCCATATGAATAATTACCATCAAATTTTCTATTGTTAAATTTAAGTTATTCTCATTTAACAGTTTATCATCTCATCTACCTAAAAGAAATATAGTAATAAATGAAATTTTAAAAAAATCCTGTTTTTCATGTAATATAGTTGGAGTCTTTTGAGTATAAAATAGTAGCAAAAACGTCGTTTTAACTCATAAATCTTCGACGTTTCCGACTGCTCCAATACTTACTAGACAAACACTCTAAACTTTCAATTAATTACAAAAGACTCATCTATTTAACTATAATAAGACCTATATTGACATACGGAGTTGAGCTTTGGGTCACTACCAAACCATCGAGTTCCTATCGTATCCAATCCTTACAATCCAAAATCCTTCGTCAAATCCTTAATGACCCATATTTTGTCACAAATAAAACCATTCATAAAGACCTTAATATCCCATATGCCGCTGATTTGACCCGAGCCAGATACCTATCCGTTCACGGTAAACTCCAGTCCCATCTGAATCCACTTGTTTCCAGCCTTGCTTCTTCCTCGATTCCTGATAATCTCCCTAGGCGTCTGAAAAGAAGATGGCCTCGTGATCTTTTCACATAGAATTAAATAGGGAGTGATACCACTGGACAGTATCTCTTCAAGTCTGTTTATGACATGATTTCTAATGTCTGCATTTTTACTAGTTGTATTGTTTATACAGTTTTAAATTTCATTAAATAAATAAATAAAAAATAAAACTCATAAATCTATTTCAAATATCTTAAATATTAGTCCGCGGTAACAAATTAACATTCGTCTAAAACTTCGTGAATGGCTTTATCTTATCGTAATCTACTTTTTTATTTTTAGAAAAATCTCGGAAAATGAGGCGTTTTCAATCTGGAGATCGGTAAACTATATTTATTTAATGAGGTACTAAACACTCCATGAACGCCCATTTACTTGAATTGTAAGACAATTCAATCACAAAATCAAGAAGAAGAGCGTGATACAAAAATATTGGGCCATTTGGCGTCCTCTCCATCCCAAACATGTCAAAATAACGAGATTATATAAGACAAACGACCCAATATTTTTGTAGGCCATCTTTTTTATCGATTTTGTGATCAAAGTATCTTACGATCCAAGCGGAAAGCAATGCCCGTTACGAGTTTAGGCAGAGAATTGGGCAGGGCCAGAAGGGGATTTCATGGAGCAAGTTGGGCCATCAAAATTTTTGAGGGGGCACATTTTAACTGGATTTTGAATTTGAAGTGAAAAGTTTCCCAAAACAGAGAAATATTAGAAAGACATGTTGTAGATCACAGTAAGTGTAGTTGTATTTAGGGTGAGGTGGCCGAGTGGACTAATGCGTGTGCGCATCACCGCGCGTTGCCCGGCAACCTGATAACCAAGATAGAGACGACAAAACTTTTAAATCTGGCGTTATTCCCCGCCCTCATTCCCTGGCACTGGAAAATCCCCGTATAGTCTAAAAGACCGGGAAAAAAAAAAGTGTAATGTATGTTGTATTGTATATGATCTACGATCCTACTTTTGCTTGCACCGTTAAGAAGAGGAGAGAAATACAGTTTTTGTAGAAGGGAGATGGTTCATGCGCCATATACCTTGGGGTGAAGAGCAGCCCTGGGTTCAAGCCGTCTATTTCATTTCACTGTCAAATTATCTTACAATTCAAATGGAAAGTAAATGAGTATTCATGAGTTTTTAGTATCTCATGAAATTAATTTATTTAATGAGAAAACGCCCCATTTTCGAGAATTTTCGTGGAAAAAAGGTGGAGGTTTCGATAAGATGAATCTGTTCTCGAAGTTTTAGGCGAATGTTAATAATTTCAAGAAAAGAGGTCTGTACCGCGGACTAGATTGAAGCTTAGTGTTTTTTTAGAAACATTTATTTGGCAAATACAATAAATAAAACACCAAAAGTCTAAATATATGAAAAAATCAAGAAACAAGACAATGGCTTGGAAATGAGCTCTAGATGAATTGAGAACAAATAAAAATATTTCCTGGAAGATATATAGTCACGTGGTCAACAGTTCAAAGGCATGGCTTATGTTCTCAAGATGTGATTCTTAGAACTAACACAAAGAGGTTACGGACGTAAGATACGTGCAAATTTTTTTTGTAATACTACATCGAAAAATATTTGACCTATGTTTGAGGGTTCTTGCGAATGCGTTCTAGAAGTAGAGGAAAAAAATTATGTTATACAATTTTATTAATTTTTTCTATTACTCTTAAATTAATTTTCTGACTTACTCGGTATAGATTTCTAAGTTAATATATCATTTGATTTTAATTTTAGGTATGTGTGTGAAATAAGAAAATCACATTGCTAATTGTATTAAACGAATTCTAATGTATAATAAATTACAAAAATATAAAGACTAGTTAAGTAGGCTAAGAAAATATTTGTTAGGAAAAATGACTCAGATTCGTTTTTTGCTAAAAAAAAAAACTTTAAATCAATAAGTATACATCTTCGATTTATTCCAAGAAAATTTCCCTTTATCAAATCACAACATTATAAACTTGCTATTAGTGTGACAAGCTATTGATGCTTTAAGCAAGTAACTGGTGAATGGTTTGGTAAATTTTCCAAGGGTAAAAAATAAAAATTTAAATACATGTAACAGTATAGAGTTTTATTACTATATTTTAGCGTTTTAATTAGTTTTTAGATAGAATTTAAATACATTGTGCGAAACAGGAAAAAAAATTATAAAGTCATGAAATTGAATAAAGTTTGGAGCATTTCTAAAATATTCAAATGTCATGTTATAGATGTATTTTAGTAATTCAAAACAAAACTCCATTTCATGGACACAATTTTTCTTGAGAACCTACATGATTGTGTAAAAAGTTTTACAAAACTTATAACAGCTTGTTTTTATCAGATGACTAGTAGAGTGCTCAAGGTGAGTCTAGAATAAGTCTATTCTATATAATAATAAGTGAGTCGAGGAAGTCCGAAACAGATATTTTGTGATATAAAGTAATAAATTAGGTTTGAGCAGCAGATAAATTTATCAGAACTGATATCAATATAACAAGTATTATTCATTTACATGGATTTACATTTAATATAAAATAAAACGAAGGACAGATTGAATTAATGGTAGCATTTTCTTGTCACAAATTTTCAAGCCAAGCCAAAATTAATCCAAACCAAAAGTCAAGTCAAGATTTTTTTCATTTTAGTAGGTATATATGTATATATATATATATATATATATAAGATAGCGGAATGTTACAGGAAGTGTTGAAAGTGAGTGGAATATATTAGTGGTTTTGGTTTATTTCAAGTATGATCATGCATAAAAATTTACAATAATTGAGAAGCATTCTATAAAAAATTATTCTCACTTCTCATAAAAAAAAAATATTTTGACCAAGTAAAACTTTCTATAAATATTTGACTTTTATGGTTATAAAGCTATAATAACACCTACACTGCTCCACAGGGGCCTTCTCCTGTGATACCTGTATAAATCCATACTTACGAGACTACAGGGCTTCCAGAACTACTACAAAGGGCGAAGAATCAAACAATACTAGAGGATCTCCAGCTCCCCTCAGTACCTGAGTTCATAGGCCGGAGATACATCAAATTTTTTGAGGCCTGTGCAACCCCACTGTTTAATGAGATCTCACCACCACCCAGACCTGGGAGGTGGCAAGGGAAATTCCCTTTGGTAGACATATTCACCAAAGGACATGGTCTGGACTCTGCGGTCCAAACCCATTAATTTGTATATATTGTAAATAGTGTAAATAATAAATAACCAGCAGAACAGTCCCTCCCTGTTGAATGAAAGTTACAAGGCCTTGTGCCACAAATGTTACCCTTAGCTATTCTCAATCCTTAAAATGCCCTCGGACAGTGGAAGGACTTTGTTATTTGTATATATTAGTATTGTTATACTTATATATTTAATTTAATTAAATAAACTTTTTGGGGAGTTAAAAAAAAAAAAGGAAAGCCTTTATGGTCTCAATATATTCTATTGAAAAATATTCTCTGATCCAAAAAATAACAAATTAAATAATTTATTCATACCAAACACTAGTCTATATTTATAATTTTGAGAAAATCCTAAAAAAAATGTTTAAATCTCCCAAGAAAGAGTTTAAGCTGAACCGCAAGGGCTGGCAAAAAATACATAGTTTTATTACACATTGAGTAATGATAAATAATAAAAAAATATAATTTGCTTTATTTAGTCGCTACCCACCACTATCTCTTTGAGAAATATTGTTAATTCTCAACACAATTTTGATTATTAATGATTCATTGTAATCAATATTATTAATATTCATTTGACATTTTTTATGGTAGTTACAGCCAAAGTTCTTATGTTTCTACTGTTATTTATTACCTAAGAAATTTCTAAGGAAGTGATATTGCAAACAATTATTATAACCTCTTGGAAGGTATGGGCTTGTGTCTTTACTTTGGAAAAAAAAGGTCAATGTCCAAAAGTTTGAAATTTGAGTGAACTGCATGAACAAAATCAGGACAGGATATACACTATTGTTAAAATAACCAATTCCCTTGAATTATTAGCTATTATAACTAATTCATAATGGGAGGACATAAGCTCTTTTAGAATATACCCTAACATAATTTCTGTTGTGAAGTTTTTTTAAAATGATTATACACTTAGCCAACACCATTTACTTACATAGTATTATATTCATCTTCATATAACATCTCCTAATCAGTATGTTTTGTTGAAAATGTAAAATAAATTACGATCCATAAATAATGATGTATCTTTCATTAAAACATATAATTGTTGTGGTATAACATAATCATTATATAATTTAAGTTAAAAAATAAAACCTTATCGACCAGGATGGAAATTCTCCTGATCAGCTGATCTCTCCTCTCAAGGGGCCTGTCCAACTCTTTTAAATGCCATAGAGTCTAACAAGTTGTTCCATTGTAATGGATTATCCTGGGATCCTCACATTGGTTGTGTATATTAACACAATATAAAAGCTTGTAAAGTTTTTGTAACTTAAATTCTTGTACACAGCTACAGAAATGTTTTTTAACAACACTGTGATGAGAGAAAATAATCCCTATGTTTCTAGAAGACCAAATTTAGACTGATTTTGTAGAAAATTCATAACTTAGATATTATGTTAGATAAAAGGATTAAACAGAGAAAAAGAGATAAAACAGGGATTATTTATATTTCAATAAAACTAAATTTGCACTCAGATTGTTATAATATTGCAATAGATATTTAAAAACTTGCACTAGTTGATGTAACGTAACTAAATTGTATTAATGTTATCCAGAAATCAGAAAAAAACATAAACTAATATTTTCTCTCATTAATTGATTGATATACTCATATTCATACTTACATACTTAAATTATAAATAATTCTCTATTATTTATGATCAATAAATCATATCTTCAATTAATATAGGATTTGAGAAGCATAAAATTTGAGCAGTACCAATTTTTAATTTTCGATATAGGCAGCTCATTCATATTTTTGACTAAAGTTTTACTTCAACGGTATTAGGCACACATGTGGTTGGTGCATATTTCATTCGAGATGTGTTTGATAGATATTTAAGACGAATCTAGTATTGAGCATGTGCACAAATGAGGTGTTTGTCTAAATTCTTGTCTATCAAATAGGCTGTTTCAAATATGATAAATATAATTTAGTTTGAATGAATATAAAAGCGCTTATTATTTTTGCCAAAATAGCACTGAACTCATGTGTGCATAAAATTTTCAATTTATTGTAAATAACGGCAACTATAGAGGTATCACTCTGCTGAATGTTGCAAATAAGATATTTGCTGCACTACTCTAAACTCACTCGTACCATAGAATGAAATGAATACCAGTGCAGTTTTCGTAAAAACAGGTCAACCATAGATCAAATCTTTTCTTTTTGGCAGATCGATGAAAATACTTGGGAATATAATATGGTCACATGGCGGTTATTCATAGATTTTAGAGTTGCTTATGATAGTACCTACAGATCCATGGTATATATGGGAATGAAAAAGGCAAATATCTCTCCTAAACTAATCAATCTTACAAAGATGACTATGAGGGACTCCAATTCTCAAATAAGAGTAAATAGAGAGATGTCTAAAACCATTGAAATGGAGACAGGGAGATGCCCTGCTGTTGTTTGTTGTGCTTGATAATGTTGTAAAGAACAAAAGTTATGGAAAATGACACTATCATAAACAAATCTCTAAAATTAATGGCATACGCATATGATGTGGTGATTTTAAGAAGAAGCAAGGAAGGAATGGAGGAGGCGTATTGATTTAAGACTGGAGGCAAGAAGGGCTGGTCTCGAAATAAATGTTGGAAAAATGAAACTAATGGTCGTAGAAAAAATCAGACGACAACACCCACCAAGCTATGAAATTGGCAGAGAAAACATAGAATTAGTGTAGGCTTTTCCCGTACCTAGGATCTTTAATGATAAATGAAGTAAATAAATTATAGGAAGTAAAGAAAGATCCTGGGGTGAACTAGAGCTTATTTTAAACTTAGGCACATAGTTAAAAGTAATATTAGATCTCATAAAGTTAAAATTCGTATGTTTAAAACCCTGATCAGATCTGTGGTTACGTATGGAAGAGAAACATGGATATTAAATAAAACATATGTAACAGGCTTGACAGGTTTGAAAGGAGGATGCTGCGAGGAATGTTTGGTGGAGTCTATGAGAATGGGGCTTGGCAAAGTAGGAAAAATAAAGCAATTTATGATCTTTATAAAGATCTTCGACTGTCAAATGTAATAAGAATGAGTATGCTGAAATGGTATGGCAATGGCAAATGAATAAATGTAGATAGACAGGTGAAGAAGATATACACAAGAAGAATCCAACATACGATGGAAGAAGCAGGTGGAAGATGACATGTGAGAGGTCGGCATCCAAATGGTGGAGGACAGAACTCTCTGGCAAGAGACGTTAAAACAGGCTAAGGACCACTTCGGTCTGTAGTGCCAGAAGATGAAGAAGAATGGTGACCAATTCGATAGCAATTGAACAAGATGCAAATTTTGAACAACCAAGATGCAAACAATTGAACATTATGCAAATTTTGCTACTTTAGAAGAAGTTTTGCTAAACATTTTTTTTTTTTATATTTATGAATCTAATATTTTATAATTATATTGTATATAAAAAGATTTAACATCTCTAAAAATATTGCATTTTTAAAGATAAAAATTTAAATATCTATATAATATAAAAAAGTTCCTGGTTATGTTCTAATAGCTTCCTTTATTCATGGCCACCAACCTTGAAAATCTGATCTGTTTCTTACATACATCTATAACTCCATGTTATAACCTATGTTCCTCTCCTTTGCAAAGTTTCAACGATTAAAATGATTCTTAAACTTTCTTAACCTACCGCTAATCATTCAACCTATCATCCTATAGCACTTCTCCCTATAATGAAAAAAATAATTGAAAACCTTCTCCTCCATTGAAAAACTCCATAGTGCATCAAAGTCATCTGATTGTGGATGCCATCTCTGTTTCTTTTGATAAAATGGAATATAATGCTCTATGGTCTTCCTTGACATTAAAAAAACCGTTGATATTGTCGGGCACAAGGCATTATTATGGAAACTAAAACCATACTTGCCTTCTACTCACTTTCTTATTCTCCAACTCTTCATTCTCAGCAGATTTTTCTGTATTTCCATGGATTCTTTTGTTTCTTCCTTCTTTCCTCAACACAATGTTTGAGGAAATCTTGATACCACAAGATAGAGTTTTAAATATGCTCAATTCTCTATTCTCTATATGCCTCTGATATCTCTGAGAATTTTCGTGCCATCATCTATAGCTTTGCTGAAGATACTGCAATCCTTTCTTTTCACAAAACTCAACTATCGCATCAATTGCTCTTCAAATATCTTTTTTTTTTTTTGTGTCCTCCCCTTCCTCGCCTTTAAGGCTATATGAGGTTTCATCGGGCCAGAGGGTGTCGGCAGGGATTTAAAAGACTCCCCCAGCACCGGGATGCAAACTCGTGACTATTTTAAATCCATTTTTTCATATATCAGGTTGCCGGGCAACAACGGTGCTGTGCACACACGTTAGCCCGTTCCGCCACCCCGCCCACACGCTCTTCAAACAACTTGAAAAGTTGTTCCAAAATTTAAAAATACAATAAATGGCACCTAATCCACCAATGTAAGTTTCTATCTGAGGAAAGCCTCATGCCCATCTCTTGCTACTGATAACTATCTAGTGCCTTCAAAACATAATGTAAGGTACCCCAGACTCTAGTTAGGAAAGGAATTACTCAGAACTTACAAAATTAAAAATACAAAAACTGACTAGACGATGTAACCAACACACATCAACACACAGTGTAACCAACACTGGGCTACAGATCTTCACTTAACTTAAAAAACAAGTGACTAATCTACAGCATTATATTGAGAGTTAGGGTTCAACAAAACAAACACAAATAAACAATCTAAAAAAATTCTACAAAAAATTGTTAACACACCATGTTACATTCTAATTATATATAATGAGTTAAACCACTCAATAGTAAAATTGTACATCCATGACAAATATGCTATTTCACATTTCACTTATTACATTTCACTCATCAACTCAAAATCATCTCAATGCACTGGTTCTTTTTCCCTGTTACCTGCTCTACACAGATTAAAAACAAAATGGCCATGAGGCCTGATCCAAAGTCATTATCAAGCTGATTTGTAGATAACAATTAGTTCATAACATTTTCTAGATGCTTTACTCTGCAGATGCCAATGGAGTAGACGATTTTTTTTTTGTGGAAAAAATGCACAAATTAGAAATAATGACATGACATACTTGAAGAGATACTGCCCAGTGGTAGCACTCTCTATTTAATTATAGGTAAGAAGATCACGAGGCCATCTTCTTTTCAGAGGTCTAAGAGGATTATCAGGAATCGAGGAAGAAGCAAGGCTGGAAACAAGTGGATTCGGATAGGACTGGAGTTTATCATGAAAGGATAGGTGTCTGGTTCTGGCTAAATCAGTGGCGTATGGGATATTAAGGCCTTTATGAATGGTTTTATTTGTGACAAAATATGGGGCATTAAGGATTTTAAGAAGGTTTTTGGATTGTAAGGATTGGCTACGATAGGAATTCGATGGTTTGGTAGAGCTCCAAAGCTCAACTCTGTATTTCCACATAGGTCTTATTATGGTTAAGTAGATGAGTCTTTTGTAATTAATTGAAAGTTTAGAGTGTTTGTCTAGTAAATGTTGGAGCAGTCGGAAACGTCAAGCAGTTTCTTGTTGTTTCAGTCTAGTATAAGGATTCCAAGTGAGATGTTTATCCAAGTGGAGTCCTCCTAGATAGCAGATTTGTTCAACAGGAATAAATGGAATATCATTGAAGGATATTGTAGAGCAAGAAGTTGTAGGTTTATGATGAAGGGTAAAGGTAATTTGATGGGATTTATTGGAATTTATTTTTATTCTCCAGTTATGATACCATACTTCAAGATTTGTGATACGTGATAGGAGTGTTTGGGATGCAATTAAAGGGTCATTATTAACAGATAGGGTACAAGTGTCATCTGCATAGATGGTGATGACCGTGCTGCGATGGGTCGGGATATCAGCTATATTCTACAAGGATGGTTCCTTGAAGAACACCAGCAGACTGGAAAAAGAGGGATGAACATGCGTTATTATGATTTACTTTGAAGTATCGATCAGTAAGGTATGAACGAATAATGAGAAAGTATGTAGGTGGTAGGAATTTACGAAGTTTGTACAACAGTCCTGGGTGCCAGACTCTATCAAATGCCTGTTCAACGTCGAGAAACAGTACCGTACAGTACATTTTGTGCTCCAACGCAGAGGATACTATGTCTACCATACGAAGACATTGCTAGATAGTGGACTGGAATTTGTGGAATCCAAATTGGTGATCAGGGATTATATTATTAGAATCTAGGATGGGGTACAAGCGTTGGAGTAGAAGATTAAAATTTAAAAAATAGCTTTATGATTGAAAAATATAATATGAAGTAAAACCTATGATGTAGAGAAATATCTGCAGGTTAGTAAAGTATACATATAATTTATTTTCTCACTGAAATGTATGCCAAACGGCCAGTCACCATCAGAGTTAATAAACCAAGAAGAAATGAAGCTTCATTCTTTGTTCATTTATTTAAATTCTAATAACAAACATTATATCATATCGACATCCATGTTCTAAAAGCCTATAAGTGCATAGACAAAAATTATTCATTATTTTATATAATCATCTATACTTTCCATTACAATGTTAGAACTTATAAGATAAAGTTGTAATATTTTACATAATGCTTTTGGTTTGTATTTCTGATTATATGCCATACCAAGATTTACCAGAAAATCTTAAAACTACATTTTAACAATAACATTGTATTAAGAGGCTTTTGCCGTGTGGCTGTCAATAGACTACAATTTAAAAAATATTTCTCAAAATATATTTAGTTTCTACATTTAAAAGATGGTCAATTATTTATTGTTGCATAGTTTTCATATCTGATGATCATGCAGATGGATGTTGAAATGACGTGTTGATATCATCATACATTTTTTATAAGTTTCTTGTTATCATCTTCATTTAATTTTACATAGTCTCAATTGAAAAATTGAAAATAAAGGTTCAAAACTATTCAAACCGAATCTTTCACTCACATTTTGATACTGTGTTCCTTCCATATTTTTTTTTTTTTAATTTTGAAAATGAGAAAAAACATGATGGTCATGTGACCATTCATATCATCATATGAAATATATAAGTGTTTCCACTTTGAACTTACCTAATCAAATGTAAATTGAATTAAAAAGGAAAGTATTTCCTTGCTACAATACAAGAAAAAATAAACATTTATTACCTACCTTCAGCATATTGTTTTCTCCTAACTTTAAAAAAATTGAATGGATTTTTTTTAAATTTGGAAAAAGAACAGAAAACTTCATTCATGTGAGATACAATACCTAAGAAATTTTATTTAAAATTATTATTAATGAAATTTACAACTTCACAAATTAAGATACATTCAGTAAATGTGATACACAGAAATATATGGCATGACAAGCCTTGTAGAGTTTCTACCCATTTGTAGCACTCTAGTATTAGAAACATTTAAATCAAGATAAAAATTAACTCTATCTAAAAATTAAATCAACATGATATCGTCAAAGAACCTCTTACTCATTACAGCCTGCTTACTTTAACACTGAAATTCCAATTACAGTTGCAAAACATCATCTGACAACAACAATTTCCACAAATCACAGTTCTATTTTCACAAATCACAGTTCTATTGCTCAGTAGGGGGATTTATTTATGTGTGTATTTATCGAAAGATCTTATGTTTTCAAAAATATCATTCTATGAAATTTTGTTTATAATTATTGATTATTAAACTTATATATTTTTTATTTTATATCTAAAGAATAAACGCATCAAAAATGATAAAATGTGTTATTTACTTTTTATTATTTTCTGATTGATTTCGTTATTCTGGAAAGGTACCTCCTTCTTTTTAAGTTGATTTTGTAAAATATGTAAAGAAAAAACAATTCAACTTACTATAGCAGTAAGTACAAGTATTGGGTCGGTAAATAAGTCCTTTTGGTTTTTCAAGGTGAAATAAAACTCAATGTATTATAGACATAAAATTTATTTTAATCTACAATATATTGACCATTATTTAATATGACTTTTTCCCATGTTTCCACTAACTGCATAATGCTATGTTCATAGAATGTCAGGAGTTTATTGTTAAAAAACTGATCCAAGTGGTTTTTGATGTCCTATTACTTTTGGAATTTCTTTCATGGAATTTATTTTCATGAGTTCTGCAGAGATCGGGAATAAATGGTAGTTGCTTGGAGCTAGGTCTGGTGAATAGGGGGGGAGGCAAAATTTTACAATCCTTGGCTTAATAATTTATTGCGAGTGACAAATGAAGTGTGAGGCCTAGTGTTGTCTTGGTGGAACACAATATCCTTCCGATCATTCATAACTCTTCAGGATGTTCTAAAAATTCAATGTTACTATATTTGTTGGAAAGCTGAATTATTGCTCTTCAAAGCCGTATGAATGGTTTTTTGATTTAATGCCTACATAAGGAATAAATAAGCAAAAACTACTTATAGGTTTTATTTTTTATCTCAATTCATATTTTGTTCAATAAGGTCCTGTTGATGTCATTTTGTGTAGTTTATGTGGCCATAAATTTCTGCTAAATTTCTTGTAAATAGCTAAAGTCTTATTGAAGTTATAACATTTGTTGTGATTTTCAAAGAAAAATCATGTGAGGAACCCATTAAGCCTGCAAACACAGCTGTGCTTGTGCAAATGGTTTTCTATGCTTGTGTGTAACACATGTAGGGTTCTAGCAATCTCTTGTACTGATTGGCTGGAATTTTGATCAACAATGGTTTTAACATTGCGATTTAGTAGTTTAACAATTTAATGTGGGCGACCAGACCGTTGAGCATCATTGATGTCAAAATTTCCTGAACGAAATTCGGCAAAACAATTTTGACAGGTGTGTTTGGTTAAGTCATCATCCCCATAAACACTTCAAATTTGTCTATGACCTTCTATAGCACACTTACCTTTTATAAAATAATACAATAAAATATGCTGATAATGAATGATATTTTCTTTCATATTCACAGTGCAATGGCAAACACAATACTAAGCTAGTTTCAACAAGAGTTTACATATATAGTTGTTGAAATATTATAAATAGGAAAAAGAATCCACCCTAGAGATTAATTCATCATATAAGAAGTCTATCATAGTGACATAAAAATAAACAGAAAAACCAAAAGGACTTATTTGCCAACCCAATATATTACAACTAATTTTTGTTAAGTTTAATATGAGATTAAGTATAAGAATAGGTATGAAAGTAATTTTTTGATGGAAAATAATTTTTTCAATGGTTAATCCTGATTTTATATCTTTAACTACAGCTTTCAATTTTTCAAACTTTGAACAGCGTGCAAGATCATTATTTATTTTCATGAAGAGTTTAATTTATTACCAGTGTTTTTTTTCTTTAGTGGGTTAACTATTTGGTTTGATGATTTACTTTTTATTCACAACCTTTTTATAAACATTATTAATATAGTGTTTTAAGGGAGTTGGTGACATTGGTATGTGCAAAGTCAACACATTTGAAGTTAATATTTCATTTGATTATAGTTAATTATTGAAAACATTAACACATTTTTTTTTCTCAAGAAAGCTGAAAAAAACTTCATTTTTTTTATTATTTAATTATTATTAGAGACCAGATTTTCATGTTATTGTAATTTTCTTCACATGTGTGTGACTTGATTATCTACCCATTTCAGGATCTGTAGAATAATATATTGGAATTTGATATTGTACAAAGTTGCACAATTTACTATTTTGGCTTTAATTGCAAGACTTTGATTTCTATTGTATCAACTGCATATTTATGCACTTCTTGTGATTGATTAAATGATTTATGAATATAAATATATTATTATTATTCTTACACAGCGCTACATCCCTCGTGGAGACAATGCTTCTTGCAACTTTAACTCCCAGTCATCCCTCTTCTGCACTATATAAATATAAATATATCTGTGTGTTTAAATATTTACTTTTTTATTTTACTATCTTGTCCATACTAAATATATGGGTAAATAATTCTACGACTAGCAAAGGTTTGAATTTAATATTACACAAGGAAGCAATAAACACAAGTGCAGAATATTCTTAGAATAGAACTAACCTTAAATATTGGATAACAATAAAAAACTTCCCACAATAAGCTGTTTTATTCAAAAGGCATTTATTGCTACTGTTTTGAATTCAATTCTCAATCATTCTTCAATCCTTCAGTATATCTTCTAGTGAATTCATGCAAAGTAATTTCATTATTATTAAAATTAAAAAAAAAAAATGCTGATAGTCGGATCTAATTCCTTTTCAAAAATTAAAATCTGGATATCAAATTATTCCTGGTTTGAAATTTCATGAAAAAGTTGTCTTCGATATGCTTTGTAAAAAGTCATGTACAGATGCTCACTGTTGATCTAAAATATACTTTGTTGAATGATGAATGAAATATACTTGGTTCTTAACTTATTAAGAAAGTATTTCTTTCATATGATTTTTTGGGAACTATTGGACTGTACATTACAGTCCTCTTGGTAGCAACATGAGCATCTTTCTGTCTTAATATCTCAATATATAATGGCTATAAAACACAAATAAAAGTTTAAATCTCATTGAAGGTTTATATAAACATGAATCCTATGTCTTTTTACTGAATATAGACAGTATGATCATTCTATCTATTGTAAAATACAGTATGTAATATAATCTGCAATATAATTTACACTTCTGTGTTTTTACTAGAAATATTTTATAATAGTATAATTTTTCAGTCACAAATAAGATAATTTTCAATAATCAACATTTATTATGCATAATAATATTATAACAGTAATATTTTTGGATTATTGTTGAGTTGATTTCCATTTGAGATTCACCACATGGTTAAAACTTCCTCAGTCAAAACGATCTTTTATCTGACTCAGTGTTAAAAAAGCAGAAATTGTTGTCACCATAAACTGAAACAAGATATGACCTTGATATCTACGATAATATTTTATATTATAAAAATTATATTTGTTGCTTACTCCATTAAAGGTCTCTCTGTTCAACATGAATACAGGTGCGCAGTAGGCGGTGACATGAATTGGGTTGTTGGTTTTGAAGATCAACATTCGCACTATATCCGCTTCTGATTTCTTCATTTCATACCATGGAAGGTCATAAGCCACGAATGCCAACTTCTGTGCCTGAAAGCAATGACAATAAATTAAGTTCAGCAACATGCAAGTTAATATTAGACATTGAATTACTTTCGGTCCAATTATAATTTTTAGAATAATCGTATAATGTCCATGAGTGATTATAACTTTTATTCATTTACAAATTAATAACAAAATCAAGCTTATATGTTGAAAAAAAATCAAAGATGTTATAATTTGGATGAATTTAGAGCTTACAGTTTATGAACCAATGATTACAATTTGGTCCGACCAAATGGCAACATCTATCGGTCAGTGCCATTTATGAGAAATAAATCATTTTGACATAGTTACATTTTTTTTTATACTTTTTTTTGTTTGATATAATAAATTATAACACAATGTTAATGTAATATAATATATATTAAATGGCAATATATGAGATCTATACAATTATATTATATAATATAAAATATAAATGATAATTAAGATTATATATAGATATGGATATATAGTGGTAATAATAAATGAGATAATAAATAAAATAATTAATAAATAGGATAGGAAGTATATGAGCAACAATAAGAATAATAGATTGACTAAAAGGAATAGAAGTTTATAACAGCAGATTAAATAATAATACATCATTAATTTTTATTGAATTATTATATCAATATGAAGGCAGAGGAAGTGTGTTAATAGGGAGATTTTTTTTTTTTAATTTCACTTTACTTGTATTTTAATAATGGGTCTGAACCCAAAATAAGTAAATAATAAAATATTATGCCTTAAGTTGTCGCGATAATCTATTTTTAAAGGACCAACTTGTTGACTTGAACTACTCAACTACTTATTAACATCTTGAGCAGCATTAAAAATTATTAAAATGGATTTGAAAGAAATATATTATAATAACATTAGTCGAATTTCTTGCAAAATGATAATGAGTTCATTGAAACTTATTTAAAGGGATTTAACAATATGGGTTGTTCGAGTAAATAAATGAACTCCAAATTTTCGGTATACACCTCGTGGAGATATTATGAAGTTAGGTTGGAGAAAAGAGGAAGAATGGAGAAGGTATCAAATTTAATTTTTAGATTAAGAAAAAAATTTAAGTTCAGTAATATAAATAATTCAATCCATAAAATGAATTAATGAACTGAGATGATAATATTATGAATATGTATCCTAAAAAAAAAAATTATAAAAATTTGGTTTCTATTGAAGTGTAGGAGTTGAACCTTTGGGTCCGTTTATCTTTTTTTATCATTATTCAGACTTATCGTTTATAATTTATGATTCTGGAGGAAATAAATAAATCATGATATGAAAGTCAGACCTTTGGTTTCAGTACTGTTTAAAGTCTGTTTTAATGCCAGTTAAATGTTTTGAAGACAAGGTTCGAATCTATATATAAACTAATGCTAGAATAGGGCTCAAGTATGTATATAAAACATACCTCTGTACCGAGTTCTTCTGCAGTGTTGGATAGAAGATAATAATAAAGGACCGTAATGGCAATAAAAGTCCCGATGCTTATTGGCTGTATTAGATTGTTGTTATCATTCTGAAATCAAAATTTTCTTTGAGAATCATTAAAAAAGGGAAACCGATATATTTATATGTCTATTTACACTAAAGATTTATACCATCACAAGCACAGACGCTCCACTGACAACGATGGTTACCACACCCACACTATATATTATCAGGAGGGGAGAAAATGTTTCGATGAGCAGCCTTATATTCCTGCAACCAAACATTTAGCTATCTAAAATTTGTATTAGTAATTATGTTGGTTATCATAAATTATTCAAGGGTAAATTTAGTTTAAATTATACCTTGATAACCCCGAAAAAGAATATGTAAGCAAAAAAGATTTGTTCATTAAATCTTTTTTATTATTTATGGATGAAATTTATAGTTTCACCCTGATTAGTTGGTAGTAGGTGAACTCATGCAGTATTAATTTAAGTTGAGATTTTAACTCTTTGATTTGATTACAAATTAAACTAAAAGTTAATCCCCAATCATCAACTTTTTTGGCAGGGAAGGAGGTGTGCTTTTTCTCTTTAGTAAAACTATTTAATACTTTTCAGCAAGGAAAACTGAACAGTTCAATCTATATATTAGATTATATTAGGTTTCCTTAAAATTAAATAATTGACAAAGAATCAGTTTCGTTACAAATTATTCAAAAATAATATTAATTAAGTAAAATTATTTATTTTCAATTAATTATTTTAACAGTATATCCACTATATCCTGATTTCATATCTAATTTAATCCAAAAACAAAACAACAACAAAAAAACTTGTTAAATGTAACTACTTAAATACAACAATGTGATTAAAATAAAATTTTGGAATAAAAAAAGCTACTTTTAATATTTTATATTCGAAATAATTGTTCTACAAGCAATTTAAATTCTTTGTAATTTAAATACACAACATTTTCACAATACAAGCTAGGTGGAATTTATTTACTGTATTTTAAAATACTTTTTTCAGGTCTCAACTAGTGAAGTAATTATTAAATTTCAATGTAATCAAGATTAACCTATTGTTTTTCTATTTTATTATTTTTTTTTTGGGTAGACTCAGTCACAGAAAAAGTGTCTTTTTCTGTTCTATTCTACGAAGAAAAGATTAATATTTGAAAAAAAAAATCATGGTAATGAGTGCTCATCCTTTCAAGATCAATGATGCGAGTTCCCTTCCCGCTAAGAAATTTTATCACTCTCCTCTTCTTAAAATCAGTAAAAGTTAAAGTTGAATTGGTAAAAATATAGATAATATATAATTACATTTGCTGTTTCCATTCCCCATTGTCCTCACTTTCCCTGCATTGAAAGCTCCTCCGAATCGAACAACACAAAAATATGATTCCCTTCCAATGATTTCTAACTCTTTTAAAATGTGTGCCTTCCAAAATTTCAAAACCCCATAAAACTCGCAAAACTGTTGGTGCCGCAACTTGCTTCAGGCAACACCTTCTAACACAATATTCAAAATAGTTTTTGTTCATCTTTTCTTGATGTTTGAAAATCCAAATTAATTTTTTTTCTTGGTAAAATTAACATAAAAGTAGGGTTTATGCATTTGTGTACATTTTTTTCCTTTCTAGTCATTTTTATTTATATCTCTTTATGAATTTTCGGTGAAATAATTATCAATCAATCAGAACAATGTTTTTATTAATGGAAATATATCGGTATCGCCTGTTTTTCTTATGTGTGTAATTGAAATCATAGAACAAAAACTACTTACTCGTTTATTTCTTGATGAATCTTAATCCATGTCACAAGCTTATTACGATCAAACGCATTGTTCTTGAGCAAATATTTTTTCGCGAAATAGAGGTATTTGAGGATCGTAATCTGTGCGTTAAATATGGACATGAAGAGGCAGTCTGCTACGGCCTTCTTGGACGAGGCGATGACCAGGCAGGAAGACATCAAGACCACCATCAGCTCGTAGATGACGGGCACCCTGTAGTTGTAAGGGCTGTCGATGGGGATGGGAAGCCTGGACCTGTACCTGCCTCCGAGCCAACTGATGAAGGGGACAGACCAGCAGAAGGTCACCGGTGTGATGAAGCTGATGAAGATGGAGTTGTTTGTCAGGACCGCCATCACTTTAGAGTTCTTCTTGTAGAGCTGCTCTAAGAAGTCTGCACCCCCAAGCTCGTTCCTGAAGATAGTCTCTGCGATTGAGTCCAAGTCTCCAGTGATCATCTTAAGCCTTCCTCTGCACAGCGCTATGTATAAAGTGATCGACAAGCTGCACCCGTATAATGAACCGCTGATCCCGAAGTGAAACAAGTTCTGAATAAAATACAAATATTTAGAATATTTGTTTCATTTTATATTCAATATTCAGCATAAATATTTCATCTATACAGTCTTTGATTGATAATTTTTAGACAAGTCTAAGAATTAATGAAAATCAAATTCATAATTTTAAGTCCAGTTCTCTTATAGTTATCTACTCCAAGATTTACTATTTCAGAATACCCGCTTAACTCCAGAAGAAACTAATTTGTTGTTACATTTTCTTGATCGATTACCAATCGGTTATGATAGGAGTCTATAACTAAGCCTCACTGTATTATCTTATCTAGTAATCTTCAAGTTATGCAATGATAGTGTATTCATAGAATTAATTTACTTATATTAATTCTCTTGTACCCTTAGTGAGCTCAAAATGATTGGTCGTAATAATTATTAAAAAGACATTTGAAGACTATAAAGGAGGATAACGAATTTACTTTATTTTTTTCACAAATTACTTACAACAGTTTCTAATTGATTTCTGAATAGCGGTGTAAAGTAAAAAAAAAAGACAATATACTACTGAAAATCGTGGTTAAAGAACAATGATACAGGTGAGAACAAGTTAGAGTGGAATTCGAGGTATAAAATCTATAGAAATAAATCAATAGAATACATGTATTAACAAATACGGTACAACTGAGAATTTAAAAAAAATTGACTGATTTTAAACAATTATTGTTAAAGAATTTTGATTTTTCGGTTTTTTGTGTCTTAGTTTTGTTATGGAATTTTATTACCTCTTCTTAACGTTAACATATCCAGATATAGTGATATACCACTTTAATTAAATGGAATTGGTAGCTTTATAATTTTGATATAAACAATGATCCAAATGTGACGTTCATGAGTTCAATCGCGTATATTGTATGTGTTACTAACCTTTTTCTTACTATCTTTCAGACACTGTTATAAATTATTCTTTCTTTAATTAAATGAAACAGGTAGAATAATATTGCCAGAAAGCAATGACGTATGAATAATAGAAATGTGTTACCCAAGTATCACAAAGTATGGACAACCTTTATCGATCTGTAAATTAGAAAAAAAAATCTGACAGTTTAATTTTTTGAAACTTCGAAACTACACAGTAAAATTAAAATTCATTTCTGAAATATACGGAATAAAAGAAATCTTCATTCACTGTATTGAATGAACGAATATTTCAGATATTACATTGGATACCAAATCTCCTGAAATATGAATATACTTAGTTTTTTTTTGTCGCCTTATTTTACTTTGTTTTTTAAATCTGAAAGATGTAACACATTGTAAATTACAATAAGAATCTTTTCCATAAATCATTTTTTTTTTTTAAACATGGCTCATGTTAAGGGAAACTGAAAGATTTCAAGATTAACTTCGAATGATAATTCAATCTCTCATTTCTCAAATAACACGGATTTCTTAAATACTATGACATACTGGAAATGGAGAGGAGATCTGCGTCAGTGAGTATATGTGGAGGAACAGCATGTAGCAGACCATGATGACCAGGATAGCGTCGTAGCCCAACAGGAGTACCTTGCTGATGAGGGACGGCTTGCCGACCCAAGGAGTCGAAAGCCCCCACTTGACCAGCCAGCCGAGCACGCACCTACAACCCACAGTATTATTATGGAACAATATTTAAAAAAAAAAATTTTAAAAAATAAATAAAGAAAAAAAAATATAAAAAATAATTGTATACTATGCTCATACATATTGTTAATACTATATAATTGTATATTAGTTTTGGAAAATTGTATGTAGCGATTAATAAGTATGCTATGTTTAAAGCAACCCAATGTAATTGGGCAGCACTCTTTTATGATAATAAAGTGATTCTCTCTTCTTGGACTGTTTTTAGTTGTGCTTTGTCTGTTTTTAACCTATATTCTTAAAGGAATTACAAAATGTAATGAGTGCCAGCTATTGGAGCTTTATCTTGGACTTGGACAAACGTCTAACTTGGAATCCTCATACCAGACTGAAGCGACAAGAAACCGCTCGACGTTTCCGACTAATCCAACACTTACTAGACAAACGCTCTAAACTTCCCCTTGATTACAAAAGACTCATATACTTGACTATAATAAGACCTATTTGGACTTACGGAGTTGAGCTATGGGTCTCCACTAAACCATCGAATTCCTCTCGCATCCAATCCTTACAATCCAAAATCCTTCGTAAAATGCTCCTTACTTTGTCACTAATAAAATAATCAATAAAGACCTCAATGTTCCATATGTTTCCGATTTGGCCAAATCCAGATACCTATCCTTCCATAATAAACTTCATAAGCATCCGAATCCTCTTGTTTCTAACCTTGCTTCCTCTTCGATTCCTGATAACCCTCCGAGGCGTCTGAAAAGAAGATGGCCTCGTGATCTTCTCATGTAGACAAATTATTAGAGTGCTACCAGTGGGTAGTTTCTCAACAAGCGTGTTTCATGTAATAATATTTCTCTGTACAAATTTACTTGATGTATTCATACTAATACAGTTGTAAATATCATAATAAAAGTTTAAAAATAAAAAAAATAAAATCTTGGACTTTTTTTCAGCTGTTGACAGGCATGTATTCGCAGAAATTCAAAGAGGTATACTTAATATAATGGGTCTTAAAAATGGTCAATCTACTATTCTCTTATTTAAAGAAAAATTGCTAGTGATATAGATCAAATACAAAGCAAAAATAGGTTTTCCCATCGCACAATACATTGTCCAGCATTTACTGATAAATTTAAATCAGGAAACACAAGAAATTAGTTTTATCATAAGACAAAGGTAATTTTTGTTTATATCTATCTTAAAATGAAGATTATAAAATTTCAGCACCTTATTTCGCATAATTATATCCTTGTTCTGATCCCTGTCAGCTATAGCAATATTTCAAATCGAACAGTGTCATCTACTGGTACAAGAAAAATATTCTCTAAATTCACAGTTTTTAAAAAAAGAGGACAATGTTTCAAGGATTTTAAATGTGCCTCCGCAAAAAGAGAAGTAGTTCTATAAGACGAATCCAAGAAAAATACTATTACATAACTATTTAAGTTTTTACACCTAAAAGTTCAAAGAATGCCTTTAATCGTGTCAGGGATTAGTGCTTTTACCTTATATTTAATTTTTAAAAAAATTTATTAATATATAGTACGAATCAAGGAAGGAGGTTCAGTAATACGTATTAAATAAATATTTAAACTTCTTAATTTATTGTAGATTATTAAAAAAAATGTTATGATTTTCTATCATATGAATTTTTCAAAATTTATCAATGGAAAGAAGTTGTAAATGTAAGTTTTTGATAGGAGCTTACTATGTGAAGCATGCATCATTTTGCTTTCCACAATTGATTACAAATAATTAATTTTATTCATGAATATATTTGTTAGTATCTCGTCTTTGTGATTTTTGGAATATATTTTGTTACTTTATCAGATTTACAGTCTTCATGAATTACTGTCTTTTGCAGTAAATGGTTTATATTTTTTACCGATGGTGATTGCTATGTCTCGAAGATGGTGTTGTAGAGAATTAAAATATATCTTATAAATAATAATTATGTAGAGTTAGTCTATTACAATAAAAAATAAACGTCAACAAGAAAGGGAATGTAGAAGTAACTATTGTCCCTTGGGAAGATATGCGGCTCCTACGGCCGACATACTTCTTAGCTAATCATAAAGATTAGATCAATTTAAAATTGGAACATCACTTTTGAATTTTATGAAGGCGGTACCACCCTAAAAAGGAATCAGCCATTAGGAAGAATTTATTTGAAAAGATATTTCAAAGTAAGAGATGAGGAAAAGGAAAGCCATTTTTAGCGGTAGCTAAAAGTAATACTTGAGGCATTATGTCTGAAGATTTTTCGAAAAGAGTCAAGAAGCAGGGACAGATATGTGAAGAATAGCACGAAGAGTAACATACTGAGGTTTTACTCTTGACTCTTTCGTACTTATGGATTCTGGGACTGTTGGAATGCGTGAAATTTTGTCTCTACGTTTTATTTATTGTTACTGCAAGTTATACTAACGGAAAGCTAAGTGTAATTGTCAACAATTATCAAGATTTACTTATTTAAGTCAAAATCCTTCATCAATAAAAGACCTATGTCACAAAAAGCTTTTTATTAAATCGGGCTGGCAATCCCTGAAATTTAACAGTCAAACAAATAAATTCTTCAAAATTGTACATTTGTATAAATTTAGCCACAATGAAGAAGTGATACAAGCCTAGTCAGGGATTAATCTGTATCTTAAACAGGCATTATGTTATCTTATGATGATGCTTCATTTGACAAATAGAAAAAAAATCTTGAATTTCTGTTTAAAGTTGTTCATAGTTTCACTTATTTCATAATTATCATTGTATTATATAAGTATACTAAATATTACTCTTATCACTTTAACAATACATATTATATCATTACCGGTAGTGATTGGCGAAGCGTGGAGGGTCCATGGAGTGGCAGCCAGGAATGTATAATGGTAAGTGTCGTAGACCATTAGACAATTATAGACTACCTTACAATCACTTATTATTGATAATGATCCCGCCTCCAATCCTAATTGCACGGTAGTCCTAGGTGTGTCCTGAAAAAATGATGACTTCTTTTTAGTCTGCAGGGACCTCTTCTATTATGGATGGTACAATAGGGCAATGGGATAATTAGATAGCTCATTAGTCTGTCACTGATATCTTATCGAAGGTAATAATCTTTTGTATTGATTTCTTTGCTTGGGATCGGAGGAAAAAAGACCAAGTTGGTTTTGTAGGCACCACAGTAAATATTATCAAAATTGGTTAGTATTTCATTAAATTTGAATAATATGAAGGTTATAGAAATAAAAAAAAAATCCTAGCAAATCAAGATAAATTTTGTTTGTTTCCTGTATATATCATCTTTTTTTTATGACAACAAAGTATTAACCCTGATTTCAGAGTAAAACATAAAACCTAATAATAATTTCACTAATCCAACCTAACGATTGCAAATCCAAATTGTTCCGATTACAGAGAGTTAAAACTTTATGAACTTTATGCATATTTATATGTGGATACTCACTTAAAATCATTGAATTTTTACAAAAACCGTTTTTTTTTTCAAAGAACTTAGTTGTTTTTGTTTATTTAGAATTTATCAGGAGCTTCCTGAATGTTTCTTCCGATAAAATTTGCATAAAGAATATTGTTTAACGGCATACTGTTCACTTTTTATCATCAGTTACACAAGGAAAATTATTATTTTGTCTGTTATTATAAACAATTTTTTTTATAACTTTATTCGTTAGTAACTGTTCCTGTTAATTTTTATTGAATCCCGCTCTAAATAGATTTCCTATAGAAAAAAACCACAGCAGCAACTTGCCATATTCTCTAATTTTTAAAAGTTATTACAAACGCTGATGATATTTTCATATTGATTTAGATGTATTCCTGGAACAGAATTTTAGAAGAAAATAGTAAGTTACTATGTTACGAAGTCTTCTATCATTTACTACAAATAGTTAATAATTGCAATAGATAGTTATTAATGCTCATTTGCTGTGTTTACATTTATTATTTCCTGGTGTAATTTTAGTTTCATATCATTTATTGATAAAAAAATAAAATTGAAATTGAGCCACTATAACCCATGAAGGGTCTTAGTACTTATATTTCTTACTCATAAAAAAGTTGCTGTTATTTGTCAATGACAGTGATGGTATAACCTAGATGACGCCCCACCTCTAAGATTTTACTCCTAATTAGTTAAAGGTAGTCACATTATAGGAGCTAGGCGTGCCTTCAGAGGGTCTCTCGATCCCAGGTCAATAAATGGTCATTGTAACAAAATAAATATAATTTCTTCAATCCTACCCAGATGCTTGAGGCGATCTGAAGGCTGCAAAAAGATATAGACAATATTAACGCAAGCAATGGTTTGAGGTTGAACGATGAAGAGACCGAAGTCTTTCTCATTGGTTTCAAGCATCTTATTAACTCCACTTCTTATCATCCCTTACTCTACCTATTGGTTTCCACACTTTCGTTAGAGACTTTGCGATAATTTTTATCAATACCTGTCTTTGAATAATGATATTTCCCAAATTATTGGAAAATCTATTGTAACCATCGAAGAGATCCTGGAATTCTGTGATTCCATGCTCCTAAAAATCCGTTAGCTCTTAGTTTCCTGTCATATTTTTCGACGCTTCGATTGATGAGGGTCAAGAAACTAATGAACTGTTTCATTAGATTTTTCTTTGGAGTCCCCAGGCGCTCCCTCGTTTCCTGTTGGTATGCCGAATTGCAGTGGCTTTATCCAGTTTTCCGACGGTAATATTTTCGAGGTGTACTTCATTTCCAATCCTTTACGACCAAAAAACCTATTTACCTTCTTGATTTGAATATTCCTCGTTCCTCTGTCCATTCTCTAAATACGAGATCTCTCCCAACAAACCTGTTTATTCCTTCTCATAGTACTGGTACATTTATGAAGTCCTTTATAATACGTGGTACCTTGTTTTGGAATTCCGTACGTACTTAAAACCTTTTCTTTCTTTAACTTTTTTTAAGCACATTATTCATTCAATCAATCTTTGCAATATATATAAATAAGAATTAAACTTTTGTTTTAAACTGTTGTTAAGTTTCATTTTACCACTAACTTACTGAGACCTATATATTATCTAAATTTTTTATTTTGAATGAATGTTCTAATGACATTGAATTTTCAAAAAACTCGTCCTGTGTAAAATAAAAAAGTAATCATTTGACAACTATGACCTTAAAGTCAGTGTGAAAGAAATTTTTCTTTAAACTTTTAAAGGATCCCTACTGGTATCAATTGTTTTGAACTGGATTGTTTTGACTCACCTAAAGATTATACTAATAGTAAAGTATATTAATATATATGAAGTCATTCTTTTATTTCTAGTCTGAAAAGTAAGCCTATTCTTGAAATATTTTTGGCGAGAAAAGAATATACCATGACAATCAGCATTTGTCAGGTCAGTGGGAAAATGTTGGCGAAAAGCAGAGACAAATCGAAAATCCAATTTTTAAAGAAAACAGGCAATGGTTTCCGAAAGTTCTTTGTTGTTCTATCATTATTTTTGAAAATTATGAATCGATCCATCGAATACTAAATAAATAGTAAATTAAACATTATACACAAATACAATTTTCTGATATGTAGGCATTCCTATTTCCTCATTGACTCTTTTTTTATGTTATTGCTTATTTAGTATCATGATAATATTTTTTGTATTTACTTTAACAATTTTTACATTACGAAATATAGAAAACAACGATGTAAGTACTGAATGTTAATACCAAAAAAAAAAACAAAAAAAAAAAGGAAACGATAAGTAAAGAAGTGCTAAGCTGTGAGGCTCATGGTTTTTTTTTCCAAATCTTACCGACTACCGTTACAGCCACGTATTTAGCAGAGTAAAAATGTCAAGATTTATATCCCGGGGCTGCCAAGAAATGAAAACTAACCAACTCATGTGGGAATCGAACCTAGAACTTTCAGAACCAGGCATTTTGGGAACCACCCAACGTGCTCGGCCATTTCGTCCTTTTTTGTACTGAGTAGTATGGAACTCTAGTTGTATACAGAGTGTAACATAAATTTTGCCACAAATTAAGGGAATGACAAAAACCATTAAGTGCAAAAGAATAGTTTTTTCGACTAGCCCAATTTCGCTCAGGAGCGAAGTTACATTTTATGGTTTTCAATGCTGTTGAGTTTGTATGTTGAATAGAAATAAAGAAGAAAACATATATTTGAGTTAATTTGTTTGTAATTGCAGCATCTTAATAAAAACAAAATTTTCTTTGATAAATGTACTTTAAAATCTTTGTGAAAGTTGATCAGGAGTTGATGTAACTATATGATTGGATAGTCGTAATGATATAACTATGACTTAGGGGTGCTCCGTGCCTCCACTTCACTGCCAATGACGCTATTGGGTAGAGGCAAATACAAATAAAAAATCATTTATCAGCCTTTTTTTTTTAAAACATAAAATTTCAATTTTTTATGAATTTTATGTATTATTATTGGCACTGACTAATAGATGTTCTCGTCTGGCCGGAGCTAATTGTTATTGTCACTACCACTCAAAAAGAACTCATATGAAAAAACTCCCAAGCGTCCTACTCCACTAAATTCTGTTTTTCGTGAAATCAATATATATATAATATTCGAGATTTTTTTTCAGCCCCGTTACTAAGATTACAGAATCACCGGCTTTAAGAAACTTTCCTGTCTAATATTCTTTGACATAAATCTAATTAAGTTATTTTAATTAAGTTATCTATATAAAATAATCTGAGATTTGCCTACAGCTTCGTAAAATTATGTGATGTGAAATTCTCTGTCCTCAAAGTACCAATGTTTTTAGTAATAATAATTACTTACTTACTTACATCAAGACCTTTAGCCTCTCACAGAAATCGTTCTTGCTTCAGATTTAGACACCACCATGTAATTTATTTTTGCTTCCATTTATCTCTAGACCAACCTTTTGCATTGGGACACTAGTTCAATGAAAACTACCCCTAGTTCCGCACTAGTTCCGTTCGTTTCTTCCAAGAACTACTTGTTCTTCTGTTCGTCGATTCAACCACTAAATCTTACCACAGTTCTAAATATGTACACTCCTGAGGAACTTTTTTTTTTTTTAAGGTTATAAACATAAGCAAAGTTTTAAGTACTTTATTATGATATGTATACATATTTATTTTATAAAAATACATTAATTCGGCTATTATTGTAATACAAGAGTTAGTGGCTCAGAAGGTTCAATGCCGATACAAATTAACTATAACCTCGATTTAATTTAGTTTAATTCAACAAATAGGAAAGGAATATTTTAAAGCCTTTGTTTATTCTTCCTCCAGATGAATTATTTAAGATAAACTTAAGTCTGAGAATTTTTTGAGATCCGATGTTACTTATTTGAAAAACCTGGAGCCTTCAGCCGTAGCGATCCTTTATCTGACAGAAGGTCACGAAGGCGGAGATAGATGTGACCATGAACTGAAACACGAATCAGATTTAAGTTAATGTTCTCCAAATGCTACTTAGCACAGTAACTTAAAGTAAATTAAGCTCACCCCCCTGAAGGTCTCCCTGTTTAGCATGAATATGGGGGCGCAGTAAGCAGTGACTTGGATGGGCCTGTTCGCCCTAAGGATCACCATCCGCACCATGTCGGCGTCTGGCTTCTTCATTTCGTACCATGGAAGATCATAGGCGAAGAATGCCAACTTTTTTGCCTGTAATAAAGCCAAAATTAAGCAAAAATCATAAATGACTCGTGTTTTTGATATTACAATTTCAATAATTACAAACTACAGTGATGAGTTCTGAAATAATTTCTCATTAAGCTATCCAAATAATGAAATAGTGAGGAGTATGTCCAGGAAAGTTGAGAAATATAGATAGATTTTTGTGGGTAAAGATTTGAATAATATAATATATATATATATCGGTATCCCGTAAGTAGAGGAAATTTTTTATAGGGATATAGCAGATCTCAAGAGCTACAAGAAAGTTTACTTAAAAATGAGTTGATGATTTTCAGCAGAAAAATAGGAAATTGAAGATTTGTGGTTTTTAAGCAAGTCACTTTTTTAGTTGAATAGGAAACGAAAACATTTAAAATATTTAATTTAAGTAATTAAACATTGCTCAATAGTAAGCCAGATAAAATTTTCGTTAAAAGAAAGTAGAGTTTGTTATTGTTAAACCTATTGAAAGAGGACTGTTGACCAGAAAAACTGCTAAGATTCGTTAAAAAAAAGTCATAAATTATTTGTGATTTCTTTATCTCCCTTTAAATGTCCTTCAATTACCCACATTTAGAAAAACTTCCAGGTTCAATAAGCTTCAAGTCTATAATAATTGAGGTGAGATTTATTACGAAAAATTTTCAGATTCACTAAGTTGTATATATAAATGATTTTTTATCGAGTCACTCAAAAGTACCCATGTTTTCTGCAAAAATGGCTACAATTAACTGTTGCTGAGATAAATATTTCTATCCATTTACTAACGGAACACACTGTATATAAATATATATTTAAAGGTAGTCCTTTTACGTCTACTGTGTGTCAAGTTGTCGAGAAGGAACAAGATTCCATTTTTTTTTTTTCGGGAGATTTTATACAGATAAATAATCGTTGTGTTTGATGTTTTTTTTCCAATGGGTTAGCACCTATGTACAATGTAAAAAAAACAACGTTAATAAGTAATTTATATTAAAAAGAATTTCCTTTAGCTATTCTCTAGGGCCATTGTATGAATGCACACGTAAGTATAAATATCTTTCCAACTTATCTACTTAAAGACTAATCTGAATGAATCTTCTAAATAAGATAATAATGATTGAATCATAAAATTTCTTGTGGAGAACTTACATTTGTCATCAACAATTTAAAATAAGAAGTTTGAGTGTTGTAAATTGTAATATCGAAAACGACTGAAAATGTTTTGAGGAATACTTAATGCTAAAACATTTTTATAGCTTTAAAAAAATGTTTTGAGTTACCTCATTATTGAGCTCATCTGCAGTCCGGGACATCAGAAATTGGTAGAGGAAAGTCATCGCAACGTATATTCCAATACTCATCGATTGGATAAGATTATTGTTGTCGTTCTGAAAAATTATAAATCGGATTTATACACATATGTAGAAATAACAGAAAATCTTTTATTAATACGTAATTCTCAAGTTAATAATTAATTATTAACATGTAAGTCTACCATAATCTGGACAAATGCTCCACAAACTACGATGATGATTATAGCCACACTGTACAGAATTACGAGCGGTGAGAATATTGCCACGAGCTGCTGTATGTTCCTGCAACACCACAACCAGCGTATAATTAAAGGCAAGACCTTAGATTAGCTAAACATACTAATAGTTAATGCTGCCTAGAACATTTTAATTAAGTTACCTCAAATAAATAAATTATTTAGATATAATTAAAATCATACAACATATAATTTAGTAGCCTGGAGTTTAAATTATTAAAATTTACCTTTAGTCTTAAAAATATTATAATAATTTAAAACCATTAATAAAATCTCATCAGCTCTTCACTTTGACTCAAGAAAATTCATCTATAATGACTTCGAAGTTCCATATGTTGTCGATTTAATCCGATCCTAATCCTATTATTCAATATTAAACTCTAGACTCATCAGAATCCTTTGATTTTTAAACCTCTTCATGGACCTGGAATTCATGACGATATTCCAAGGTGTCCAAAAACACGATGATCTCGGGACCCACTAATGTAGAACTGTATAAGAGAACCATCAACGAGTATTTTCTCAAAACAATTGTTGCAAAAAATAAAAAACAAACTGAGAATATATTAGAATAATAAGAGGCCATGTCTTAAATTTGAAAATCCCGAATAATAACATTTACATAACGAATAATAACGGGTTTTCGTAAAGCATTTATAATGACTTCTAAGAAATCGAACCCACAGGTTCAGAACCGAGCACTCAGGGAACCTCATCCCATCCTACTCAACCATCACGCCCTCTTTACATGAGTTTTGTTTTAAAAGGAAAAAGATTGTTACTGTATTTTGTTAGGATGTACCCTTTCAAGACCATCAGTTGTACACAGAGGTGATTGGGCCGAGATCACGATCAGCCGCTGGATTTTTCCTCTTATTCAATGAATTAATTAAGGACATCCACTTTTTAGATTTTTGTTGTGTCCCAAAAAAGTATCTTCATCTCAGAATCGAACCATAGCTCATGAAACAGAATAAGTAATGATATGCTACAACCGATCTCCAACCCTGGTCCTTGAGCTACTCGGCTCCTTCGTTATCTTATGCTAGCATATATAAGAACTCGCTCTCCGAAATGTGTTTAAGGAATAAATAAATAAATGATTTGAGAAGAAGCTGGTCGGGAGACCAATCAATATATAATTCTGTATCAAATAGGAGTACGCTTTTTTTCTGGTCTTTTCAAACATTTCGACCTACGTTGAATGCTGATGGACCTACGTTTTACAAGGCATTCCAACTGGCACTGCTCTGAAGCCTTATTATTAATTGACCTCGTCGCCGATTAACTTCAAAAATTGTCAACACTACGACCATTATAAATATACCATTATATATTTAGGGAAAAAAATACTGCTTACAAATTCACTTCTTGATGAAGCCTGATCCAGATGATAAGTTTTCTTTTAATCAATGCGTTATTGGTGCTTCGGAAATCGTCTTGAAAATAACGCTTTGTTACGCTCAGGTATTTGAGAAACGTAATCTGGATGTTGAAGAGTGACATGAAGAGACAGTCTGTAGCTGCTTTTTTCGTCGTAGAAATGGCAAGACAACAGGACAGTAAGAGCACCATCAGTTCGTAAACCAGCGGAGCGTGGTAGTCGTAAGGACAGTCGATCTGGATGGGCAGGTTGGCCCGGTAGTTGCCGGAGAGCCAGCCGATCGTGGGGACGGACCAGCAGAAGATGACGGGGGTCAGGAAGCCGAAGTATATCGAGTTGTTAGTGAGCACCATCATCAGCTTGGCCTTCTTCCTGTACATCTCATGCAAGAACTCTGCGCCTCCCACCTCGTTCTGATGGATGGTAGCTGCGATGGAGTCCATGTCGTCTATGATCACTTTCAACTTCCCTTTGAACAGCACCAAGTACAATGTGATGGCCAGGCTGCATCCCAATAATGCAAATCCATTTCCTAAGAGACACAATTCCTAAAAAAAAAAATAGAGAAAATTTAGAATAAAATATTTTAACGAAGGAAACATTAATTATGAGTCATGATAAGTCATAATTAATTATGACTTATCATTATATATATAAGTGAATGGTTGACATGCTGTTTATTAAAAAAAAACATCATTTCCAGAATGACAGTTACCACGACAGCCATTTCAGCATTTCACATGTCACAGCAGCTTGATGAGCCTTATGGGCATGGTGACTAGCTGGACGCTGTGGGGCCGAGAAGTTAGGCGGACTTGGGGCTCCGGCAACAAGGCAGAGTCCTCATCTTCACCTTGAGGGTGAACCCCTTACAGAAGAATCTGGCTGTATCCATTTCTAGGTGCAGGTTAGGGGTGGATAGATACGACACTTCTTAATATGTTAGTGACAATGTTATGTACGTCGTACTTGATGGCTCAGAATAACTACAAAGATATTCTCCGCTTATATACAGTTTTACAAGTAGCAGCTGAAAAGTAATTTCATGTTTCTAAAAGTAATTATGCAATGAACTATTTTCTATGACGGAAGAATGACGAGGCTCAAATATCAACGAAAAGAAATGGAAAAAGTTAAACCTCAGACTATGATTTTTATAATAGACAATTACAATTCCCTTTAGACATTCAAAATTAAAACTAAAATAGAAACTGAACACTTACATTTACGTACTTAAGTACATTTGGAACCATGCTTCACAGATATATGGGAACACCACAGGACACCACGTCAACTACAAACATTTCAGTCTAAAATTTTAGGACTATAATTTCATATTGTGTCATAAACCTTAACGTTACATAAAGATCTTCACATACAATCAGTCATATGCTAAAGCTAAGATTGAAAATAATGCCGCTCTTCTCCATGACTATCAATGTCTTAATGCTATAATTTTTTCCGACAGCACACTCACTGGTTCTCAGTATTTCTGAAAGGTGTTGGCATAGAAATAAACTAAAAAAAAAAAGAAGTATTTAGATCAGATCACTCATAGAAACAAATAAGTACCAATTTTTCCATTTTATGAGAGGGGGTTCCGTGATTGGTAGTAATGTCGTACTACTAGTGGTGACAGCAATTATTTCGTTATTTGGCACGTGTATACATACAAATACGAGTGAATTATTGACCCTTATATTATCTAAACAACCGAAATGGTTTTTGAATTTAATTGATTCTAAGTAACATTTGTACGTTATATGATTCTTGGGGAAGAAATAAAAATCTCATAGTTTATTTATTGTGTTCTTTTTATCCTTTGTTTATAAAGCATTTAGTGAGAGAGATAAAATGATAGCTCAATAGCGAGATCTTGTTTCTCCAGCTCTTCAACACTTGAGGTTCTTTCCATAGAATATCGAATACTATGCTGGATAATATTTTGTTGAAGAAGACCCTTATATAGATTATAAATTCTTCCTCAAAAAGTCCATTTGAGAATATGACTGATGGTGTAGCAACAGGAACACACTTAATAGAAAACGTCGAATGTTTCTATCATTCAAGCAAATTTATGGAAGGAACAAATACCTAATTAATTTGTATTACTTAAACAAACCACAAATAAGTGAACCTACTTCACAACAAAATACAAAAAAATGAATTAAATAATTCATTCGATTTGGAATTGTGATTTATTTTTGTTACTACTGCATCAGTTATTTTATATTTATAGAACACATTTTCAGCTAAAAGCATTGTGTCTAAACCTCGCTTGATTTTACTACCACAAGTGAAAACTGTCACCGTTTAAAGGAGGCTACAATTTATAATTAAATTCAAGATAGCTGTTAATATAATTTTAATTTAATTAATTTATATAATAATACTATAAAAAAAACCATCGATACTTTACCGCAAAAGGTATGGAGTTCTTCATGATGGGGTAGATATACAAGAAGAGCATGTAGCAGACCATGATAACAAGAAGGGCGTTGTAGCAAGGTATTATAAGTCTCCAGAAGAAGGAAGGTTTCTTACCCCAGGGTGTGGAGAGTCCACAGGTGCGAAGCCAGCCTAGGAGTGATCTAGAACAGTGATTATCATAATATATGAATATAGATATATATTAACTATATAATATTATATGAGGTGGTGATAAAATTAGGTAAAGATATTTTTAAGTTGATTACTCAACATTTACTGAGATTCCTTGATATATTTTATTTATTTATATTTTATGCAATTTGCACCTGCTCGGCTGCGCATCTAGCAAATTTGTTGTGTTATTACTGTCTTGGTGTATTTGCTTGATTTTTATTGATATAGTAGGTCTATTGGCCATTTTCTTCTTAATTTGCGCTGTTCAGGTAACAGAGAGCAGGAAATAGAAAGAACCAGAGGATTGGAGTGATTTTGGGTTGAAGAATGAAATGTAGTGTATTAGTCGTGGATGTAGGATTTTACTGTTGGGGTGGTTAAGTCGTTATGTTCAGTAGTATTTAAAATGTACCAAGGTGCGTTAACAATTTTTCGTAAAATTTTTAATTGTGCTGTTTGTATTTTGTGTATGTGTGTTTGTTTTGCTGAACCCCAAAGTACTGCTTCATATGTCCAATTGAATTAATCATGTCTCTTATTGTAAAAAAAAAAAATCAAGGTCAACCACTTTTCTACTATTAGTTAAATGCAATTTTTTTTTTAAACCATTATTGGAATTTCCAGAAATACCAACAAATTTTAATAAAATTGTTTTATAACTATCATTGCAATGACTGCCGTGAAATTTCCCTCATTCCCATTTTTAAAATTTAAAATGGATATTTAAACCTTGGCCAGAAGGATTGTTTAATTATTATTATTTGAGGATTATTTCGATAAACTATATTTTGAGATTGTTTTTATGAAAAGCTTTAAAGAATTTTGTTTCCAAATGCGGAGCTGTTGCTGCTTATAATTGGGCTCCAGAAGTGTATTATTCAATTTTCATCCACTTTTCATTACAACTTGAACATATAATGACCGATAAGGCGATCATGTGATTTCTAAGGCCTGGTACAGTTTTATAGAGTGTATAGAACCAATATAAAAACAATTTATATATCTAGTGGGAATATAATTTTCCATTGCCATGGATTTCATGGAAGAAATTTAGAAATCGTTTTCTCTGAGGGAATGTTCTGTTTACATTATTTTTACCCAAATCATTTGTAGGTTACAAATTCACGAAATTTATCAATCTTCTTTTTTTATTTTTTTAGGAAGCTTCTGTTTATATATTTTTCTAAGGTTAAGGCAAATACTTTATCAACAAAGCTTCAGCAAAATTCCAGTGTTCAACTGAATAACCCATCAATATTTTTTTTATCTTTCTAGAATTATTGTATTGTTGTACTCTTTGTGACAAAATATACCATCGGTACCTCATCGAACATATAAAAATTACTGAAATGCAGTTAACCAAAGTGTAAACCCATTAAAATCTATCTCTGAATTTCTGTTGTTTTAAATATTCTTCTTTTACTCTCTTTCAAAAGACACCTGTTATAGCAGGAAATCTTCAAAAATTGTTTGTTAAGGTATGTATTAAGGATTTGCCAATTTAAAAAAAAAACTATTCTCAAAATGAATCCTTTCAATTAATTTATTCATTCATTGTTTCACCTGCATTAATTTACACATATAATAAAAATACTTATCGCATTATCTTCTAAATCCTATACTATTATTGAATCATAATTTAACTAATATTGCAGCTATATTTTTTAGAATTCCTACATATTACTTCACCATTACCTGTAGTGGTCGACGAAGCGAGGAGGGTCCATGGAGTGGCAGCCAGAAATGAATTGATTGCTCTAATCCATGACAATTATAGACTACTCTATAGCTACTTATTATTGATGGTACGTCACGCCTCCAATCCTAATTGTACGGCATTGCTCTACGTGTCCTGAAAAAATTATAAGAATCCATTCCTTGTTCGGGTTTCTCTTCTATTATGGATGGTATAATAGGGTAATGAGCTGAGCTATCTGATTAGTCCGTCACTGATAACCTCCGTGGCTTATGGACTTTCCTTATTATTGATTTCTTCCTCCGTGATGGCTTAGGTCTCGAACTTTTTGGGAATTGATGTGAAGCTTAAAAAGGAATAAATAATATTCATGATATTCACACACCATGACGATAGCTTATTAACTCAGTTAGTTTCATGAATTTATTATGAATGAGAAAAAAAAAAGAATCCTCGAGAGAGCAGAAGAATGATACACTTTTTGTGGGCTTTAAAGAAGAATAAATGTTATACAAATTGCAACGCTAAAGATTCTAACGAACCGATTTAATTTTCATGCATTGATGCGGGTGATTATTAAAATTATAAAATTTTCTGGAAGAGATTAATACATAGTTATCCCTTTGACTTTTCAATATATTATCTCGAATATTATCTATATTTTCTGAATTTATTCTATTTCTGTAATATTGTAACCGAATCTTGTCGGTAGCGATTCGAGAACTCAGAGGGGGTTTAATGCCACACGCACCATATAATTCAAGGCGCCAG